>CM034462.1:28396162-28568551 GCA_019925255.1 Litchi chinensis | reverse complement strand
ATATATATATATATATATATATGTATATTACCTTACACGAGGAAAACGGTGGCAGTCAGAGCTGGGAGGACAAGGCAAACTGGTCTGGAAGAAAGAGAGGGCTGCAATCGTGAGTAAGAAGTATAGAACATGAATATTGATTATATGCATGTAGTTTATCATCTTGTACTTAATTTACAGAAGCTAACAGTCAGCGTCATATTATTTATAAGAATTCTTTTTTCAGATAGCATCAAAAAACTGAGACTTGTTTGATTAGCACGAAGCAAGATTTCAAAAATCCAAGGATAAGCTTGTATTTTAATGTTTTGAGGGATGTTTTGATATTTTTGAAAAGATTAGAGAGGTTCTTGATCTATTTTCAAACAATAAAATGGAGTGGTATTTCCTGACATTATATGGAGATTTTTAGAATTTCCCATATATGCAATAACAAATGACTTTGCTTTTAATTTTGATTTTAATTTGGTTTAGAATATAGTTAGAAATCATTCTCGGAAGCAAAATAGTATCACCAGCTACACGAGCCAACAATGGAGAATATAATAACGCCTACTACATCAGTCACCTCTACCTAATGGTACATTGTAACCAAAGAGGCATTTGATTGGTCATTTAGCAATCAATGTCGGGTTAACGTTATTTTAGGTCCTTAGCTGAAAATGCGAACTTAGATCATCTTGTGTCAACTATTTACTTACTATTATTTGTAATAAAAATGTTGTTTTCATAATTTAATCTTATTTATATAATGAAAAATAATCTAAACATTATAATCAAAATTTATGTTTTAATTTTTTAGACTTCCGCAAAAAAGAAAAAAATAATTCTTAAATTAACTTTAAACAATCAATATTGAACAACATATATATACTTCAAGACGTTTTCCACACAAGAAAATATGTTTATGTTATTAATTATTGTCATTATATTGTAATATAATAAATTTTTAAGAAACAAAAATGAGGCCTTAATAAAATGAACCTAGGCAAATGAAGTATTTGGCAATTGCCTCGCTTAAGCATTAAGCAGACCTAACTAGCAATGGAAGATAGGTTCGAGCTTCCTTAGTTACTTGTGCTACCGGCCCATTGTATAACTGAAAATTGTTTATAATGAACTGCAGATCATTTGATGATAGAAGAAGATCATCAAATAGTGTGTGTTATAATTTATTAACTATATATTATGTGTCTCTAGTTATATACTATAATTTAATAATTATATGTGAATTAATAACTATGCGTTTGCATGCGCTATAATTTAATAATTAAATAGTGTATGTACTATAATTTAATAACACGTGTTCAATCTAACCACATTATGTACTATAATTTAATAATTTTGTGTGTGTGGGTGTGTATGTGTATGTATTCACTGGAACCACATTATGTACTATAATTTAATAATAGTGTGTACTATAATTTAATAATTAAATTGTGTGCGTACCATAATTTAATAATTTAATTATAGCGTGTATTTCTAACCACATTATGTACTATAATTTAATAACTGTGTGCATGCTATAATTTATTAATTAAATAGTGTGTCTCTAACAACATTATGTACTATAATTTAATAATAGTGTATACTATAATTTGATAATTAAATTGTGCATGTACCATAATTTAATAATTAAATTATAGGTGCGTGTCTCTAACCACATCATATACTATAATTTAATAATTGTGGGTGAATTAATAATTATGTGTGTGCATGAGCTATAATTTAATAATTAAATAGTGTGTGTACTATAATTTAATAACGTGTGTTCATTCTAACCAGATTATATACTATAATTTAATAATTGTGTGTGTGGGTGTGTATGTGTGTGCATTCACTCCAACCACATTATGTACTATAATTTAATAATTAAATTGCACGTATACTATAATTTAATAATTAAATTATAGCGTGTGTGTCTAACCACATTATGTACTATAATTTAATAATTGTGTGCGCTATAATTTATTAATTAAATAGTATGTCTATAACAACATTATGTATTATAGTTTAATAATTAAATTATTTTACTATTTTTTTCTAAAATTTTTAATCTAAAAACATTCCAAAACTAGGGAAATAAAAAACTTGGAAAAGATTTTCCCAAACTTGAATTCTTTTTTCGTAAGTATATTTCATTGTTATTAGCATTCATATCAAATAAAACTTAAAAAAAATAATAATAATACATAAGATTTTATTAATACATAGATGGTTTGGGCATGATTATTATGTAAGGGAGTTTGTGTAAAGCATAATATTCTATAATGAAATTAACTTGTACGTGTTGGGAGAAAAATAACACAAACACAAACAAAGCACACAACGAAACTTTTTCTCCTCAAGATGAATTCTGCAGGAAAACCACTAAGTAGAGCACATATACAATCACCACCACATGCACAAATAACATAAGCCAATTTTTATGTGAAAAACCTCCCCAATGTGAGGAGTAAAAACCATAGGACCGTAGTCCACCCAAAATCTCCACTAATAATCAATTATGAGAGTACACAATCTGTTCCAACATTAACTAGGAACAAAATCAAGCAGCAATTATCTAGATTCCCTAATAACACAAAATTAAGGTTTAAATTACAAGTGAAGAGAAAGAACAAACTCAGCGGGTCTGTTATGAACTGTGCCGCTCTCTGTCGGAAGCTCCAATTCCGATCTTCACCGTCCAGATTGTAGTACCACGAGTTATGAGTATACTGTCCAAATTTGAGGTTCATCCAACGGTGAACGCAAGAGACATCCCTCTTCCAAAAACACTGCTCAAACAGATACCGATTTCCTGACAGCACTAATCCGGCCTCTATAACTCACGGCTTCCACCTCCGTTTACGATCTCCACCATTCAGAATCAAGGTCCAGAAGAGGTTAATGTGCTGTCCAAATTTCAGCACGATCCAATGATTGATGAAGAAGATATCACAGTAATTCTGAGACTGCACGGGATGATTTTCTTGGCAGAAAATCTACACTTTCTTCTTCTCTTCTTTCTTCCCACTTGATCTTCTCTCTTCACAAACAATTCTTTGCTGCTTACAAACTCTCTGCAGCCACTCTTGCTGCCTCCTTTCTTTTTTTTTTTTTCTATTTTCTATTTTTCTCTCTTCACTTAAAACCCTAATAACATTAGGTTTATATACTAGGGTTCCTTATTTATTGGACTTGTTGGGCCTCAACATAAGAGGGAACCCAACCCAACAAATCTCCCCCTTCCTGATTATGTGGAGGGATAAGTCATTCAGGCGATCATCCTACAAACCTCAAGCTTCTCCCTTAGTAATGCTTTTGTGAACATATCGGATCCATTATGGTTTGTATGAACTTTTTCAAGTTCCAACAATTTGTCATCCAAGGCATCTCTAATCCAATGATATCTCACATCGATATGTTTCGACCTTGCATGAAAGGTTGAATTCTTCCCAAGGTGAATGACACTTTGACTATCACAGAATAGCACATATCTCTGTTGCTTGAAACCAAGCTCTCCTACAAACTTTTTCATCAACAGTAACTCTTTACAAGCTTCAGTTGCTGCAATAAATTCTGCTTCTATGGTAGAAAGAGCAACACATTTCTGCAATCTCGATTGCCAAGCTATAGCACCACCTGCAAAGGTAATCAAATAACCAGATATTGACTTATGAGAATCCACATCTTCTGCCATATCAGCATCAGTAAAGCCAACTAGCAGTGGCTTCTCACCGCCGAAACCAAGTCTCAAACTAGAAGTATCCCAGAGATATCTCATAATCCACTTAACAGCATTCCAATGCTCTTTTCCAGGATTGGACATGAACCGACTAACAACACCAACGACATGGGCTATGTCTGGTCTCATACAAACCATTGCATACATCAAACTCCCGACTGCTGAAGCATATGGAACTCTTTCCATGTCATTTTTCTGGGCATCTGTAGAAGGACATTGCTCTATGCTCAACTTGAAGTGTGCACCAAGTGGAGAACTAACTGCTTTAGCTTTGTCCATGTTGAACCTCTGAAGTACTTTCTCAATGTACTTCTCCTGTGACATATATAATTTCTTGGCCTTTCTATCACGATCAATTTGTATGCCAAGAATTTTCTTTGCTGGCCCCAAGTCTTTCATAGCAAAAGACTGACTCAATTTCATCTTCAACCTGTCAATCCTTGAAATATTTCTGCCAACAATTAATATATCATTAACATAAAGCAGTAAAATAATGTAGTCATCATCAAGGAATTTTTGAACAAATACACAATGGTCAGAAGTTGTTTTCTTGTAGCCTTGCTCCCCCATAACTGACTCAAACTTCTTATACCATTGTCTCGGTGCTTGTTTCAAACCATAAAGGCTTTTCTTCAACTTGCACACGTAATCCTCTTTCCCTTTCACACTAAAACCCTCTGGCTGCTCCATGTAAATCTCATCCTCTAAATCACCATAGAGAAACGCAGTCTTCACATCCATTTGCTCTATCTCTAAGTCAAGACTGGCTGCTAAACCAAGCACAACACGAATGGATGACATCTTCACAACTGGAGAGAATATTTCATCAAAATCAACACCTTTCCTCTAGTTGAATCCTTTGACAACCAATCTAGCTTTATATCGGGGTCGAGTATTAAGCTCATCATGCTTAATTCTTTAAACCCACTTATTCTTCAAAGTTTTTCTGCCTTTGGGCAACTTGACTAACTCAAAAGTATGATTTTGATGAAGTGATTGCATTTCATCTTGCATAGCCTCAAGCCACTCCTTTTTGTGCTTATCTTCTAAAGCTTCTGCATAACACTCGGGTTCTCCCTCGTCAGTCAATAACACATAATCACTTGCAGGATATCGAGTGGAAGGACGTCGATCTCTGGTAGACCTCCTGAGTGGTACATCTAATGGAGCATCAGGTATTGGCAACTGCTCATTAGTTTCAACATTTTCCTCTCTCTGTGAGGAACCACTCGTATCAGCTTCAGTCTGTTGATCTTCAACCTGTGTGGGTAAATTTGTTGAAGAAGACGAACTCAAGTCAACCAAACCATCACTGTCACTGGACACTAGATTCCCATCTTTCTCAATATCTTGTATGGTCTGATCTTCCATAAACACTACATCTCTACTTCTCACGAGTTTTTTCTCAATCAGATCAAAGAATCTATATCCAAATTCTTCCTGACCATAACCGATGAAAATACACTGTCGAGTTTTCACATCAAGCTTGGATCTCTCATCTTTGGGAATATGTACAAATGTCTTGCACCCAAAAACACGTAAGTGATCATAAGAAACATCTCTGCCACTCCAAGCTTTGTCTGGTACATCAAATTGCAACGGAACACACGGTGTGAGATTAAGAACATGTACGACAGTACTCAAAGCCTCACCCTAGAAACTTCCTGGTAACTGTGCTTGTGAAAGCAAACATCTCACTCTCTCTACTAGTGTTCAGTTCATCCTCTCAGCTAAACCATTCAACTGAGAAGTCTTGGGAGGTTTCTTCTAGTGTCGTATACCCTGTTGTCTGCAATACTCATCAAAATGACCAATATACTCTCCCCCATTATCAGTTCTGATGCACCTCAACTTTTTCCCAGTCTATCTCTCAATCAATGCTTGAAATTGCTTGAACACATCCAACACTTGATCTTTTGTCTTCAAGGTGTAGACCCATGTCTTTCTCGAATGATCATCTATGAAGGTCACAAAATATAGGGCTCCACCAAGTGATCTCGTCTTTATAGGACCGCAGAGATCTGAATGCACTAGATCAAGTATACCTGACTTCCTTATAAGTGGGGAGCTGTGAAAGCTGACTCTGTTCTGCTTCCCTGCTAAGCAATGCGAACATCTTTTTAGCTGTATATTTTTCATGTCAGGTAGCTATTTTTTCTGAGTCAAAACAGTCAAGCCTTTCTCGCTAATGTGTCCGAGCCTCTTATGCCAAAGTTCTGTCTTATGTTCATCCTGAATTACATTGATGATGGACTTTGAAAGCTTTGCCTGCAACAAATACAAAGTAGAATACTTTTTGTCTCTGGCCACGATCATGGGACCCCTGGTGAGCTTCCATTAACCATTACTAAAGAAGTTGCAGTATCCCTCATCATCAAGCTTACCTGTAGAAATAATATTCACACGAATGTCAAGAATATGTTTTACATTTTTCAAAATTAACCTGGAGCCGTTATCTGTCTCCAAGCTCACATCTCTGATACCAACAACTTTTGCTATGTCGTCGTTTCCCATCTTTACACTCCCAAAGTCACCATGTGTATAAGATGTAAAGAAATCCTTTCGTGACGTAGCATGAACGGAGGCACCACTATCAATCACCCAACTAGTCTTATGGCACACAAAATTAATGGAATTAGCATCATACATGAGAAAAAAATCTTCATCAGTGGTGGTAGCAACTCTATCATCACTGGTGTCATTTTCATTATTCTTTTCTTTGTCTGTGTTGTTTTTATTTTCTTTTTTCAACTGTCTGCAGTATTTCTTTATGTGTCCCCTTTTATGACAGTAGTGACACTCAACATTTGCAAACTTATTGGATTTACTTCTATGTTGGTTTCTGTTTTTCGGATCCCTGCTTTTACTTCTCCCTCTCCTTTCGGTAACTAAAATTTCTGAAGATGAAGTAGACCCTTGCGTTTTTCTTCTCATCTCTTCATTTAGAATATTACCCTTGACCAAATCCATTGTCAATGTACCATTCGGAGCGGAGTTCGACAAAAAAGATCTGAAAGTCTCCCATGAGTTTGGTAATGTACCAAGCAACCATAATGCTTGTACCTCATCATCAAACTTGATACCCATGCCAGCCAACTAATTTATAATCCCCTGATATGTATTCAAATGATTTGTCAAATTAGCACTGTCATAATATCTCAAATACATCAATTGCTTCATCAGAAATAATTTATTATTCTCGGTTTTTCTGGCATACAACTCCTCAAGCTTGTTCCACAGAGTCCGAGCATGTGTTTCCCCATTGATATGGTTCAAAACATTATCGCTTACCCATTGCCTAATGAAGCCACAGACTTGCCGATGAAGCAAGGTCCACTCTGCATTAGATTTATCACTAGGCTTTTCTGTAGTAAAAACAGGCAAGTGGAAATCCTTCACATACAGAAGATCCTCCATCTTTCCCTTCCAAACATGATAGTTCGAACCATTCAAAGTAATCATTCTACTTAGATTCATATTGTTCTCCATATTCATCATTGTAAATCTAGGAACTAGGCTCTGATACCACTTGTCGGGAGAAAAATCACACAAACACAAACAAATCATACAGCGATACTTTTTCTCCTCAAGATGAATTCTGCAAGAAAACCACTAAGTAGAGCACATATACAATCACCACCACATGCACAAATAACACAAGCCAATTTTTACATGGAAAACCTCCCCAATGTAAAGAGTAAAAACCACGGGACCGTAGTCCACCCAAAATCTCCACTAATAATCAATTATAAGAGTACACAATCTGTTCCAACATTAACTAGGAACAAAATCAAGCAGCAATTATCTAGATTCCTTAATAACACAAAATTAAGGTTTAAATTACAAGTAAAGAGAAAGAACAAACTCAGTGGGTCTGTTCTGAACTGTGCCGCTCTCTGTCGGAAGCTCCAATTCCGATCTTCACCGTCCAGATTATAGTACCACGAGTTCTGAGTATACTGTCCAAATTTGAGGTTGATCCAACGGTGAACGAAAGAGATATTACTCTTCTAAAAACATTGCAAAAACAAACACTGATTTCCTGACAGCACTAATTCGGCCACTATAACTCACGGCTGCCACCTCCGTTTACGATCTCCACCGTTCAGAATCAAGGTCCGGAAGAGGTTAACGTGTTGTCCAAATTTCACACGATCCAACGGTTGACGAAGAAGAAATCACAGTAATTCCGAGACTGCATGAGATGATTTTCTTGGCAGAAAATCTACACTTTCTTCTTCTCTTCTTTCTTCCCACTCGATCTTCTCTCTTCACAAACAATTCTTTATTGCTTACAAACTCTCTGCAGCCACTCTTGCTGCCTCCTTTCTTTTTTTTTCTTCTATTTTCTATTTTTCTCTCTTCACTTATAATCCTAATAACATTAGGTTTATATACTAGGGTTCCTTATTTATTGGACTTGTTGGGCCTCAACATAAGAGGGAACCCAACCCAACAGTATGTAGGGAAGTTTGCACTTGAGAGAGTGTGTGCATGAGTGTGTAGATTTTGGCACTGATTTTTCGCAAATGTCCTAAACAGAATAATTTTTATAATTTAGCACCTTTTTTTTTATTTTTGACAAAATTTTCTCTTACTAATAATGTCAAAATTGTCCTTCCTATGCTAGACTATTATATAAGGATTGAATTGGATATGAGTGGTATTGTAATATGTTTAATGCAACATGAATTTAGACTAAAAATAATAGTCTATTGTTTGTTGTAGTAGTAGAATGGATTAAAAAAAAACAAATAATTATGTATTTTTTTATATAATGCGAACTTGGTTAGCATAAATTTAATTAAATTCAAGTTTTAATAAAATAAAGCCACTTTAAATGACTTTGAAGATGTGAAATTATTTTTAAATACTTTCATATCAAATTAAATTTGGTTAAAATTTCATTATTTTAATTTTTGAATAAGATAAATTATTTTTTATAAGTAAATATAACTATTTTGAATTAAGTTTAAACAAAATAACATTTCATTTATAATTGATATTGAAGGAGCTTACATGTTTAAAAATATTTTAATAAGTTATAATAAATTAATTTTTGGAATAATAAATATATTTAATATTTTGTATAAAAAATAAAATAAAGATATTTTTTTAAAAAATGCATATCCAAATTATGTGGCAAATTCAATAGTTTGCCATAGTGAGACTATTTAAGCTAAGAGAGGTCTAATCACACTAAGATTTGAACAACGTTATATGTGTATATATTTTAATCAAGATTCAAGTAAAAATATTTAACATAAATTAAAGTACATATAATTGTACATAAAGCTAGAAAATAAATTAAAGACGATTAATTTTTTATTAACGATAAGAAACAATATTTTTTGAGTTTTTATTTTTGGTATTGAATTTCTCCCGTGTGCAATCACATCTAATATAAGGTTGATGATCATTAATTGTTATTTATTTATTTATTTTGGTAGGCTTGGTATTGGGTTTTATGGAATTTAGATTGAGCTTGGGCTTAGACATTAAATTGGACAAAGGAAAGAAACTAATAATGGATCAAACTTGGATTTGGTCCGGCCATCAGGGTAATGTCTCATAGATTTGCAAGGCGTAAATGAGTCTAATGTAGTAGTAGTGATTCTCAATTCTCATGGAAAATTAAAATAAATAAATAAATAACAGTGTGTATATATATATGTGTAAGGTTTTTATTATCAGATATACCCAATTTTAAAATGTAAGAACCAACCAATCAAATTCATCTATTGCATTCTTTCTCCTAAAATAAATTATCTCTCCTATTTAATTCAAATGCAATAAATGAATTTTATTGGTTGGTCCTTATTTTCT
Organism: Litchi chinensis; assembly: GCA_019925255.1. Lineage (NCBI taxonomy): Eukaryota > Viridiplantae > Streptophyta > Magnoliopsida > Sapindales > Sapindaceae > Litchi > Litchi chinensis. The sequence continues at coordinate 28,558,998 of CM034462.1, read as the reverse complement.
AAAATGAGTATACCTGATTATACAACCATTATATATATAGAACTTCTATGGTCAACATCTCCTTAGTTTTACAAAGTTAGAACGAACCAATCAAATTCATTCATTACATTTGAATTGAATATGAGAGAGAATTTGTTTTAAAAGAGAGAATGCAATAGATGAATTTTATTGATTTGTCCTAAATTTTTAAAGTTAATAGGTATTAACCATAAAAATTATATATATTTATATCAGAACCTCGATGGCCAATACCTCTTAACTTTTAAATTGTTAAAATTACCGATCAAGTTCAGCCTCTATCCTGAAAAGAATTTCTCTCTCCTTATCAATTCAAGTGCAATAATTGAATTTGATTACAAAACTCTTATGGTTAGTACGTCCTAACTTTTGAATGGTTAGAATTATCAATCAAATTTATCCATTACATTCTTTCTCCTAAAAAAAATTCTCTCTTCTTGTCAATTCAAATGCAATAGTTGAATTTAATTAGTGGTCCTAATAATTTAAAAATTAACCACACACATATATATATATATATATATATATAAACCAATTAGTCAAAGTCTATTGTATGGAACCAAGTGGTGCAATGACGGCTACATTCCAACACTGGAAAAGTATTTGGACTTTTCACTTGTGACTACTTCTTATCCAATGTTGGCAATAACTTTTTTTCTTGGCATGGGAAAGATTGCTAATAAGGAGGTCCTTGAATGGAGCTCTAATAATTATTCTAAAATCATTAAAGCTTCAACAATTATATGCAGACTCATAGATGACATAGTATCTCATGAGGTACTATTATTTTTTTTTTTCTTTTGTAATTTTAAACAATTTCAAAATTACAAATTTAGACGATTGAGTTGATTTAAAATTCGTTAATGACCATCTTGGTCCTATATATAAGTACATTAGTTGAAGTATTTATAATTTACTTTATGTGTGAGCTACAAATAAGTCTTAGTAAGCTTGTAACTTTGGTTTGAGGCCATAATTGACAAGACCCAACCTGACTCCTATTTCGAGTCCAAGATGATCCTGTGAAAACCCAAATTTTCTTGATTTAAAATCTAAATTCACTGAAAACCCTTTCAAAGAATCTTCATAATTCCGAAAATCACTTTGATCAAGATACAAATTAAACAAAACTTAATGTTTAAATCTCTAAATTTAAAACTCATAAACCAGTCATATAAAATAGTTTTTCAAATCTTGGTAAAAGGATCATTGGTTTGTAGAGCTAATTTGAGGAATACACTTACAAAGTTTGGTAAGTAAAACTAATGTACAAAATTTTTAGTTTTCTATCATCATGTGGCTTTCCTTACGATACGCAGTAATCTGCATAAACTTGTAGCTGATACCTGCAGGGTGGAAATTTAAAAAGGGTGATCCTAATGCCCAATGAGTGGATATAAGTTTTCAAAAACATTTCTAACTAAAACAAAACATGTTTCTAGTAACAAAATATTTCTCAGTAAATCATAAAGTTTTGTATTCTGAAATGATAGACTAAATCTTAAACAAAATCTCAAAAGAAAGTAAAACCGTGAACCTTGATATAATTTCTCTAATTAATACTTTAAAAACTTATCAAGCATAAAAAAAAAACAATTCTAAAAATTCATTAAAAAAACTTATATTTGAAATAAATATCATAGTATCGCAAAACTGAGATTTCCGTATAAAATTTGTCTTCAAAACTTTTCTGTAAGATTTTTCTAGAAAATCCCCTTTTGATATTCTGTAATTCTATAAGTTCTCGTTCTTGTATCATATTATGAAAAACATTTCTTTTTAAAATGTTTTTGGATTTATTTCCTACACCAATTTGTACTCGGGATTTCTGTTATGCGTGGCGGAATAGTCAACACACACGCAGATTAGGGATAACTTCTGGGGGATGGGGAATTCTGGTCATGCGTGGTGGAATTTGCTCATCACACACAAAGCAGGGGTTCTACCACCCACATGTTAGGCAACTTAATGACTTTTGCCCAAGCCACTAATGACTCATTTTCCTAATTTCCCAACCGACCTCTGCATTAGCATGTGATAGGCAACATTCTCATTTCGGGTCTTATTCACGTGATACCATTTCTAACACTAATCGTTAAAGGGGAGGGTACGCCTTGGTGTTCTAAAACATTTTTCTCTTTCTTTTCTCAATTCTTTTCTAGCAACACTTTTATTTCTCTTTCTTTCCCAATTCTTTTCCAAAAAGCACTTTTGCAAAGCAAACTTTTCCATCACAACTTTCATAAAACTTTCCATGCTAAAATCTCTATTTCCAACAAAATCTCATCCATGCTTGTATTTATCAAAATCATAGTTTTCCAAATACTTTGTAATATATACTATAAACTTCATAAATCAATTAGTTTATTCAAAACCATAAACCATACATTTTGAAAATTTAAACACAAAACACAAGGATCACAATTATAAAACAAAACACAAGGATCACAATTATAAAACATACTTTAGAAATACCAAAAGCATGCCTTCTAATTTCATAAAACATAAGTTTATAAAACATATTCTCAAATCCAAGATTTACAAAATCAAATACTTTCTTTATGAACATAAAATAAAATTCTTTTGGTTAAATCATGAAGCTGGCTTTGGGAACCATAAGTTCATAACTTACTTGTTAAATTATAAACATATTTGAAATCTATATGACCAAAGTTTACTTTATTAATTTGTAAAACACCTTTTGGAAATTCAATACACATTATAAGGTTTATAAACCATGTAATATGACAGGGCCCGACCCGAATTCCCTCTAATGAACCAGCGGTCCTGTCGGGCACCCCACGAGACCCTTCTAAAGTCCAACTAATAAGATCCAAAAAGGACGTCGTGGAGCGAACCCATATTTATAAGTAACTTGCTAAGCAAGAAAACCATCTACTTTAAAATTACATTACACTTTCTAAGCAAAATATTTCTAAAAACGTTATCATGTTTACATAAAAGTTCCACAAAATCTTGTTTAAACTTGAAGTGCGCAGAATAATGTAATTAATAATAACATTAAAAATACAATGTTTACAAAAGAATAATACAACATCGTCAGTAGTTTGACCCACCTATTTCGATCGTGGCGGACTGGTGCCGTGATTCTTTGCTCCTGCACCTAGGAAGAGGGTTTTTTTAACATGAAATCAAACATCATCAGCTGTAAAATCTAGTGAGTGTGTGTGAGGGTTTTGTTTAAATTATATCTTATAAAAATGCCTTTCGAAAAACGTTTTCTAAAAACTTGGATTTTTATAAAACTTGTTTAAGGTTTCTAAAGCTCTTTCTAAAATGCTTTTTCTTTCTAAAATTTGTACTAATGAGGAACCCAAGGAAAGCTATAACCACATGAACGGGTAGACTAGCTCCGCTCAGTGTGGGGGTCACGTGGCGAAATAGTTATCATCACACACTGTGACAAGCTATAAAGACATCCCGCTACTACGTGGCGGAACTATCATCGCACATCGCAAGCGAGATAATACCCCATAAGTGAAAAGAGCTACTTGATTGACATGACAGACTCTATCCCCCGATGTTAGTAGGACTATCCGCCCGACACTTGCCCTACATTATGAGGTATACCGACCGGTTCCTTGTCGAGTCTGATGCTAGAAGGTCTGTTTATCCATAAGCTTGGGCCCTTCCACTAGTCTTTGAAAACATTTTCTTCTCTAAATTTTTAAATCAATTTCTTTTCATAAAATAAACTAATAACATTGGCATTTCATATCATACACAACTAAATCTTTGTATGTAAAAATAATCAATCAAGATAATAATTCATTACTAGACTAAGAAGTAAATAAATAAAGGAAGTGTATATATATAAAATTTTGCAACATGAACTGGAAAGGTATTTAAAACAGTTCACACTTACAGCTTACTGTCCTATTCGCCTGCACCATTGTTCCAGCGACCTCTTTAACTCGCTTGACCACCTATTTTAATCACAAATGAAAACCTTCACTTAGCTAGTTGAACCATTATCTTTATCTCCTAATTTCATACAAGCTGCTGGGGATTGTGGCACTGTTAGTGTAGCTCAAGCTGCAAGCTCGCACCTCAGCTCGCCCCAGCTCGCGCATTCAGCTAGCTTCTACCTTGCACAACTCAGCCCGAATTGAGGGCATTCATCATTAGCGAGCTCGCTAGGCTCACTCTCTCAGCGAGCTGCCAACTCCCATTAGCTCAGGTCGTTCCTCAACCCCTCTCAACTCGCCCTTGCAAGCTATTGCCTTAGGCCAATCTGGTCAAGTACACCTGACGGGCTGCGACCTCACTCAACTCCTCTTGCGAGCTCGCACTTCGGCCCAGTCCAGGCAAGCGAGATGGAGAGCAATAGGCATAGCCCAGCTCGTTCCCCAGTCGACCATTTTGACTAGTTGAAATGCACTAAGAGCCCCTCTCCAGCTCGTACCTCGCGAGCTCCTACCCTGACCTAACTCATTTCTTAATGCTTCATTTTCCATATCTTACATTTTATACTACCATTATCACAACTTGACCTCATTCTACATACATACACTAAATCAACATATCATCAATTCTTCACCAAACTCTCAGGTTGCAACCTCATCAAGTTCAACAACAGGAACTAAGTCATCTCAAAACATAAATAAACCACCACAAATCAATATCATTTCTCAGTTATTTCACTTACCAGACTCTTTATCAGCCTTTTTGCATTGCTTCCTCACTCGCTTACAGCTTTAAATCACCAGATCTATACATCAAAAATTTTCGTTAATCACTTGCACACCAAAAGCTGTTCTCGACAGCTTCTTACTAATATAAAACCATAAAACTTGCTCTTTTTTTATTAAATCTTATCACATCTGGTTCTTCACATTTCAATCAGCTTGATCTACCTCAAAAACAGCAAAAATATGCCTAGAACAGCTGCAGATCTGTCCTCCTCCCTTCTGCCGACGACAGCTTTCTCTCCCTCTCTCTCCTTTCCAGATTTTTCTCTCATCTCCTGATATACTCACCACACACTTATATTTATAGGCGTGGGTCAAGCTCGCTTTTCACCCTTAAACTTTCTTAAAATTACGACTTTGCCATTCTTTCTTAAATCTTTTCTTATTATTATTTTTTCTTTTTACCAATTTATCCTTTCACTTTTAATATTTAATTTTTATTCTCAATCTTTTCGGAAACTCTATATAAAAATTTAATTTCATCATAAAACACTTTAAAATTCCTTCTTATTATTTTATAGACAAAATCTTCTCATTTCGTACATGAATTTATTATAAACTCGGGAGAGGGCATTACAAAATATACTTTAAAACCATCAAACATAAGGTATACTTTTTAAATCATAAAACATAAGCTTAAATCACAAAATATTTTTACTTTTTTAAATTGTACAACATACTTTTAGAAATTCTAACATCAAAACTCACGTTATTAAATTACAAAATATACTTTGAAAATCAAATAATCAAAACTTACTTTGTTCACTTATAAAATATTCTTTGAAAATCAAAACATAATTTTTACTTTATTAAACCATAAACTCACTTTAAGGACTCAACACAACCCATAAAATTTATAAATCATTAATTATATTTTAAAATCATCAAAACCACCTAAAACATAGTTTCTAATATAAGGTATACTTTAAAATCATAAAACATAATTTCAAATCCTTAAACTACAAAGTATAATTCAAAATTTCAAGATCAAAATCATACTTTATAAATCACAAATCATATCTTAGAATTGATGAAAACATACTCTAAGGCTCATAAATTCTAAATACTCCTTAAAAGTTTCCAAAACTCATTCTAAAATTTATTTCTCATCCAACATACATACTAACCATAATCCATCTTCCTCAAAATTATAAAACATAATTCAAATTCTTAAAACATACTTCAAAACCATAAGGTATATTTTAAAATCACAAGGTAAAATTTTGAATTCATAGTCCTGAAAGCATACTTCAAGATTTCAAAAACAAAACTCATATTTCATAATCATAATTCACATCTTAGGATTGAATTTAAAGTTTATAAAACTCATTTTAAAATTCCTAACTTATAAGTATGCTTTAAAATCACAAAACACAACCGTAAATCTATAAATACAAAATACACTTTAGATCTCAAAACAAAGCCAAAAATCATAACATAAAATTTATAACACATAATTTGAAGCTTATAAATTCTAAACACACTTTAAAATTTCAAAAACATTTTCTTCAAATGTTTCCAACACATATTCAAAAATCCAACCATTATACAACCTACATACTGAACAAAATCAAAATTCATCTTTCTTAACTCCTAGAACATAATTTAAAATCTTAAACCATACTTCAAAACCTTAAAATATGCATCAAACTTTTTAAATCACAAAAGATATTTAAATCTCAAAAATAATAAAGGTTAAAATATAATATTGTTGACGATCGGAATCGGTCAACACCCGGGGGGTCGGAACCTCGCCTACGGAACGATTTGTGCGGGGCCGGCGGTGAAGACCATGCCGAGCCGTCAGCTTGGTGGTAGGAGTTGTGCACTCAAAAACCTTATAAGAGGTTACGAGTTCAACTCCGGACGCGACCAGTGAGAGGCCAAAAGGGGTTGCCCGGGATGGTCTTCACCCCCGGCTCGGCATGGTCTTCACCGCCGGCCCCGTACAAATCGTTCCGTAGGCGAGGTTCCGACCCCCCGGGTGTTGACCGATTCCGATCGTCAACATTAAAACGACTTAGCTTGGTGGTAGGAGTTGTGCACTCAAAAACCTTATAAGAGGTTACGAGTTCAACTCCGAACGCGACCCAGTGAGAGGCCAAAAGGGGTTGTCCGGGATGGTCTTCACCCCCGGCTCGGCATGGTCTTCACCGTCGGTCCCTACAAATCGTTCCATAGGTGAGGTTCCGACCCCCCGGGTGTTGACCGATTCCGATCGTCAACAAATATAAACTAATGTCTATAAACCATCATTTAAAGCTTATAAATCACACTCTAAAGTTTATAAAACATAATCTGAAATGATTAGTTTCTAAGCCTACTTTAAAAATCTCAAAACATATTCTAAATTCCCTAACTCATAAAACACACATACTAAATATAAGTCACTTTTCTTAAATCATGGAACAAAATTCAAAATCTTAAACATGCTTCAAAGCTTTATAACACACATCAAATTTAATATTTCACAAAATATATTTAAATCATCAAAACTAATAAAAGTTGGAACATAATAAAACACTTTCAAAAATAGAAAAGTATCCACTCACTAGGTTGGTTGTTTCCAAGCCCTATGGAATTCTCCTTGCACTTGTCTCCTCCTTGGAATCCTTTTCACCTAAAACAACATTAAAACTCATTTAAATCTACAAGAACTTAAACTACAAAAATTTATTCTAACCTTAGAACTAGTTTCTCACCAAAATCAATTTCAAACCTACTTGATTTCCTTCTCCTCTTCTTGGTTTTCCTTCCTTCTTTCTTGCTCCCTTGCCTTGAATTTTCTTTCTCTTTTGGAAGGGTGTTGTTCGACCAACAAAGAAATTAGGGGGGTGTGTTTCGGCTAAGCTATCTCAAGTGTGGTGGATGGCTTTTTATCTTACAAAAATCACACACACACACACACACACATATTTATATAATCTCATGTATGGCCCAATTTACCTCCACTTAGCCACCTTTTCTACCACATATTTTACCATAAAAATCTAACCAAATATCCTTTTGAAATTCCAATCTTACCCTTTCCATAATATTTCATTTCCATTTATATCCTTTCTAGATAATTCTTTTCCTTTACATTTCCAATTTTGCTCTTGTCATAACACTTTATTTACATTCATACCCTTTCTAGAGAATTCTTTTATTTCCATCAATTGCCCTTCACAAATTTCATAATTTCATCCATGTCCTTTCTAGAGTTATTTTCCTTTTTCTTACATAAATTGTTCTCCAACAATTTTATAATTCTATTAATATCCTTTCTAGAGAATTTCATTCTCTTTTTACATACTTAACCTTAGGTGGGTGTATTTAGAAAGCAAATGGGGTATGATTCAAAAGTACTAGCAAGCAGACCATGTGTAAGACCCAAAATTTTTATTTCCCTGGAAGAAATAGTGTTTCCCGGATAAATAGTATTTTCGGACGAAATAGTATTTCCAGATGAATAGCGATTTCGTGTGAATAGTATTTTTGAGTGAATAGTGATTTTCGAGAAAAGGAAAATTTCCTTAAGTTTCGTGAAATAAAAATTTTTCGATGAATAGTGTTTTCAGTGAATAGTATCCATGTGAATAGTGATTTTCAGAAAATAGACCCCGGACATCATAAGCTCCAGAATATGAATTAGAGTTATTAAAAAATGAAACGGAGCAAAAATGAGTTCGTTTAAATGGATTTTAAAGGTTCCGAATATTTATTGATAAAAACGCCCTCGTGAGAAACGTTGTGAATTTTAATGAGTTTATAACAGATTGAATTTTTTTCTAAAGTGTGGAATTAAATGTTAAGACACCCAATTAGAGTATTGCATGATCAATTTGATGATAGGATGATCATGGAATATTTTTGAAATTTATTGGTATTAAGTGAGGATTAAAATTTAAGTTTAATGCAATATTAAGTGTGTAGGAGAAGATATACATTAAAGAAGCACAATCCATGTGCTTGTGTGAAGGCCAATGGTGTTAAGACATCTTAAAGTCAAAAAGCAAAGGATTAGTTAAGATTGCATTAAGAGATGGGATGAGTTGTTAGTGATTAAATGGATGATAATATTAACCAATCACATGCATTCATCCATGTCTAGTGGCATTTGTGTGATTTTGGAATTAATTTAAAGGCAATTTTGGCATTAAAAGAGGGCTAGTATATAAGTGAATGCATGATGGATGATCGAAGGGGAATAAAGTCAGTTGAGAGGGGTTGAAACTGTGCAAAACAAGCTGAAACCAGTGAGAGCAAAACAGAACCGAAAAGAGAGAGAGCTAACCGTGTAGGAGCAGAACCGACCAGCAAAAAAAAAAAAAAAAAAAAAAGGGAATTCTGCAGCCGTGAAGAAGGAGAAGAAGAAGAAGAGGTCCCAAGTGAGTTCAATCCCTTCTTCTCTCTAAAACCATCTAAGATTTCTTGAGAAAAACATGAAGAAAGAGTGAGTGATGAACTAGTTTTTTGGAAAAATTTTGTTATAGTTGATTAATGAGTTGTTTGATGAATTTTATATGTTGAAGGGAGTTAGATAACCATTAAACAGAGTTTGGGAAGGAAAGAACTCATCAAGAAGCTTTGGATCAAGATTTGGAGAGGTAAGGGTTAGGGTTTGATCATTAAAGTTGATGAAATGGATTGGTTTTCTTTAGTTTAAAGTTGTAGTTTGTTAAATGATAGTTTATTGAGTTATTTATGTGTGATTATTTGGTTTGACATGAAGAGGATGATGAAGTTGTCATATATTAGTTTGTAATTAAATTATAAAAGTAGAAGTGATGGAATTATTTTGATGATTAAATGAAGTGATATGTGAGAAATTATGATGAAGAAAATGAAACCTTGGAAAGAAATATAAATTGATTGTGTTGTTGGATATATACATATATATTAGTGTATGGATCATTGGGTTTTTGCATGTATTTAAGTTGATTTTAATTGTTTGAAGAAGTGATATAAGGCTTGGTAATGAATTTAAAGTGATTGGAATTAAAAAGATGCAAGAAAGATGGAAATTTGGAAAATTTGGGTGTTAAAGTGTTCAATGTAAAGAAATGATTCCTAAAGTGTTATTCAATATTTTAATGTATTTGGATGATGGTTATAAGGTGTTTTAATGCCTTAATACTAGAGAAATAACTTGAAATGAATGTGAGAATATAAGTTGGAAAGTTGATGGAGTTGTGAATTCATTGAGAAAAATATATTGAGAGATATATCAAATGATTAGTTAGTATAGTTTTATTGAAAATTTATGTGAGTTAATGATGGAATTCTTGAATGAATTATTATATGTGTTTGGATGGTGATTAGGATGTGTTTGATTCCTTTAGCATCAAAGAGATTAATTGAATTTGAAGTGAGATTATTAATGGAAGATAAGGTAAAGTGGTGAATATATAATATATATATATATTAAGTTAGATTAAGTGATCTTTTGGCAATTGATGTATTGGATTAAAGTGAATAAATTGTTGGATAGTTGAATGAGTTTAAATGCAAAAAGTTTGGGTTAGAAAGTGATTGGAAGGCTAGTCAAGAATATAATGTTGTTATGTATTGGTGTATGGAATTTTAATGAAGTTGAAATGGTAATATATTTTGAATCCTAAACCAAGATTTTGGTTGGATTAAATTGTAGGAAAATCTCAAGAATAAAAAGGAAGGGTTGGAGAGGTGGTGAAGAAATTGGAAGTGCATAGTGAGTGGTTATATTTTTATTTAAAGTGTTTATGAGAATTATTAAGTTACCATGAATTTATTTAATTGTTGCTTTAATGAAAGAATTTACTTTGTGATTGTAAAGCTACTTTATCATGTGATTTATTTTTATATGAATTGCATTAAATTTTAAGATTATAGTGTAATTGTAATTATTTTTAAGTAAAGTAAATTAGTAGTTTTGAGATATATGCATGCATGAAATTAAGTTAATGAGATATTTCAAAAATCAATTTCAATTATAAAGTTGAGATTTGAAAAGGAAAGTTACAAATATTATAAAAGAGATTTTAGATGCCTTTGGTTTACCTAACCCCCAGAGATTACCAGCCGAAGTATCGTATGCGTATATGGCAAGAGCAGTTGGGAGAGTCAGTTACTAACACTAACTTGGGGGGGTTGAGTCGAGTCTGTCAATCGCCCTCTGCACGTATATGGTAGCGTAGATCTGTCTGATGTTGGGAGGGGATCATAACCCTAAAAGGTTTCCCACATCTGCGACTACGCCTAGTAGCATCCCTGAGCTCCTGTGGCGTCGAGAGATTCTGTCACAATGGAGCTAAGTTTCCCTGGGTTGCCTTTGGCGAGATAAAAGAGAAAAGCACATCAATAGACGTGAAGTTTATTAAATTAGAATTGATTTTTAGTTTTGAGAAATAAAGAAAGGTTTATAAAAAAAAATTCTCAGTTTTGATAAAAGAGAAAAGCACGTCAATAGGTGTGAAGTTTATTAAATTAGAAATTATTTCCAATTCCGAGAAATAAAGAAAGATTTATAAGAATTACTCAGTTTTGTAACTTTAATAAAATTATAGAAAGATCATTAGTTTCTATTTTTGAAAAAGTTTCTCCACTTAATTTTTATAAATTTATAGAAAGATTATTAGTTTACAAAGTATTTTGGGAGGAAGCATACACTTTAGAAAAAGAGCATATTAATGAAAAACTATCCACTCACTGAGTTTTATACTCACCACCCTATTTTCGTATTTTATAAAAATCCTCCCCAGGTACAGGAACGAGCCGTCAACCAGACGAGGCTCCATCAGACGCGTAAGTGGCCTGACGCAACAGCATCACTGCATAAGTTTAGTTTAAAAGTGTATGTCATGCATTCCTTACAGCTTTTGATGAATGTGTTGTAAATAACATTTTGGGATTGTATATGGTATTTTGTATTTATAAAATGTAGTTTTTGATAAATTAATTTATCTATTTGTCTTAAATGAAAATGAAGTATAATTATGGATTTTAAATTGAAAACTATTTGTGGTTGGATTGTGGAAATGATTTGAGGGCCTGAGGCCCAGTAGTAGAGAAATGTTTATTATAAAAGTGTTAAATTTTGAAATTACAGGGTGACATATTTGAAAAACAGCCGTTATGCTGCCCAAATTTTTATAAATTTGTTTTATAAACGTTCAAAATAAAAAGAAAAATTTTCTCGCGTTTCCACACTAACAGAAAGTTTTTAAAAGTAAATGGCGTAGCTTTACGGGAATCTTCCAGTTTGATCAGATATCCGCTGGAGGGCTACTGTAAGGCGACCGATAGGCCTAGAAAGAAAAGGGGCCTGTCACCATGCCCAAAAGTCTAAGTTTCCTAGCAAGAAACTTCTTAGTCTACAGGTCACAAACGCCATATATGTCGCAAAAGCTATGGGAGGCTCGACCTATAAGCAAACGACCTACGAGCTAATGACCTACATGTATATCATCCTACAGCTCGCATACGAAAGTGTTACAAATAGTAAACATGTCGCAAATGACCAAGTAACAAGATCAAATCAATAGGAAAGGAAAAGTCGCAATCAACAACAAAACATTCAAAATCAAAAGCACAAAGCATTTAAGCTAGTTTCAGATTCAAAAAAAGCACAATGTGCTCAAAAAGCGAAAACAAACCAAAAAACCAAGAGCTAGTCCTGAAACTTACTGTAAATGTTTTCTTAAAATGAAGGATTCCGATCATCAAAGATGTTGAATCCTAGGAAAACTTATGCAAGGAAGCAAGACGGAAGGAAAGGATGAAGACTTGGCATTTGGTTTTGAAAATGAAAGAGTAAGAGGGAAAGCGAAAAGGCTCCACTCATATAAAGGCACAGGATTCTAACCCTAGCCGTTCAATTTGATGGCAACCGAACCACCTTAAATCCGACGATGCAACGCCAGTTGTGGTTTTTGTCATCATGCGCTATCAGTTAAAAGACATGCACATTAAATGTGCATGGCATGAGACGTGCTACATTGCAGTTGCCTGAAAAGTCGCCACGTGTTAAGTGATAGGACAAAATTTGAAAAGGCATAAGACCACAGGATGTGATCACCTACCTTTACTAGCAAGTTCTGAGCTTCCAGTTCACAGAACGCATTAAGAGCTGGGGGGCTAATATTATAAGTATATATCGGGCTGCATAAATAAGTTGGTAAAAGCCCAACAAGTTGATCCAATGGATATATGTGAAAGATAAAAGTCTAACAGATTGATCCAAGGGACTGGCCCAGCATACAGAAGCCCAGTTCGTCAATATCTAACTCGCCAAAGTGATCAGCTCACTACTACAGTATGTAAGTCTTACGTCAGCCATGACGTAGCTCGCCTCATGCTCAGCTCGAGATCGTCCTATAGCACACATTAAAGGAATCTTTCCAAAAATGCAACAACTTAAATTGAGAAGGAATCAACTGTTAGAATTAAAGATAAGATCAAATTCCTGATTTAGCGGAGTATATCTCTTAATTGATAGACATCGATTTTGGAATTGTATTTAATGTGATATTTTTTCCATTTGTACTCAAACTGTAACGCCTCATGCTATAAATAAGGGTTGAAATTCATTATAGACACATAATACTTAATAGCGTATTGTTATTCTGTACAAATTATTAGAAGAGCAGTCGTAGACGTATGCATCTCTTTTGGCCGAACCACATAAAAACCCTTTGTAGTTGTTTTTCCTTTTCTTTCCTTCTCTTGTGTTTGTCTCTATTTTCTCTTTAATTACAAGTATTGGGCTTTGAGCATCGATTGACCAAATTCGTACATCGACATCTTGTAAGCTAAATGGCATGAAAAAAAATATGTACACAAAGTGGAGGAATACATGGCTGTTGCTTTGCCTACCACTAGCTTCTCAATGTTAGCAACCATATCTTTTATAGGTATGGGAGATATTGCAACCCATGAATCATTTGAATGGATACCTAAAAGGCCTAAAATTGTCAAGGCCTCTTCAATGAATTTTAGACTCATGGATATCATAGTTACCCACCAAGTACTGCATGATCTAAATTAATTAATTGATATGTTTCATAGATAAAGATTTTTTTTTTTTTTTTTAACTGATCATGTTCTTGTGTATCAAGTTTGAGCAAAAGAGAGGACATGTTGCCTCAGTTGTCGAATGTTACATGAAGCAGTTTGAAATCTCTGAAGAAGAGGTAGTTAAAGTGTTCCACAAAGAAATTTCGAATGCTTGGAATGATATGAATGAGGAATTCCTAGAAATGAATACGGTTCCAATGCCTCTGCTTGAGCGGATTCTTAATCTTGCATGGCTAATGGATCTTCTACACAAGGATGGTGATTCCTACATGAATCCTTGTTTGATGAAAGAGCATGTTGTATCATTGCCAATGTGATCCCCAGTGGATTAACCAAGTTGCCTAGACCTATTAAAATACATTGTTGGGTTGTTAGAAAATAATATTTAATTGTGTTAAAAAATATAATCATTTGAAATTATTTGTTAAAAAGTAATATCAGTTTAATAACTAATATTATAAATTATTACTTTTTGACTATTATATTGAAATACATTAAAATTATTTTTAAAGGATATTTGATACTTTCTATAAGTAATTAAAAAGAAAAAACTAAGAGAAAAATAAAATGGTGGGACAAATTTGTCACCTACAAATTAGTCCCACTAATTTGGGATTAAAGTGATTGATAATGGCACTAATAAACATAGGACTGGTTTGGAATTTATCCATTCCCAATCCAATCTCATGTAATAAATTTGGCTTTATGATAGAAACAACTAATTCAAGATTGTAATATAAAATTTAATTTAATTTATGGTCAGATGGATTAACCATGTATGTTTTTTTTTTCTTTTTTTTTTGACAAACCATGTATTTTAAAAATGTACAAAGCAAACAAGAAAAAAAAATTGAAAGAACCTTCTATCGGTTTATGAATATATTATATGATTATAATAGTTAAACATATATATATTTAAATTAAAATTTTCTAGTACATATGTTGTGAAAACTGTCTTGAGTATAATTAATCAATTATATTGTTTCAAAGGTTGAGTACCTCTTTAGATTAAAGGGTTCAAATCCCACATTTGTTCTTTAAAACATAAGGTATAGGTGTGAATCTCTTTTTGGTAAAAGTTATCATCTCTCAATTGTGGAAATAGTCATCTGGGTTGTTCTCTCAGTTATCCATTTTAATAAGTCCCGACAATATATTTCTAGATAAAAGTTTCCATCTCTTTAGTTGTAAGAGTAGTCATTAGAACCGCATTATCAATAATCTATCTTTTGTTATCTTCCGGTTGTGAGAGCAATCATCTGAGATCATACTATCAGTAATATATTTTGACAAATTTCAACAATACTCTAAATCATAAGGTATTAATGTTAAAAAATTAAAAAAAAAAAAAAAAAAAAAAAAAGGTTCTTTCAATTATAAAATTTAACAATTACCAATTAAGCACATGAACTTTGGCTAACAAATATAAATCATCATTAATAATCCAAGGCCGTTACAACCAATCCATAGCCACATATATTCACTATGTAAATAAGGTTGTATATATCTTGCATTTTCAGTCCATGTTAAATAATGATCCATAGCCACAAATTCTCAATATGTGAACAATGCTTTTTTTTTTTTTTTTTTTGAAAAGTTATGTGAACAACGTTTAATATCTATAAATATATATATATATGGGTTTGCAGGTGACATGCGGGTTACCTGAACTCGCAAGTCTTGCACCTGAGTATGAACCCGCAAAATTTTCACAGGTACATGTGTAGAAAAAATTTACATGCGGGTTTTACCAAACCCATCCGACTGAGCCAATCAATGCAAATCACATGAAGAAAAACAAATGACAAATAGATTCTTCACTTCAAGAAGAAGTAGAAAGATGACAAACTGAAGCTAAGGAATATTCCTCGGCACTGAAGATTTAATTCGTAAAGATAACCCCAAAATATTATACAACATGGGATTGGGTAAATATGACACATAATACAAATTTAAAATTTTATTAATGTGGGTTCAGTATAGGTTATAATTCAAGCATACAATTTTGTTAATATAACTGAAAGAGATTTATTAACAAAATATCCTTTTTTTCATCTAACATAAAGTTATTGTTATTGTCATTATTTTTAAGTGCTCCCTTTAACATGAACTTCTGGATACACAATGAACACTACCTTTTATAATGGGTGATTTCACCAATAATGATGGTAATTGTTCTTCCACCTAATGATCCTCAAAGGTCAAAAGCATGAGAGTACTTGAGGCAATTGCTAATGAGAGTAAGAGTTTGAACTAATATATGATGTTTTGAAAGAACTCAATTTGAGTTTTGGGACATCACTTTGTGAGCATGAAATCACCAAAAAAAAATCTAATAATAATTTTGATTAAACATGGAACCGTATTATAACTCCATGGCCAACTTCTATCATAATATTCTTTACTAAAAAAAAAATGTATTAGTTTTCCATATATAGACGAGAAAATAAATAAATTAATAAAAAGAATGAATTAATATTCATACAATCATTTTCTTCCTAGCATGGAAACAAAATCAATTATGGAGATTACATTGATTTGATCACTTCTGAAAATTAATTTGTATCGATAAAAATTAGACTTTTATTGGCATAAATTGATTTACTTAAAGCTTTTTTTGTTTAATAGAATAAAGATCGTGAAGAATGTTTTAATTAATTAGATTAAAAAAAAAAATTGTTATGAATAGAAGAGAAACACGCTTATATTTTACTTTATTTGATAGACCAGAGTTCAGAATACAAACTCAATTATTGTAGCGTTTGAATATATATATATATATATATATATATATCTATTCTACAATCCAATCTATAGAATTTAGTTTGAACTAATTGCTTCAATATATGCTCAATGTGGCACGGGATTGATGAGAAGAGAAGCAACAAGATCCTTCATAATTACTGGAGCATGTGTGTAGCCATCTTCGTCCTTGTAGAGGACATCCATAACTCGAGCAAAATTAAGAACTCGCGTAAGTAGAGACATTGGCACTGCAGTTGGCAGGAGGCACTCCTCATTTATATCCTTCCAAGCACTTGTAACTTGTTTGCGAAATTCGTCACATGCTTCCTTTTCTGTTGCTCCATGTTGTTTCATGTAACACTCAATACTTGAAGCCACATGCCCTCTCTTTTGTTCAAACTGCATATAAAATAATTACACGTTGGTTAAAAGAAGAATTCAAGAAAACTGAAAAGTGATATCATTATTAGCTGTTCAATTCAACATGGGTTGCAGAGCAATTCCAACTTTTTATAATGATTTGAAAATAAATTTACTTGCAAGAAATGGGAATATTTACATTCACATAACTCTTCTTTGTTAACTATTATTAAATGTCATTATAAAACAAAAATAGTACCTTGTGAGAAACTATGTCATCCATGAGTCTATTGATAACTGAGGAAGCCTGAACAATCTTGGGGTTGCTAGACGACCATTCCCACAAAAGAAGTGGTTGCCAACATTTTGTAGCCACAAGTAATCAATGCAACAGGCATATATTCCTCCATTGTAGGTACGTGTTGTTGGTGACACCATTTTGCTTCCAAGAAGTAATTTCTAACTAATTCCTTCATCTGAACATAAAAGAAATTATAATCAAAATCACTTTTTGTTACATACATAAAAGATCTAATAATTAAACCATTGAATGAAGAAACTTACTGCTTCTTTCGCGTAATCAAGGCGGAATAGTTTTCCTTCAGAGGCAAAATCCCTTTCATTTTCTTTGTAAACATCTAGAAGAGCCTCATAACACAATTTCATATACTCAGGCAGTTGATCTATGGCACTGATATCCCACCTAAAAAAAACAAAAATCAAACATGAGCATCCAATTATTGTAACAAAATTAAAGAAGTAGAGAAAGGGATGAAAATTACCTCTCAATTGCTGAGGTAAAAAGCTCAAGTTCTTCAATAGTACCATAAACATCATAGATGTCATCAATAACGGAAGTCATGGCAATCACTTTTGTTAATATCCTTCTAGCCAAAATATATTCTGGCTCAAAATACACACCCAATATCCAGAAATAGCAGTACTCCACGATTCTATCTCTTGCGAAAGACAGCTTACGCGAAAAGTCTAAATTTTTCCACCACCTAAATGACATTATCAAGAAGAACACATTAAACTGTAAAGGTTCAAGCTTCAAAAGCTTACAAGCAACCATATCAAATCTCAAATAGACAAAGATATGTACCCACCTTGATATGTCACCGAGTTCCTTCTGGTGCAGCTTTTGTAGTATATTGAAATCTAGTTTTGCAAAGGTCAGTAGAGCCTTGTTGTGCAAAGGATCTTCTTGATAAACAGACATATAATGTCTTGCATCTAGCCTTTGTAAGCCCCTGCGAATTGGTCAATTCAAGGCACGGTTAACTTTCTCTGCAAGTGAAGAACTGAATTGGGTTGTCAATGATTCAAGGTGTCTGGTAGTGAAAGCAAGGGCTTCCTCTAGTATATCTTCTCCATGCACCCTGAGATGTGTAGCTTCATACAAGCTTAACATTCCTTTAACATCTCTTACAAGGGAGTCCTTGAAGTTTCCTTTGCTGTCCTTGAACTTGTTGAACACATCTGATTGATTCAACACAAACACCTTATATTCAAAATGATCAGGCTCATTTTGTAGTTGAAATTTTTTGCTATAAAAGACTAAGTGCTTGGATGACTTATTAAGATTTAAAAAGAGCATACCACTGCACATTTTATGACCATGTTGCCTAAGTAAACGAAATTCAAGAGCAATGGAGTGGAGGTCCTCATCATTGTCATCTTTGAGACTAGAGACATAGTGATTTTTGTGTATTGTTTCTAAGATTTCATCAACCTCAGTTTCGAAATGATAAGATATGCCTAAACGATAGATGGCATCTATCAAGTCCAATTTCTGTGAAGGCTTAACATCTGCCATTAGCATGTTTTTGATCTCTTCCTTCAATTCCAAATGGTTAACATTCACATCAGCTTCCTGAAAGCCAAATTGGAGAAATAGAGCAAATTAGTAATGATTTGACACAAACATATAGAAATTGCAACAACATATAATATTGCCCATGGTCATGCATGTCTTGTAAATATTGTTTAAAAACTCAGCCGAGTTGACCGAGTTCTCGCCGAGAACTCGCCACTCGACCGGTTTCTGAGTCGAGAACCCTTAGATCGGGGGGTTTAACTCGGTTTCTGTAGAAAATCGGCCTAACTCGGGTCGACTCGGCCTAACTCGGCCTCGATCCACCAAAACGATGTCATTTTCACATCTTACTCAACTCGACTCGATCCGACTCGGCCTCAAATTTTTTTTTAATTTTTTTAAGATTGTAATTATGTAATTGTGTTAAAGTGGCTTTGGAGGTTGCATGAGATAGATTTTAAGGGTTTTTATGGTCATATGATTATATTTTAATCATACAGAAAATTTTTAAATTTTATTTTTTACAGGTTTGACCGAGTTTGACCGTGGGTCAACGGGTTGACCGTTGACCAACGATACCCGCCGAGTACTCGTCGAGCTGCCGAGTACTCGATACTCGCTGCCTCGCTATAATTTAATAATTATGTGTGAATTAATAACTATGCGTTTGCATGCGCTATAATTTAATAATTAAATAGTGTATGTACTATAATTTAATAACATGTGTTCAATCTAACCACATTATGTACTATAATTTAATAATTTTGTGTGTGTGGGTATGTATGTGTATGTATTCACTCAAACCACATTATATACTATAATTTAATAATAGTGTGTACTATAATTTAATAATTAAATTGTGTGCATACCAAAATTTAATAATTTAATTATAGCGTGTGTGTTTCTAACCATATTATGCACTATAATTTAATAACTGTGTGCATGCTATAATTTATTACTTAAATAGTGTGTCTCTAACAACATTATGTACTATGATTTAATAATATTGTATACTATAATTTGATAATTAAATTGTGCATGTACCATAATTTAATAATTAAATTATAGGTGTGTGTCTCTAACCACATCATGTACTATAATTTAATAATTGTGGGTGAATTAATAATTATGTGTGTGCATGAGCTATAATTTAATAATTAAATAGTGTGTGTACTATAATTTAACAACGTGTGTTCATTCTAACCAGATTATATACTATAATTTAATAATTGTGCCTGTGGGTGTGTATGTGTGTGCATTCACTCCAGCCACATTATGTACTATAATTTAATAATTAAATTGAGCGCGTACTATAATTTAATAATTAAATTATAGCATGTGTGTCTAACCACATTATGTACTATAATTTAATAACTGTGTGCGCACTATAATTTATTAATTAAATAGTATGTCTATAACAACATTATGTATTATAGTTTAATAATTAAATTATGTGTGTACCATTTTTTTCTAACATTTTTAATCTAAAAACATTCCAAAACTAGGGAAATAAAAAACTTGGAAAAGATTTTCCCAAACTTGAATTCTTTTTTCATAAGTAAATTTCATTGTTATTAGCATTCATATAAAATAAAACTTAAAAAAAAAAAAAAAAGTACAAAAGATTTTATTAATACATAGATGGTTTGGGCCTGATTATTATGTAAGGGAGTTTGTGTAAAGCGTAATATTCAATAATGAAATTAATTTGTATGTAGGGAAGTTTGCACTTGAGAGAGCGTGTGCATGAGTGTGTAGATTTTGGCACTGATTTTGCGCAAATGTCCTAAACAGAATAATTTTTATAATTTAGCACCTTTTTTTTTAATTTTTGACAAAATTTTCTCTTACTAATAATGTAAAAATTGTCCTTCCTATGCTGGACTATTATATAAGGATTGAATTGGATATGAGTGGAATTGTAATATGTTTAATGCAACATGAATTTAGACTAAAAATAATAGTCTATCGTTGTTGTAGCAGTAGAATAGATTAAAAAAAAAACAAATAATTATGTATTGTTTTATATAATGCGAACTTGGTTAGCATAAATTTAATTAAATTCAAGTTTTGATAAAATAAAGCCACTTTAAATGACTTTGAAGATGTGAAATTATTTTTAAATACTTTCATATCAAATTAAATTTGGTTAAAATTTCATTATTTTAATTTTTGAATAAGATAAATTATTTAAATTATTTTTTATAAGTAAATATAACTATTTTATAATAAGTTTAAATAAAATAATATTTAATTTATAATTGATATTGAAGGAACTTACATGTTTAAAAATATTTTAATAAGTTATAATAAATTAATTTTTGGAATAATAAATATATTTAATATTTGGTATAAAAAATAAAATAAAGATATTTTTTTAAAAAATGCATATCCAAATTATGTGGCAAATTCAATAGTTTGCCATAGTGAGACTATTTAAGCTAAGAGAGGTCTAATCACACTAAGATTTGAACAACGTTATATGTGTATATATTTTAATCAAGATTCAAGTAAAAATATTTAACATAAATTAAAGTATATATAATTGTACGTAAAGCTAGAAAATAAATTAAAGATGATTAATTTTTTATTAACGGTAAGAAACAATATTTTTGAGTTTTTATTTTGGTATTGAATTTCTCTCGTGTGCAATCACGTGTAATATAAGGTTGATTATCATTAATTGTTAATTTATTTATTTATTTATTTTGGTTGGCTTGGTATTGGGTTTTATGGTATTTAGATTGAGCTTGGGCTTAGACATTAAATTGGACAAAGGAAAGAAACTAATAATGGATCAAACTTGGATTTGGTCCAACCGTCAGGGTAATGTCTCGTAGATTTGCAAGGCGTAAATGAGTCCAATGTAGTAGTAGCGATTCTCAATTCTCATGGAAAATTAAAATAAATAAATAAATAACGGTGTGTATATATATATGAATAAGGTTTTTATTATCAGATATACACAATTTAAAATGTAAGAATCAACCAATCAAATTCATTCATTGCATTCTTTCTCCTAAAATAAATTCTCTCTCTTATTTAATTCAAACGCAATAAATGAATTTAATTGATTGGTCCTTATTTTTTAAAATCAGATATACCTGATTATACAACCATTATATATATAGAACTTCTATGGTCAATACCTCCTTAACTTTATAAAGTTAGAACGAACTAATCAAATTCATCCATTACATTTGAATTGAATAGGAGAGAGAATTTGTATTAGAAGAGAAAATGCAATAGATGAATTTGATTTATTTGTCCTAAATTTTTAAAGTTAGGAGGTATTAACCATAAAAATTATATACATATCAAAACTTCGATGGTCAGTACCTCCTAACTTTTAAATTGTTAAGATTACCGATCAAATTCATCCTCTATTCTAAAAAAAAAATTTCTCTCTCCTTATCAATTCAAGTGCAATGGTTGAATTTGATTACAAAACTCTTACAGTTAGTACGTCCTAACTTTTGAATGGTTAGAATTATCAGTCAAATTTATCCATTACATTTTTTCTCTTAAAAAAAAAAATTTCTCTCTTCATGTCAATTCAAATGCAATATTTGGACTTTTCACTTGTGACTACTTCTTATCCAATGTTGGCAGTCACTTTTTTTCTTGGCATGGGAAAGATTGCTAATAAGGAGGTCCTTGAATGGAGCTCTAATAATTATTCTAAAATCATTAAAACTTCAACAATTATTGGCAGACTCATGGATGACATAGTATCT
The DNA here is from genome assembly GCA_019925255.1 of Litchi chinensis. Lineage (NCBI taxonomy): Eukaryota > Viridiplantae > Streptophyta > Magnoliopsida > Sapindales > Sapindaceae > Litchi > Litchi chinensis. The sequence continues at coordinate 28,536,571 of CM034462.1, read as the reverse complement.
CATGAGCTACTATTATATATATTTTTTCTTTTGTAATTTTAAACAATTTCAAAATTACAAATTTAAACGATTAAGTTGATTTCAAATTCGTTAATGACCATCTTGGTCCTATATATATTTATATATATGTACATTAGTTGAAGTATTTATAATTTACTCTATGTGTGAGCTATAAATAAGTCTCAGTAAGCTTGTAACTTTGGTTTGAGGCTATAATTGACAGGACCAAACCCGACTCCTATTTCGAGTGTAAGAGGATCCTGTGAAAACCCAAATTTACTTGATTTAAAATCTAAATTCACTGAAAACCCTTTCAAAGAATCTTCATAATTTTGAAAATCACTTTGATCAAGATACAAATTAAACAAAACTTAATGTTTAAATCTCTAAATTTAAAACTCATAAACCAGTCATATAAAATAGCTTTTCAAATCTTAGTAAAAGGATCATTGGTTTGTAGAGCTAATTTGAGGAATACACTTACGAAGTTTGGTAAGTAAAACTAATGTACAAAATTTTCAGTTTTCTATGATCATGTGGCCTTCCTCACGATACGCAGTAATCTGCACGAACTTACAGTTAATACCTGGGGAGCAAAATTTTAAAAGGGTGAGTCTAATGCTCGGAAGTGGATATAAGTTTTCAAAAACATTTCTAACTAAAACCAAACATATTTCTAGTAACAAAATATTTCTTAGTAAATCATAAAGTTTTGTATTGTGAAATGATAGACTAAATCTAAAACAAAATCTCATAGGAAAGTAAAACTGTGAACCTTGATATAATTTCTCTAATTAATACTTTAAAAACTTATCAAGCATAAAAAGAAACAATTCTACAAATTCATAAAAAATAATAATTATTATTATTATTATATTTGAAAGAAACATCATATTATCGCAAAACTGAGATTTCCATATAAAATTTTTCTTCAAAACTTTTCTACAAGATTTTTCTAGAAAATCCTTTTTTGATATTCTATAATTCTATAAGTTCTCTTTCTTGTATCATATTCTGAAAAACATTTCTTTTTAAAATGATTTTGGATTTATTTCCTACACCAATTTATACCCAAGATTTCTGTTATACGTAGCAGAGATACTCAACACACACGCAGATCAGGGATAACTTTTGGGGGAGGGGAATTCTAGTCATGCATGGTGGAATTTGCTCATCACACACAGAGCGGGGGTTCTGCCATCCACAGGCTAGGTAACTCAATGACTTTTGCCGAGCCTCTAATGACTCATTTTCCTAATTTCCCAACTGACCTCTGCATTAGCATGTGGTAGGCAACATTCTCATTCCGGGTCTTATTCACATGATACCATTTTTAACACTGACCATTAAAGGGGAGGGTAAGCCTTGATGTTCTAAAACTTTTTTTTTTCTCTTTCTTTTCTCAATTCTTTTCTAGCAACATTTTTATTTTTCTTTCTTTCCCAACTCTTATCCAAAAAGCACTTTTGCAAAGTAAACTTTTCCAACACAACTTTCATAAAACTTTCCACCCTAAAATCTCTATTTCCAGCAAAATCTCATCCATGCTTATATTTATCAAAATCATAGTTTTCCAAATATTTTGTAATATATACTATAAACTTCATAAATCAATTAGTTTATTCAAAACCATAAACCATACATTTTGAAAATTTAAACACAAAATACAAGGATCACAATTAGAAAACATACTTTATATATACCAAAAGCATGTCTTCTAATTTCGTAAAACATAAGTTTATAAAACATATTCTCAAATCCAAGATTTACAAAATCAAATACTTTCTTTATGAACATAAAATAAAATTTTTTTGCTTAAATCATGAAGCTGGCTTTGGGAACCATAAGTTCATAACTTACTTGTTAAATTATAAACATATTTGAAATCTATATGACCAAAGTTTAATTTATTAATTTGTAAAACACCTTTTGGAAATTCAATACACATTATAAGGTTTATAAACCATGAAATATACTTTAAAACCACCAAACATAAGGTATACTTTTTAAATCATAAAACATAACCTTCAATCACAAAATATTTTTACTTTTTTAAATTGTACAACATACTTTTAGAAATTCTAACATCAAAACTCAAGTTATTAAATTGCAAAACATACTTTGAAAATCAAATAATCAAAACTTACTTTGTTCACTTATAAAATATTCTTTGAAAATCAAAACATAATTTTTACTTTATTAAACCATAAACTCACTTTAAGGACTCAACACAACCCATAAAATTTATAAATCATTAATTATATTTTAAAATCATCAAAACCACCTAAAACATAGTTTCTAACATAAGGTATACTTTAAAATCATAAAACATAATTTCAAATCCTTAAACTACAAAGTATAATTCAAAATTTCAAGATCAAAATCATACTTTATAAATCTCAAATCATATCTTAGAATTGATGAAAACATACACTAAGGCTCATAAATTCTAAATACTCCTTAAAAGTTTCCAAAACTCAGTCTAAAATTTATTTCTCATCCAACATACATACTAATCATAATCCATCTTCCTCAAAATTATAAAACATAATTCAAATTCTTAAAACATACTTCAAAGTCATAAGATATATTTTAAAATCACAAGGTAAAATTTTGAATTCACAGTCCTCGAAGCATAATTCAAGATTTCAAAAACAAAACCCATATTTCATAATCATGATTCACATCTTAGGATTGAATCTAAAGTTTATAAAACTCATTTTAAAATTCATAACTTCTAAGTATGCTTTAAAATCACAAAACACAACCTTAAATCTATAACTACAAAATACACTTTAGATCTCAAAACAAAGCCAAAAATCATAACATAAAATTTATAACACATAATTTGAAGCTTATAAATTCTAAACACACTTTAAAATTTCCAAAACATTTTCTTCAAAAGTTTCCAACACATATTCAAAAATCCAACCATTATACAACCTACATACTAAACAAAATCAAAATTCATCTTTCTCAACTCCTAGAACATAATTTAAAATCTTAAACCATACTTCAAAACCTTAAAATATGCATCAAACTTTTTAAATCACAAAAGATATTTAAATCTTAAAAATAATAAAGGTTAAAACATAATATAAACTAATTTCTATAAACCATCATCTAAAGCTTATAAATCACACTCTAAAGGTTATAAAACATAATCTAAAATGAGTAGTTTCTAAGTATACTTTAAAAATCTCAAAACATATTCTAAATTCTCTAACTCATAAAACACACATACTAAATATAAGTCACTTTTCTTAAATCATGGAACAAAATTCAAAATCTTAAACATGCTTCAAAGCTTTATAACACACATCAAATTTAATATTTCACAAAACATATTTAAATTATCAAAACTAATAAAAGTTGGAACATCATAAAACACTTTCAAAAATCAAGTTTAGAAAAATATCCATTCACTAGGTTGGTTGTTTCCAAGCCCTATGGAATTCCCCTTGCACTTGTCTCCTCCTTGGAATCCTTTTCACCTAAAACAACATCAAAACTCATTTAAATCTACAATAACTTAAACTGCAAAAATTTATTCTAACCTTAGAACTAGTTTCTCACCATAATCAATTTCCAAACCTACTTGATTTCCTTCTCATCTTCTTGGTTTTCCTTCCTTCTTTCTGTTAGAATTGTGAAGCCTGAAGGAATCTTGAATTAGAAAGAATTCAGAATTGAAAGTTTGAAAGAATTCGGATTTGTGAAGCCTGCAGGAATTCGGATTCAATTATGCGTCAAACTTTATTTGATTCGAAAGTAGATCAAACGAAGCCCGATTTAAGCGAATAAGGATTCGTTGGAAAGATAATTTTGATACGAATCCAAAGCCGCAAGAGTTACAGAAAAATAAGCCTTCACGCGCTCTCACGCGCCCCAAGAATATTCGGTGGTCAGGTTTTACGCGGATTTTCCGAATCCGTTTCCTTTTCGGTTTTTTGAGTCCAAACCAACAATGGATTGTTCCTACACTATAAATAGACATGTAAAACGTCTCATAGGTGAGTGTTATATGATGTACAAAGAGGTCTCTAAGGGTTTTAGGCTTAGATTGACGTGTTTGGGAAGGTGAGAGAAGATTTGTAAGCGAGATTCGTGATTGAGAGTGAGAGAGATAGAGGCTTGAGTTTGTAATCATCAATTTGATAGTGAAAAAAGTGCTGGTGCACTCCGTGGACGTAGGGAATTTCCCGAACCACGTAAAACTCTTCTGTCTCTTTTATTTTCTGTTTTGTGGTGTGTGTGTGCTTGATTGTGCTTTGCGTATTTGTTTCGCGTGTTCACTTTCCTAACACTTTCTTGCTCCCTTGCCTTGAATTTTCTTTCTCTTTTGGAAGGGTGTTGTTTGACCAACAAAGAAATTAACGGGGTGTGTTTCGACCAAGCTATCTCAAGTGTGGCGAATGACCTTTTATCTTACAAAAATCACACACACATATATATAATCTCATGTATGGCCCAATTTACCTCCACTTAGCCACCTTTTCTACCACATATTTTGCCATAAAAATCTAACCAAATATCCTTTTGAAATTCCAATCTTATCATTTCCATAATATTTCATTTCCATTTATATCCTTTCTAGATAATTCTTTTCCTTTGCATTTCCAATTTTGCTCTTGTCATAACACTTTATTTTCATTCTTGCCCTTTCTAGAGAATTCTTTTATTTCCATCAATTTCCCTTCACAAATTTCATAATTCCATCCATATCCTTTCTAGAGTTCTTTTCCTTTGTCTTACATAAACTGCCCTCCAACAATTTTATAATTCTATTAATATCCTTTCAAGAGAATTTCATTCTCTTTTTACATACTTAACTTTAGATGGGTGTATTTAGAAAGCAAATGGGGTATGCTTCGAAAGTACTTGGGCCATACTAATTTTTATTAGGCTCACTTGATTTAATTTTTTTGTTTTGGGCCCTTTTTATTTAAGTTTCTAATTGCATCTCTTTTTGATTTCTAATTGAGGCCCACTTATACTTTCTTAAAAACTATATCTATATATATATATATATATATATATCGTGTGTTAGATCAGTTCGAATCCCAGGTGTCACAATATTGAAAACGTTACTTTCTTCAGATATTGACACCGATTTTCTCTTAAGATCATTAGAAAAGTAGGTTCAGTTTAAAGTATTAGCTTTTGAAATTTTAGCGATATGTTTAGGGAAACTAATAATTCCTATGGATATTTGATCATTATCGAATGTGATTGGATCATAAACAACACTGATTAAGTCCGATATTATTCCCTTTCTAATAGATAAGTGCACATCCCTTTTAACTAGCTCAAACAGTAAACATGTTTTCCTTTATTTTTATGGATGGGATTCAAACACATAACATAGGGACAATTTTCCCCGATTGTAGAAGTACAGCAAAAGAAAAAACGAAAACACAAATCTGGCAAATAATTGTTTCTCTATTACTAATAAAATGAAGTTGTAGATAAACAATGAAGGTCATTTGAATAAACCAATCTCTATAATTTTTCTTTTTTTTTTTTTTTTTTTTTTGAGGTACCATCTCAGTAATTTTTTAAGAGTGATAAATCAAGGCACATTCTATGACGTTTTACAAGCGTCATTTTAAACTTTTGAGATTAAAATGTAATGAAAATATGTTCGGTATAGAAGCTTTTAGTTCAAAACACAAAAAATGTAATATACCCTTCTGATTTTAGTATTGTATATGTACTGTGTAAAGTATATCTTTTTTTATGAATAATAAAGTGATTTTAAAGTGCCCAGATGTGTAACTGAATTCTAGTAGAATTTTCGAATAGACCGGAGATAAATTGGAATACGAGAAGTGGTATAGTGATCGATTAAGATTTAACATGACATTGATGTAAAGAAATTACCAAAAAGGGGCATGGTTAAATAAATTAGCAAAGGACACGTATTTAGGGCATTTTGGGAATTTTGAAAATATGAGAGAGTGACATATGTGTAGAGATAAGGATGGCATATAGGTAATTTTGGAGATAAGTGAACTAACTAGTTAGCATTTGGTTGAAATGGAATGGAATTGGTTAGAATTGAATTGGTTGTTAGATTTCAACCAATCAAAAGCTTTAAATTCTAACTAATAGCAATCTTGTAAATTTAAGGTTAGTTTGGGGGCAATTGTTAACTCAAATAAAGGCCTATATAAAGTTGAGTTGTCATGAAATGAGAAAAGAAAAACAAAAGAAAAGGTTGCAAGAAAGGAAGAGAGGTTCAGCCAAAAAAGACAGACCAAGGGTAGCAGCTGTATTTCATGGTTTTTAGGTCATTTTTTAGTGTTTTCAAGCCATACAAAGGGTGTATACAAGCCTAGAAGTGAAAACCATTTATTACAAGTTGATTTGAAGTTTTCATGACTAGTTTGTGAAAATTTTTAGATCTATGGTCTTTAATGGATGATTTATGATTTTTATGCATGGATTTAAAGATTTGAGAGTTCAAAGTTGTAAGGAAATAAGGCTTGTGGTTCAAGAACCATTGGTAAGCATACTATTGAAAATAAATTTTTTATTTGAGTTTAAATTGATGTTGGTTTGGATACTAGATGATTTGTCATGAGATTTGGAGTGATTTTAATGTGTTTGGTGGTCATGAAAGTGGAAGAATGATGTTGGATGTTATGCTTGTAGATTCAGCCAAGGCTAGAGTTTGATGAATATGTGTTGATTTTTTTGTTTTGATGATGTGTTTGTTTAAGGTTTTGTATGATTCTAAGTTAGTTAGCATCAAGAAAATGAAAATAAAAAGCTTGGATTGGATTGCTAGGTGAATTCAGCCAAGTATGGAAGTTTGGGGTGCATTTTATGTTGTTGTCATGTGAATGAATTATGGTGATGTTGAGATGAATTTAAGATGATTAATATATAGAAAAATCAAAGAATAATGTATATATGTGTAAGATAGTGTAATTGGCCTAGATGAACGGTATAATGGTTTGAATGCCAATTTAGGTGAATTAGTATTGGTTTCAAATGATTAGGTGATGAATTTTAAACTAGAATGTGTATTGTAGGTAAAAAAGAAGCAAAGAAATCAAGGAAGAGTTATTGAAGGGTATTCTAGTGATCGGAAGCCATATGAGTGTAAAAATATTTTGTGAATGTTAAATGTTTATTAGCCTAATTTTTAAAGCATTCTTTTATAAGTTTTTATTAAGCATGTTAATTTATAGATACTCTATGCATTGATCTCCAAAGAAATGCTTTTAGTGTTTCTTTTAAAATCAATATGTTTTCATGCTTTTAGTATGCATATTTTAAAGTATATTAAAGATGTTAGTTTATGAATATTTTTATATGTCAAGTAAAGAGAATGTTTTTAGTGTTTTAAAGACAACATGCTAGGATGGCTAAATTTAAAGCTTCTTATAAGTTTCCATCAAATATACTAGTTTATGAATACTTTTATGTTTTAGTTTGAAATGAAATGTTTTATACATGAGATTGTAAAATAATGAGCTTTTATGCATTAGTGAAATCTTATGAAATATGTTTAGTATTTTTATGCTTATCAAATGAAAGATTCAGCTTTGAAATATATACAAAGAAAGTTTTCAATGACTAATGGATTACCCACATTTATAAGAATTTATGTATGCAGACCTGGCCAGTATACCCCGCAATGTATGGCAAGTGTTGGAAGGGTGTAACGCCCTCTCCCAAGATTGTACTGTGTCCATGTTTGAGATGAAATAAATTTTATTTATGAAAATAATAAAAGGGATTTTAGAGTATTTGGAAGTGCAATTTAATTTTTATAGAGTTTTTCAAATAATTGGGAGAAAATTCAATCTTAAAAGTTGAGGGTAAAATGGTAAAAATAAAAGATTTTATCAAGAATGACAGAATCGTAAATATGAGGAAAAGACAAGGACATTGGAGAAAAATGAAGAATTCTCTAGAATCTGGTAAAAGTATAATTTTAAAGAAGTCTAAGGGTGAGATCGAGCTTAACCCACGCCTATAAATATAGGTGTGTGGTGGGTGTGTCGGCAGAAGAAAAAACTGGAAGAGAGAAGGAGAAAGAGAGAGCTGTCGCTGGAGAAGGAAGGAGAGCAGATCTGCAGCTACTCCAGGTTGATTTCTGTCATTTTGAGGGAGATTAAGCTGATTTGGAAGGTGAGGAATCAGATCTGGTAAGATTTAATGGAGAAAGAAATGATTTTATACAATTGTAAGCTGGTAAGAAGCTGTCATGAACAGCTTTTGGTGTGCAAGTGTTTAACCAAAGTTCTAATATGTAGATCTGGTGGATTGAAGCTGCAAGCGAGAGAGAGAGCAAGGCAAAAAGGCTGAGTAAAGTCTGGTAAGTGAAATCGCTGAGAATGGTACTGATTTTGTGGTAGTTTGATATTGTTTTAAGATGATTTAGTTGGTGTCGCTGAACCTGATGAGGTCGCGACTTGAGTTTTGGTGAAGAACTGATATGTTGTTTTAGTATGTGTGAGCTGAGTTGTGTGTCAGGGCAAGAGCTCACAAAGGGAGCTAAGTGAGGTCGCAGCTCATCAGGGGTGCCTGGCCGAGCTGGCCTAAGGTCGTAGCTCGCAAAGCGAGCTGAGAAGTATGAAGAGCGACCTGAGCTCGAGGAAGATCTCAGCTCGTTAAAGGAGCGAGCTGAGCGAGCTCGCTAGGAGTTGAGTGCCCTTAGCTCGAGTTGAGCTGGACAGTGTAGGAGCTCGCTGAATGTGCGAGCTGGGCGAGCTGAGATATGAGCTCGCAGCTCGAGCTGGGGTGGCAGTAGTGTAGCCCTTAACAGCTCGTGCAGATTGAGAGTTGGAGATAATAATTTAGCTAGCTAAGTGAGTTTCGTTTGTGAATAAGTGTAGGTGACAGCGAGCTGAAGGAGGAGGTTGCTGAGGAGCTCGCGAAAGCATTGGCGCAAGAGAATAGGACAGCAAGCAGTGAGTGTGAAAATATTTTTATGTTAAATGCTTTTTAGACCTTTCTACAATTATTATATGAATTGTTATAAATTATTTTTAGCCCCTCAGTAATTTATATTTAACATGAGATTTTTTTTTGCTTACTTGAGATATAGAAGGGTGGTAAAAAAAAAAACAAATAAAGATTTTCAGCAACTAGTGGAACAACTCAAGCTTATCGATAGATAGACCTTCTAGCATTTTAGACCCGGCCGGTATACCCCACAATGTAGGGCAAGTATTGGGAGGGTTAGTCTACTAACATCGGGGGATAGAGTCTGTTATGTCTGTGAGTCGCTTTCTACACCGTGGGGTATTGTCTCGCTTGCGATGTGCGATGATAGTTCCGCCACGCAATTACGGGATGTCTTTGTAGCTTTGTCACGGTGCGATATCCCGCCACGTGACCCCCCCCCCCCCCCCCCCCCCATTGAGCGAAGCTGGTCTACCCGTTCATGTGGTTATAGCTTCCCTTGGGTTCCCCATTAGTACAGATTTTAGTAAGATTAGCATACTATTGAAAAGCAGATTTCATAAAGAAATTATTTTAGAAAAAGTTTTCGAATTTCTACCAAAATTTATGAAATTCAAGTTTTTGAAAACAAATCATTTTTAAAGAAAAATGTTTTCAGGAGGTTTTTTATAAAACGTAATTTAAAATAAAACCATCGCACTCACTAGGCTTTTAGCTTACGCCCCTTTTTGGTTTTATGTTTCAAAACCTCCCAGTGCAGGTACAAGAAATCAAGGTACCAGTCCACAGCAATCCGGCTAGGTGGGTCAGACGACAGATGACGCAGCATTTCATTTTGTGACCATTGGGTTTTAAATATTTCATTTATCATGCTATTAGATGTCTTTTAAAGATTGAACAATATTTTATGTAATCACGTTGATATGTCTACTTTGATTTATATTATAATTATCAAAATGCTTTTCAGATACACTTTTAAGCAAGTGGTTTTTAGATACGGGTTCGCTCCACGACGTCCTTTTGGAACTTGATATTTAGATTTCAGAAGGGCCTCGTGGGGTGCCCGGCAGGACCGTCGGGTCCATTAGAGGGATTTCGGGTCGGGTCTTGTCAAAGGGCGTGTACTAACATCGGGGGATTGAGTCTGTCGTGTCTATCGTGTTACCCTCTACACATATGAGGTATTAACTTGCTCTACATATGCAACATATGAGATATAAAACTCTACTGCCTAGTAGTGAGATGTCTTTATAGCATGTCACCATGTGCGGCGCTAGACGAGTCACCACGTGACCATCACACTATGCGGCGCTAGATGAGTCACCATATGATTATGACTTTAGACCTCGCATTGGGTAGTGCTAGATGAGTCGCCATGTGAGTGTAGTATCTTTGAGTTTCCATTAGTACGATTTTAGAAAGAAAAGCACACCACTAGATATGGATTTCAGAAAGATAATGTTTTAGCTACCCCTCAAAAATTTATGAAATATTTTAGCATTTTATGATTCTATTCTAGTACGAAATCTTATCATATTTTGAGCATGATTATGAGCCTTTAAAATCACTTAGTAAATTTGCAAAGTATATGATTTTAGAAATGAAAATATTTTAGAAACATAAATTTCTTTTAAATGTTTTTGAGAGATAGATTTAAAAATATATATATATATAGTTTAAATAGAAAACTTTAAATACTCACTGAGCTCCTTTAGCTCACTTTTCTTTGGTTTTATGTTCTAAAAACCTCCCTAAGTGCAGGGACAAATGATCAGGGTGCTCGTTCTTTTACTTCAGATTAGGTGGACTGGTTACGATTGATGCTTCTGTGAAATCACACTTTCACATATTTTGTTTAAGACAAATCATGTGCACGTTTATGTTTTTTTATTGTAAATGAGTTTTGAAATCTTGCCACATCTGTAGTGAGGTATCATGTCAATGTAAATGAAATATTTGATACTTATATACATTATGTAAATATTTGAAGTATGTGTAATTACTTTTGGTTGCATGCATGAAAATGTATTTTCAAACTTTGAAATGATATTCATCAAAATAGATCATTTGTGGCTAAGATTTTAATTGAGATGGACCAGAGGTCCTAATTGGAGGTGGTGAAGAATGTTTGAATTTTTGAAGTGTTTTTAAATTATTTTCAGGTGATTTGAAAGAATGGAAAATATTTGAGAAAACAGTCGTTATGCTGCTGAAATTTCTTTTGGAAACTTTAATTTTAGACAAAAAAAAAAAAAAATTTAATACTTATATTTCATATGTTTAGCAATAGTTAAAATTAAGGGTTCACTCCACGACGTCTTTTTGGTGATGCTAACTAGAGCCCAGAAGGGTTCCGTGGAGTGTCAAGTAGGATCATTTGAGTTCCGATAAAGGGAATTCAGATCAGGTCCTGTCAAAAAATTAGAAAATCGATTTTCCACATATTATTCTGTTAAAGCAGAAAACGATGTTGATGTTTTCGTTGTTTTCCTAGTATTAGCCTTAGAGCACCTCCAATACTCATATGGATTATGAAAAAATTACATACAACATAGGATAAATAGACATTAAATTAAAATAAACTTCTCTCATCTATGTCAAGTTAAGCTAGCAAGTCAACTTAATCATCTATTTTCAAAAGATCTGTTAAACAGTCATATCACCAAATCAATAGCCATTTAATTCTAATTTTTCAAACTTAATTAAAAAAAAATACATAGAAGCATTAAATGAAAAAAAAAAAAACATGAAAACATTAAATGAAAATATATGAAAGCATTGGAGAATAATGTATAATTTGATTGTCTATCAAATGATATTTATGTAATATGATAAGAAGCAAATCCCTTGATGTTAATAACATGATATTTTAAAAAAAAAAATACAATCCATGAGAGCATTGAAGATACTCTTAACTAAAGGCGTGGGTCATGAAGGGGGTAGGTCGAACCTAAACATGATGAATTTGTATTTATTTATTATAATATTTAGATATTAAAGCTTTTATAATATATATTTTAAACTTTTATAATTGATATTAAAGTGTGCATTAGAAACCCGCTCACATCAAAACAAAGTTGAGAAATGAGGCAGTGTATATTTTTTGCAAAATACATAATAAAAGCTTAAGGATGACATACTAAATAATATTAACTTAATACAATCTACTTTGAGTACATATCATCAAACAATAGATTGTATAAGAAAGTTACAGCTCAATACAAAGTATTACGATACATTATAATTCAACACACTGTGATATACCAAACACACAAATTGCTTGGTATTCTTGAAACTAATAAATAATAAGGTATGCGTAAGAAAACCACTCAAACGTGAACAGGGTCAATGAGCAATGAGGTGATGTAGTCTTTCAACACATGAGAATTGGTGAAGCCATCATCATCCTTGTATATAACATCCATCACACGTGAAAAATTCAGAATTCGCACGAGGAGAGGCATTTGAACAGCTGTTGGTTTTAGTAATTCCCGATTTATATCTTTCCATGCATTCGAAATTTCTTTGCGGAATTGTTTGACTGCCTCTTCTTTAGAAACATCGTGTTCCTTCAGGTAGCATTCAATACTAGAGGCTACATGTTTTCTTTTCTGCTCGAACTTCAAGTACAAATATGAATAGGTTAAAAAATTGTTAACGAGCATTTTGTCATAATATGATTAATCATCTTTTCAATTTGATTAAAATACAAATCGATTAAGTTTTATTTTTTTACCAATTACCTATTAGGTAATAAAGGTATTTAACAAACTTTAAGGAATTTTAATGGCAAATTTCAAAATTCCACAAGTGTACTTCTAGGTTAGCTAATTAACATATATATATATATATATATATATATATATATTCCCATTAAGTTTTCATGTTATGATAATTATTTCAAAAAGGAACAAAAAAAAAAAAAAAAAACTTGTGTGCAAGCTAAATATATCTAACCCACTAATAACATAACACGTAATAAGATATCATATGCTATTAGATACATGGTATATTGAATTTATACCACATGATATTTTATAAAAGAATAAACACACAGTACACCTGTCCCACCCAATTTTTTCCCTTTCGGACCTTCTAAAATAAATAGATGGGGAGTATTATTGTACCTCATGGGAGACTATGTCATCCATAAGTCTGCAAATAATCGTTGAGGCTTTAACAATAGGAGGATCATTGGAGATCCACTCAAAGGCTTGATTGTCAGCAATCTCTCTCATCCCGAGGAAACAAATTGTTACCAACGTTGGATAACCACTACTCACAAGTGAATTCTGCATATATTCCTCTAGCTTTGGTACGTAACCTTCATTGCACCACTTGGCTTCCACAAAATAGGCTCGGACTAGTCTCTTTGTCTGCAAATTATATACATCAATAAACTTATTAATGCATGCAAGAACTTATTGTTAATTATATTAATTAAGGAGAGAAGAGTCAGAAATGGCTCACCGCTTCTATCGCATAATGCAGACAATATGATCTTCCTTCCTTAGATATCTCCTGCTCAACTTCACTATAAATATCTAAGAGTGCCCGATAAATATGTTTCATGTACTCAGGAAGAACATCTATAGTGCTAACTTCCCACCTAAATATCACAATACCAAAATTTTATTAAGGACAACAAATTATGATTAATATCATAGGAAGACTCAAGAAGTAGTACTGATTCGAAATTGACCTTTGGATAGCATCAGTAAAGACCTCAAGTTCCTCATATGTACCATATGCATCGTAGGTATCATCTATAATGGCGAACATCTTTATTAGTTTGGTCAATATCCTTCTAACGAACGCATATTGGGGCTCATAGTACACTCCCAGTATCCAAAAGTAGCACTCAACCACTCTGTCTCTAGCATAGGGCAGCTTTCTTGCAAAGTCCAAATTTTTCCACCATCTGATCAATATTCAAATTTATTGGCTAAGTGATAATTAAACATAAATTTATTTAGAGCATTTACTTAATTTTCTGTTGTTTAAGAACTTGAACTTACTGAATGATGCTGCTTATTTCCTCTTGATGTTGCACTTGTAACATGCCGAAATCTAGCTTCGCAAACGTTAGGAGTGTTTGATTCTGTGAATCATCTCCTGAGAAGACGTTGATGTAATACCTTGCCTCCAACCTTGGTAAACTTTTTCGAAGGGGCCGATTCAAGGCATGATTGATTTGTTCTGCTAGCTGAGGACTTACTTGATCAACCATTGACCCAAGATGAGAGGTAGTGAAACTTATGGCTTCATCCAGGATATCTTCTCCAGGTGTGCCAAGAAATGCAGCCTCATACAAACAAAGCATGGCAGGCACATCATTGATTAAGGAGGCCTTGAACTTTCCTTGCTCGTTTTTGAATTTGTCAAATACATCTGCCTCACAATTAAACATAATTAATTTGAAAAATATCTCATTTGATCATAAGATTGAAGTCAATCAAAATTTCGGTATTGATTAAACTTAAATAGTTAAGTAGATGCAATTACCACATGGAACATAGTATCCTTGTTGTCTAAGCAACCGGAATCGTAGAGCTGCTGTTTGTAGATTGTTGTCATCATTGCTTAGATGATATAGTTTTTCTAAAGCATCTTCTAGTTCTTTCTCAAAATGGTAAGCAACCCCTAACCGTTGCACTGCATCAATCAAGCACAATTCCTCCAAAGTATTGCCAGATGTTGAGATTAACATCCTCCTTATTTCTTGTTTCAGTTCTTCAAATTTTTGTAGAATTTCAGCATCATTTGTCTACACAAAAATTTGACAGAAATCAGAAATGGTTTATTGTTTTCTAATTCTCTAAAGTTAAAGGAATCAGTTCTCTAAGAAAACCTATAAATATGATTAGGGAACTTGTAGACATTACCACAGAAAGAGAAGAATATGTGAGGAAATGCTCCCCCCAAATGCTAGGATGATAACTGGTCGTATTACGTTTAATGTCTTGTTCACTACTTGCAGGAGCTAATGAAGTTTGCGGATTCATTTTCGTGCAACTAGTTTGAGCAAAGAAGGCTTATTCTAGCTTCAGTATATATAGGACCACCGTCTGAACTGTTGTAAATTAAGTAATATGTAAAATCAAGTGCATGTACAGTGTAGCAAAACATGAAAGAGACACGAGACTGTACATTATTGAATGAGATTAGATTGAATTATAATATTATTTTAATGTGTTTAATGCAATTAAGATATGTTAAATTAATATATTATTTTAACATATAAAGAATTATTTTCATCCATCATCAATCATCATCACGCAATTCACACCCTATTTTATTGTCAATCAAGGATGTTTTATAATGCATAAAAGCATGAGAATAACGTGCATAAGGAATCGGATTTAGAGGGTTTAATATTTTTCTCCATTGCTCTTTTAATGCCTCTGGTGGTTTTCCAAACCGATTGTTTATTATGGAGACTCATTTTGGACATGATCATATTAAGCTAGAATTACTGCTTTAAGATTTATGGGTTAGAATGGCTTCTACCACCTTCATGAAATTTTCCTCTCTCTTTCACCTCATTGCATATTAAATTTTATACGATGGTTTATGTTTTAGAACTATTCAGTGACTTTTTTAGTAAGCCTTTTTAAACTCTTTTCCTGGGTGATCAGGATAGTGTTCAACCAAACAAAATACAAAGGTATTATAAGTGTGATTAACAAGAAGATGAAACATAGTTTTCCAAGTAAGTGGAGACTTGAAGCAGATGCATGGATTGTTGGTAAAAAATTTAAGCATATGCATCTCCACTATGTAGTTCACATTTTAATATCAAACTACGTCAATGTTTTACCATACTGTTGGCTTAAAATACAACACGTCTCATGAACCATGCGATTTTTCTTTTTATATTATTAGAGTTAATCATATTCTAGAGTATCCGGTCCCAACGTGGTCATGAAGGCTTCCTGATTTTCATTTATAACTAACTTAAAAGAAAGAAGCTCTGCTTGGTTGTTTATTTTTGTTGGTTAAAAAATATATATATACATATAAACACTTTATTCAAAAAAATCTGTCAGAACAATATTAAAAATACAATCTAATCTCATTATATGATTGAATGAGATTAGATTGAACTAAATTAATATGATATATATTATATTAAAATTATTAAGTTAGGGATATTTTAAACTCAGCATAATAAATTAATTTTAGATATGTTAAAAATAAATAAATAAAACTAAAAAAAGGTACTTGTAAGGAATAATAAATTTTATTTATAAAATAATATTAAAGTTATTAAACTCATAAAAATTTTGTAATGAATTATACTATATATAGTTATCATAATATATTTTTTAATAAATAATATATAAAAAACGTTAAAAAAAAAATTATTCTTACCATTGTTTTATCGGTCAAGAGTATTAGCTGCAAATAAATCCTATAAAAAAGCCTACAAATAAATAAAAAAGAAAAGTAAATAATGAAAAGGAGAGTATAGTAAATATAAAAATAAAGGTCCTCTCTCTCTATATATGTATATAAAGCTTCTCTCTCTCTATATATATAGGGGTAGGATCGGCAATCCAATTATTTTACACAAAATTTTGACCTTTGATCTTGGGATAATTGAATGGTTAAGAGCAAGTGATAAATTTGGGAAGAGATGATGCTATGCACAGTAACTCTCTCCTCGCTCTCTATTTGCGTCCCACTCTCTCTTCTTTATTCAAATTTTATCGTCTCTCTCCTCAATCAATAAAGTAGTGGTAAATGGTTATTAATTATAACTCTTCCTCTTCTCTTTATACTTATATCTCTTTTCAATCTCAACGTTTATCTTTTATGGTAAGTACTTAAAGTCTAATACAAAAATAAACTGGATTAAATTTATTTTTAAAAAATTAGGATATATTTTAAAGTTCCAAGATGTAATTCATCTTTTAAGTTCAATTCATATTCCCAGTGAAATATAGAAGATGAACTAATATAGAATAACATAAAACAAAAAAGAAACTTAATATTGATACAGACGGATTTATCGAAGAAGTAAGTGTTAAATATATTTTTTTGTTTTTTACTTTAAACCTATTAAAGCAAGAAAGTATTGACTTAAAAGGGAAGATTCAGAAACACTCGAGTCTTTTGTTTAGAATATCTAATTTTTTCAAAAATATTTGTCATAGTTTCAACCATTGATGAGCTTTACTACTAGGAACAATTTTTTTTTCCTAGTATATATGTAATTGTTACAAATCAACTATAGCTCTATTAATCTATCAATTTATAAAATTGACCACTGCTTTATTATATATTTGTTGATTGAAACTTCACTTCCTACATATTTTATGTAAACTTTGATTAGGCAAAACTAGAGATTTGTTGATATTTCTAAGATTGTAACATTTAAAGAGAGGAGAGAAAAGTTTAAGGAAGAGATTTACAGGAGAGAAGATGAGAAAACCATGAAAAATATATTAAGGACAGAAGATGAGAAAACCAATGAAAATAATAATTGTGTAAAATAATGGGCCTTATATATATATATATATATATATATAAAATAAGATCGGCAGCTCTTATAAATTATACAAATGTTACACAATTTGTTATGATTGGACTACACAATTTAAATATAAAAAAAAAAAAAAAAAAAAAAAAAAAAGAAATACATGAATTGAATAGCTTAAATACACTCATATTCAATTTCAATCACATTTATATACCTATTTCTTCTTCTTTTTTTTTTTTTTTTTTTTTTTTGACATAATTTATACTTATTTCTTCTGTTCTCTTTATTCTTACTTCACTATCCTCTCATATTATTAATTAAAAACCTACGTTGCCTTTTCTTTATTCTTTCCCATTTGGTGCCATTTGTCTCCCATTTTTCTCACTCGATCAGTTTATTTTTACTTGCTAACTTTTCATTTACTCAAGCGGTATAAAACCACCAAAAACATGATTTGATCTAAAACTAGTGCTACCGGGCCATTGTATAACTGAAAATTGTTTATAATGAACTACAGATCATTTGATGATAGAAGAAGATCATCAAATAGTCTGTGTTATAATTTATTAATTAAATATTATGTGTCTCTAGTTATGTACTATAATTTAGCAATTGTGTGTGAATTAATAATTATATGTATGCATGCACTATAATTTAATAATTAAATAGTGTGTGTACTATAATATAATAACATGTGTTCATTCTAACCACATTATGCACTATAATTTAATAATCGTGTGTGTGGGTGTGTATGTGTGTGTATTCACTCTTACCACATTATGTACAATAATTTAATAATAGTGTGTACTATAATTTAATAATAAAATTGTGCACGTACAATAATTTAATAATTAAATTATAGCGTGTGTGTCTCTAACCACATTATGTACTATAATTTAATAATTGTATGCGTGCTACAATTTATTAATTAAATAGTGTGTCTCTAACAATATTATGTACTATAATTTAATAATTTTGTGTATGGATGTATACTATAGTTTAATAATTAAATTGTGTGTGTACTATTTTTTTCTAAAATTTTTAATCTAAAAACATTCCAAAACTAGGGGAAAAAACTTGGAAAAAAGTTTCCCAAACTTGAATTATTTTTTTTCATAAGTATATTTCATTGTTATTAGCATTCATATAAAATAAAACTTTAAAAAAATAATAAATAAGATTTTATTAATACATAGATGGTTTGGGCCTAATTCTTATGTAAGGGAGTTTGTGTAAAGCATAATATTCTATAATGAAAATAACTTGTATGTAAGGAAGTTTGCACTTGAGAGAGTGTGTGTATGCGTGTGTAGGTTTTGGCACTTATTTTTCGCAAATGCCGTAAACAGAATAATTTTTATAATTTTAGCACCTTTTTTCATTTTTGACAAATTTTTCTCTTACTAATAATGTAAAAATTGTCCTTCCTATGCTAGACTATTATATAAGGATTGAATTGGATATGAGTGGAATTGTGATATGTTTAATTGAATATGAATTTAGACTAAAAACAATAGTCTATTGTTTGTTGTAGTAGTAGAATGGAAAAAAAAAAAAAAAAGGCGCTAATAATAATTATGTATTGTTTTATATAATGTTTTATATAATGCGAATTTGGTGAGTATAAATTTAATTAAATTCAAGTTTTAATAAAATAAAGCCACTTTAAATGACTTTGAAGATGTGAAATTATTTTAAATACTTTCCAATCAAATTAAATTTGGTTAAAATTTCATTATTTTAATTTTTGAATAGGATAAAATAGTTAAATTATTTTTTTAAAGTAAATATAACTATTTAAAATTAATTTTAAACAAAATATCATTTAATGTATAATTGATATTGAAAGAGGTAACATTTTTAAAAATATTTTAATAAGTTATAATAAAGTAATTTTTGAAATAATAGGTATATTTAATATTTTATATAAAAATAAAATAAAGATATTTATATATATAAAATAAAAATAAAAAATAAAAAAACAAGTGCATAACCAAATTATGTGGCAAACTCAATAGTTCGGCACAATGAGATTATTTAAGCTAAGAGAGATCCAATCACACTTAGATTTGAACAAAGTTATATGTGTATATATTTTAATCAAGATTCAAGTATAAATATTTAACATAATTAAAGTATGTATAATTGTACGTCAAGCTGGAAAATAAATTAAAATCAATTTAATTTTTTATTAATGGTAAGAAATAATATTTTTTTGAGTTTTTATTTTTGGTATTGAATTTCTCCCATGTACATTCACGTCTAATATAAGGTTGATTATCATCAATTGTTTATTTATTTATTTATTTATTTTGGTTGGCTTGGTTATTGGGTTTTATGATATTTAGATTGAGCTTGGGCTTGGACATTAAATTGGACCAAAGGAAAGAAACTAATAATGGATCAAACTTGGATTTGGTCCGGCCGTCAGGGTAATGTCTAATAGATTTGCAAGGCATAAATGAGTCCAATGTAGTGGTGGTGATTCTCAATTTTCATGGAAAATTTAAAAAAAAAATGTGTATGTATATAGCTTTTATAATTAAGTATATTTAATTTTAAAAAGTAAGGATTAACCAATCAAATTCATCTATTACATTCTCTCTCTTAAAATAAATTTCTCTCCTATTTAATTTAAATGCAATAGATGAATTTAATTAGTTAGTCTTTACTTTTTAAAATCAAGTAAATCTTATTATAAAAATATTATATATATAAAACTTCTATAGTAAGTACCTTCTAAGTTCAAAAAAGTAGAACGAACAAATCAAATTCATCAGTTGAATTTGAATTGAATAAGAGAGAGAAATATAATAGATAAATTTGATTGGTTCGCTCTAATATTTTTAAAGTTAGGAAGTATTAACCATAAAAATTCTCTCTCCCTCTATATATATATATATATATGTATATGTATATATATATATATATATATCAAAACTTCTATGATCAATGTCTTCTAACTTTTAAATTATTAGGATCACCAATCAAATTCATCCTCTCTCTTGAAAAAATTTCTCTATCATTATCAATTCAAGTGCAATTGTTGAATTTGATTAGGAAACTCTTATGGTTAGTACGTTCTAACTTTTGAATTATTTAAATTATCAATTAAATTTATCCATTATATTCTCTTTCTAACCCACTAAGAACATAATAGGCAATAAAATATCACATGCTATTAGATATATAGTGTATTGAATTTATAACCATATGACACTTGACACACAGTACACCCCTCCCACCCAATTTTTCCCCTTCAGACTTTCTAAAATGAATAGATAGGGAGTAGTACCTCATGGGAGAGTATTATTGTACCTCATGGGAGACTATGTAATCCATAAGTCTGCAAATAATCGTTCAGGCTTTAACAATAGGAGGATCATTAGAGATCCACTCAAAGGCTTGATTATCAGCAATCTCTCCCATGCCGAGGAAACAAATTGGTGCCAATTTGTTTCCTCGACATGAGAGAGATTGCTGATAACCACTACTCACAAGTGAATTCTGCATATATTCCTCTAGCTTTGGTACGTAACCTTCATTGCACCAATCGGCTTCCACAAAATAGGCTCGGACTGGTCTCTTTGTCTGCAAATTATATACATCAATAAACTTATTAATGCATGCAATAACTTATTGTTAATTATATTAATTAAGGAGAGGAGTCAGAAATGGCTCACTGCTTCTATCGCATAATGCAGACAATATGATCTTCCTTCCTTAGATATCTCCTGCTCAACTTCACTATAAATGCCCAAGAGTGCCCGATAAATATGTTTCATGTACTCTGGAAGAACATCTATAGTGCTAACTTCCCACCTAACTATCACAATACCAAAGTTTTATTAAGGACAACAAATTATGATTAATATCATAGGAAGACTCAAGTAGTAGTGCTGATTCAAAATTGACCTTTGAATAGCATCAGTAAAGACCTCAAGTTCTTCATATGTACCATATGCACCGTAAGCATCATCTATAATGGCAAACATCTTTATTACTTTGGTCAATATCCTTCTAGTGAACGCATATTGGGCTCAGAGTACACTCCCAGTATCCAAAAGTAGCACTCGACCACTCTGTCTCTGGCATAGGGCAGCTTTCTTGCAATGTCCAAATTTTTCCACCATCTGATCGATATTCAAATTTATTGGCTAAGTGATAATTAAACATAAATTTATTAAGAGCATTTACTTAATTTTCTATTGTTTAAGATCTTGAACTTACTGAATGATGCTGCTTATTTCCTTTTGATGTTGCACTTGTAACATGTCGAAATCTAGCTACGCAAACATTAGGAGTGTTTGATTCATCTACTGAGAAGACATTGACGTAATACCTTGCGTCCAACCTTGGTAAACTTTGTTGAAGGGGGCGATTCAAGGCATGATTGATTTGTTCTGCTAGCTGAGGACTTACTTGATCAACCATTGATCCGAGATAAGAGGTAATGAAACTTATGGCTTCATCCAGGATATCTTCTCCAGGTGTGCCAAGATATGCAACCTCATACAAACAAAGCATGGTAGGCACATCATTGATTAAGGAGGCCTTGAACTTTCCGTGCTCGTTTTTGAATTTGTCAAATACATCTGCCTCACAATTAAACATGATTATTTTGAAAAAGATCCCATTTTATAATAAAATTGAAGTCAATCAAAATTTCAGTATTGATTAAACTTAAATAGTTAAGTACATGCAACTTACTACTACAAGGAACATAGTATCCTTGTTGTCTAAGCAACCGGAATCGTAGAGCAGTTGTTTGTAGATAGTTGTCATCATCGCTTAGATGATATAGTTTTAGTAAAGCATCTTCTATTTCTTTCTCAAAATAGTAAGCAACCCCTAACCGTTGCACTGCATCAATCAAGCGCAATTTCTCCAAAGTATTGCCAGATGTTGAGATTAACATCCTCCTTATTTCTTGTTTCAGTGCTTCAAATTCTAGTAGAATTTCAGCATCACTTGTCTACACAAAAATTTGACAGGAATCAGAAATGGTTTATTGTTTTCTAGTTCTCTGACGTTAAAGGAATCAGTTCTCTTAGAAAAGCTATAAATATGATTAAAGAACAGGTAGACATTACCAAAGAAAGAGAAGAATATTTGAGGAAATGCTCCCCCCAAATGCTAGGATGATAACTAGTCGTATTACGTTTAATGTCTTGTTCACTACTTGGAGGAGCTGCTGAAGCTTGTGGACTCATTTTCGTGCAACTAGTTTGAGCAAAGAAGGCTTATTCTAGCTTCAGTATATGTAGGACCACCCTCTGAACTGTTGAAAATTAGGTAATATACAAAATCAAGTGCATAGACAATGTGGCAAAACATGAAAGAGACACAAGACCATACAAGATTTGACATGTAACGTGATTCCTACATTTACAGGGCGCAACAACACTCAATTCACTATTAGATGATTAATTACAGTTTCTCAATTCAGCTCACTCAATTCTATTAAATGAATATTTACAATTTCTCAATTCGACTCTCTCACTTTTCTATCTTGCACCGTTAGATGAATGGTAGGAGGTTTTTTGGGTACTAATTTCATAATGGGTTTGCATTAATTATTTGCTTTTGAGGGGCACTTTTAGTAATATCCCAAACAAAATTTGTTGATTGTGCTGCAAGGAGCTCAACCCTCGCATGTATAGCCATAGTGCTATATTATTAATTCGAGTTTAACAATCCAACAGGAGTTTCATAAGTTGCTTTTTTTTTATTTATCCTGATAAGCTATCTTTAAAAAAAAAACAAAAAACAAAAAAAAAAACAAAACTTAATATCTTACGAGTCACTAAAATGCCGGAACTCACCAAGATTACATATTATTAGCACGATCCAAATAGCTACTCCCTAAAATGGAAGATAAACTATTCTCACAATCAATAGGAAAGATAGCTACTCGCACTAATATTTGTTAATACTATGAGTGATTAAACCTCCAATCTTATATAAGACAAGGGAATTACTTAACAATTGCAACAATAAATATTCAGAGACTTTTGATAAGCTATCTTGAATAGTTTGAGGTTGGCAAAAGGGCAGCCAAATATGTGGCTGTTACAATTCACCAGCAAATATTTGGAGATTTTTGCTTGGTCATAAACAATGTTCCAAAAATGTGGCTGTCACAATATCACCAGCAAACATAAGTAAGGACACTACTGTACGAATATGTGAGTATAGGAAGTAATTACACAGATACTACTTGACATTTTATTTAGTATTTCTTGTCATTAGTTATGATACTCTGATCATCAATCAAAGATATATAAAAAGACTAAATACCTTTTGTTTTGCATTTTTTTTATATTTTATTTTTTATTATATTGTTTATCATTTTCTTAAACTTAATACGAACTTTAATATTTTTCTGCCTTTGATTAACCACAACTAATTTCAGAGGTTGTGGCTATAACACTAATAGTACTTGACCATGTTAGAAGCAAAATTTCGCTATCATTTCACCACATTTTCAAATACTATAGTAGTATAGTTATCGAACTAGCTTTTAAGTTTGTGGATAGAAAAAAATTAACAAATAATTTGTATAATTACTGTTAGCGATTACATAATAAAACATATTCATTATATTTATAAAATATTAAGATAAGCTACAAAAATACCCTGATGCCTAAATACCATATGAATTTGTGAGTGTAGTAAATAATTACACAATTACTACTTGACATTTTATTAATGTTCCTTGTCACTGACCATTAATCAACATAAAAAGACTAAAGTCTCGTTTGGGATAGCTTTTATTTTTTTTTTTTTTGTTATTAGAAGAAAAGTAAACGTAGAAATTTTTTATCTACAGTTTAGATAATGTATTTCAAAAGAACTTTTAGAATTTTAGATTTATTATTAGTGAAAAAAATGATAAAATTATCGATAGAAAAAATTCATTAAAATGGCAAAATAGTTTCCCTTATTTGGTGGGAAACTCTTATTGTAGAAGCTAGTAAACTTGGTTTCTGATGAAATAACTTAACTTCTGATCAAATTATTTTTTGTTTTTGTTTATAGAAGAAAAGAAGTAAAAGTAAAATATTTTTATTTGCAGTTTAGATTATGTATTTTAAAAGAGCTTTTGGAATTTTAGATTTATTATTGGTGGAGAAAATGATAAAATTATAGATAAAAAAGTTTTCATTGAAATGGAAAAATAATTTCTCTTGTTTTGTGGGAAGCTCTTATTGAAAAAACTAGTAAACTTGGCTTACGATGAAAGAACATTCAAAAGTTAAAAGTTAAAAGTTAAAAGATATTTTTATAAGTGTACATAAACACTCCCATAAGTTCAAAAGTCAAAAGTCAACTTTTGGAAGATATACCAAACGTGCCCTAAAAATCTTTTCATTTTGTATTTTTTTATATTTTTATTTTTTATTATATTGCTTTTCATTTTCTTGAACTTAAAATGATAAATACCTTCATTTTATATATTTGACCTTTAAAATAAAAGGTACTTTAATCTTTTTCTGCCTTTGATTAAAAGTCAAACAGACCATAACTGATTCTAGAGGGTGTCGCTATAACAATAATAAAACGTCAAGTAGTTTTGTATAACAATATCATAAATGTCAGGAGCATTTAGTAATTTTCTTCAAAATATTAAAAATGGTAACAAGGTTTTGGTAGGATGGATATCCACAAACCATTGTATTAATTTTATCCCCAGAAATACATATGTATGATTTTTATACTAGAACATACAATAGATATAAAGAGTTTTGTATCTATCTACACCCCAACCTAAATGTAGGTAGAGTGGCGTGCCCTCATTCATTCACATTTATTGATAATTTTATCAAACATAATGTTGTTGGATATCTACGCTTGGTACGAGTTGTCTTATAATTATTTATAATTTACCAACCATACATGCAAAAAAAATTCGAACAATTTGGGACCAATTGTCAACCGAAAAATCTACATTTTATAGATATGTCTTGCTTTGGAGAAAGGGCCCTACAAGCATTATCGGCATTAAGTTGACTATTTCCAGGAAAGCTACGGCTAACTTGGCTGATGTGTCACATTTGTAACCTAAAACAATATGCCTGTGGACATTTATGTACTAGCAAAAACTATTTTCTATTTTTATAATATTAAAATATATTTAAAAAAAAAACGAATGAACATTCCTCCTTGTGCAATCAATTACAAAGCAATAATAAATTGATACACATGATTGAATGAAATTAGATTAAACTATAATATTATTTTAATATATTTAGTACAATTAAATTAGAATAAACTGAACTAAATTAATATGATATTATATTATATTAAAATTATTAAGTTTAAGATATTTTAAACTAAGTATAATAAATTAATTTTTAGATATGTTAAATATAAATAAATAAAACTAAAAAAAGTAGTTGTAAGGAATAATAAATTTTATTTACAAAATAATATTAAAGTTATTAAACTCATAAAAATTTTGTAATGAATTATACTATATATAGTTATCATAATATGTTTTTTAATAAATAATATATATAACTTAAAAAAAAAATTATTCTTACCATTGTTTTATTGGTCAAGTGTATTAGCAACAAATAAATCCTATAAGAAAACCTACAAATAAATAAATAATAATAACAAATAATGAAAAGGAGTATATACTAAATATAAAAATAAAGCTCTCAACGTCTCTCTATCTATCTATCTATATATATATATATATATGGGTAGGATCGGCAATCCAATTATTTTAAACAAAATTTTGACTTTTGATCTTGGGATAATTGAATGGTTAAGAACAAGTGATAAATTTGGGAAGCAATTATGTTATGCACGGTAACTCTCTCTCCGCTCTTTATTTGTGTCCCATTCTCTTCTTTATTAAAATTTCATCATCTCTCTCCTCAGTCAATAAATTGGTGGTAATTGGTAATTAATTATAACTCTTCCTCTTCTCTTTATACTTCTCTCTCTTTTCAGTTGCAACATTTATCTTTTATGGTAACTACTTAAAGTCTAATATGAAACAAACTGGATTAAATATAATTTTTAAAAAATTAGGATATATTTAAAATTTCGAGGTGTAATTCGTCTTTCAGGTTCAACTCATATTCCCAATGAAATATAGAAAATGAACTAATATGGAATAAAATAATTAAAAAAAAAAAAAAAAAAAAAAAAACCTTAATATTGATACATATAGATTTATTTGTGGATTTGTCGAAGAAGTATACGTTAAATGTTTTATTTTTTTTACTTTAAATCTATTAAAGCAAGAAAGTATTGACTTAAAAGGAAGATTCAGAAACACTAAGAATCTTTTGTTTAGAATATTTTATTTTTTCAAAAATATTTGTCCTAGTTTCAACCATTGATGAGCTATACTACTATGAACAATTTTTTTTTTCCTAATATATATGTAATTGTTACAAATCAACTATAGCTCTATTAATCTATCAATTTATAAAATTAACCACTGCTTTATTACATTTTTTGTTGATTGAAACTTCACTTCCTAACATATTTTATATAAATTTTGATTAGGCAAACCAGAGATTTGTTAACATTTCTAAGATCGTAACATTTAAAGAGAGGAGAGAAAAGTTTAAGGAAGAGATTTACCGGAGAGAAGATGAGAAAACCATGAAAATTATATAAAGGACAGAAGATGAGAAAACCAATGAAAATAATAATTGTATAAAATCATTTTTATGAATTTTGTATCTTAAATCTAAACCATTGAAACTAGTTTAGTCTAAAGGCTACTAATAAATTGTGTAATATAATGGGGCTTATATATATATATATTATAAGATCGGCAGCTTTTATAAATTATACAAATGTTACACAATTTATTATGATTGAATTACGCGATTTTCTTGGAAAAAAATAAAAAAATTGGATTACATTAATTGAATAGCTTAAATACACTCATATTCAATTTCAATCACATTTATATACTTATTTTTTCTTTTTTTGACATAATTATATACTTATTTGTTCTTTTCTCTTTATTCTTATTTCACTATCCTCTCATATTATTAATTAAAACCGACGTCGCCTTTTCTTTATTCTTTCCCATTTGGTGCCGTTTCTCTCCCATTTTTTCTCACTCAGTTTATTTTTACTTGCTAACTTTTCATTTACTCAAGCAGTATAAAACCACCAAAAACATGATTTGATCTAAAACTAGTGCTACCGGGCCATTGTATAACTGAAAATTGTTTATAATGAACTGCAGATCATTTGATGATAGAAGAAGATCATCAGATGGTGTGTTATAATTTATTAATCAAATATTATGTGTCTCAAGTTCTGTACTATAATGTAACAATTGTGTGTGAATTAATAACTACTAGTTTTTAGACCCGCACAACGTGCGGGGTTTATGAAACACATAATGTGAATACTTTTAAATTTTTTATTGTTCGTTAATTGTAAATAAAAATATGTATTAAAGCTATGTTTATAGGTATTTCAATTTAGAGTACAATATAAAATTGTGAACGAAGTTGAAACCATGATTGAGTTGAAATTATGTTAAAAAGAATATTTATAGAAATTCAAATATGAAACTTAAGATGTTTTAATAGTATTATTTCAATTCAGAATCGAAGTTTAAAATTAGATGTTGAATTTTGTATTTAACATTAGTATAACCCAACCAAAAGAAAAGAAAACAAAAAGCATAATATCAAGATTAATATAAACCTTGCTTGCAGTTGTAGTAGGTAGACATATGCCTCCTATAAAAAACTTAGTTATTAATCTACAAAAACTATTTAGTATGTACTACTTTGTGTATAAGTTATTATAAAGAGTTATATGATGGTTTGATTACCTTTAAATTTTTTCACAAATGTTGATGTGACTACTACAATTAGTGGGTTCAAAATTTTGTCACACATGTCTTCATCTATGTGATGAGCTCGTTCTCCCCAAAGTGTTATTTCAAATTTATTTCCACTGCAAATCTATTTATTTTACATTAAAACTATAAAACTGTAATAGCAAATAAAAGGTATTTGAATTGTATACTTGATATTTTGAATTTGAAGAACTCGTTTCTGACATATTGAAGACGATCCTTTAACTTTTTGATTCTCAACATCAGACATCGCTGTAAGATGGCCTACAACATCTATGAGAAAAAAATAATAAATTTGTTGCAGAATATGTTTGCATGTATGTATGTAAGTGTGTGGACGAATGTAGATAATAATATTATATTACCAGTGAGTTGTATGCATTTGTTTACTCTTTTTTCCAAATCTTTAAAGTTTTGAAATTCAAATTGATGAGTAGGAATTGAATTATAATCTCCTCTTAATTTGTTGATGATTGTTGTAGGTAAAATAAGTAACTTAAATTGATGTGAAACTGGTCTGTAATTACCGTTGTTATCAACAACTTTGAAGTTCTTCATAGAATAAACATTTCCTTCATCTAACAGTTTAAAAAATTTTGGTATTAAGAATTTTTGAATCGAAGCATGAATGTGGTGTCCCTGGTAAAAAGTTTAATTAGCTTAAAATAAATTAAACTAAAGTATGAAATGACAATATATTAAGGAAAACGTACCAGTTCATCTAATAGTAACATGTCCAAAGAATACACATCATTTGAGTAAAAGTTTTTTTATTCTCACTTTCTTGATACTCTTACCGTGATTTTTCAATCATCTCTCTCTTTATTTATATGAGACAAACTATTATTTCGGCTATTCATTGTTCAATTTGTAATCTACTAAAAATTGACAACACAGGAAAATGAAAAATTAGGAATAATTTATATTTGATAAAGAAGGATTTTGAACATATTGTAGTATACCTATTTGTGAAGCCTAAAAACTTCATCATATATATACTTTATGAATTCATTAAATTCTATAAATTAATTCTAATTAATTCTAATAACATAACAATGGGTTCTAATGAAACGTGACATATAATATTAAATTTTTAACCAAAATACATTGTATTGTTTAATGCTTCATAAATAATAGAATTATTAGTTGAATATGGATTAAAAATATAATCAATATACATTTTGTTCAATTAAAAATTTAATCAATATACATTGTATTTGTACTTAATTAATATACATTTATCTAAATTAAACTTTATTAATTAATTCTAATCTATATAATCATAGTTTTTAGTTAAATGTAACATGTTCATGAATTTTTTTTTTTAATTAAAAGTTTAATCAATATACATTGTACTTATACTTAATCAATATGCATTTGTTTAAATTATATTTTATTAATTAATTCTAATTATATAAATAAAGGAATTATTTGTTAAATCATACTTTTAAATTGAATTTTATTAATTAATTCTAATTATATAAATAAAATAATTATTTGTTAAATTATACTTTTAATTATTAATTAATTCAAAATATAAATATAACATGTACATTAATATTTTGTTGATCAATGTATATTGTGATTAAAATTTTAATTAAATTATTTGTTGAATTAACAACTTAATTTGTTAATATTAATTCTAAATTAAAATGTATTAATTTTCTAATGTCTAATAATTAATTCTAATTATTTAAATAAAAGAATTATTTGTTAAATTAGAATTTTAATTTAATTATTATAAAAGAATTATTTGTTAAATTAGAATTAGAATTAAATTATTTATTCAATTAACAACTGATCAATTAATAATATATAGATTCATAAATAGGAGAAATTTTAATTTAATTATTATAAAAGAATTATTTGTTAAATTAAATTTTATTAATTTTTTAATATCTAATAATTAATTCTAATTATATAAATAAAAGAATTTTTATTATTTTTTAATATCTAATAATTAATTCTAATTATATAAATAAAAGAATTATTTGTTAAATTAAAATTTTAATTAGATTATTTATTGAATTAAAAAAATTAATTATTAATAGGTGATATTAAATAGGAGAGAGATTTCTCAATCCTCCATTTTACTATATTATATAGATGTGTGTGCATGTGCTATAATTTAATAATTAAATAGATTGTGTACTATAATTTAATAACATGTGTTCCTTCTCATCACATTATGTACTATAATTTAATAATTAAATTGTGCGGTACCATAATTTAATAATTAAATTGTAGTGTGTCTCTAGCCACATTATGTACTATAATTCAATAATTGTGTGTGCACTATAATTTATTAATTAAATAGTGTGTCTCTAATAACATCATGTACTATAATTTAATAATTTTGTGTGTATGTGTACTATAGTTTAATAATTAAATTGTGTGTGTACTACTTTTTTCTAAAATTTTAATCTAAAAACATTCCAAAACTAGGAGGGGAGGGGGTGGTGGAACTTGGAAAAATATTTCCGAACTTGAATTCTTTTTTCATAAGTATATTTCATTCTTAGTAGCATTCATATAAAATTAAACTTTAAAAATTAATAAATAAGATTTTATTAATGCATAGATGGTTTGGGCCTAATTCTTATGTAAGGGAGTTTGTGTAAAGCGTAATATTCTATAATGAAAATAACTTGTATGTAAGGAAGTTTGCACTTGAGACAGTGTGTGTATGTGTGTGTAGGTTTTGGCACTAATTTTTTGCAAATGTCCTAAACAGAATAATTTTTACAATTTTAGCACCCTTTTTCATTTTTGACAAAATTTTCTCTTACTAATAATGTAAAAATTGTCCTTCCTATGCTGGACTATTATACAAGGATTGAATTGGATATGAGTGGAATTGTGATATGTTTAATTGAATATGAATTTAGACTAAAAATAATAGTCTATTGTTTGTTGTAGTAGTAGAATGGATTAAAAAAACAAATAATTATGTATTATTTTATATAATGCGAACTTGGTTAGTATAAATTTAATTAAATTCAAATTTTAATAAAATAAAGCCACTTTAAATTACTTTGAAGATGTGAAATTATTTTAAATACTTTCAAATCAAATTAAATTTTGTTAAAAATTCATTATTTTAATTTTTGAATAAGATAAAATATTTAAATTATTTTTTAAAAGTAAAATAACTATTTAAAATTAATTTTAAACAAAATATCATTTAATTTATAATTGATATTGAAAAAGCTTACATTTTTAAAAATATTTTAGTAAGTTATAATAATAAATAGGTTTAATATTTTATATAAAAATAAAATAAATAAATAAAATAAAGATATAGTTTGCCACAATGAGACTATTTAAGCTAAGAGAGATCCGATCACACTTAGATTTGAACAACGTTATATGTGTATATATTTTAATCAAGATTCAAGTAAAAATATATAACATAAATTAAAGTATGTAATTACGTAAAGCTAGAAAATAAATTAAAGACGATTAATTTTTTATTAACGGTAAGAAATAAATTTTTTGAGGTTTTATTTTTGGTATTGAATTTATTCCATGTGCAATCACGTCTAATATAAGGTTGATCATCATTAATTGTTTATTTATTTATTTTGATTGGCTTGGTTAGTGGATTTTGGTGTTTAGATTGAGCTTGGGCTTGGACATCAAATTGGACCAAAGGAAACAAACTAATAATTGATCAAACTTGGTTTTGGTCCAGCCGTCATGGTAATGTCTAATAGATTTGCAAGGCGTAAATGAGTCCAGTGTGGCGGTGGTGATTCATTTTTTTTTTTAACAAAAACGGGGCAAACACTCAAAAGAGAAAAGGAAAAACTAATGAGGAGCCTGAGCTCTCTAACTTTCAAAGCTAAGAAGAAGCTCTAACTCTGACAATGCATCAGTCAAAGAAATATCTTCCACAGACATTCTAAAAGCTCTTTTTATCACCTAGTTAGCAGCAATATTCACATCCCAAGGCACAAAAAGAA
Organism: Litchi chinensis; assembly: GCA_019925255.1. Taxonomy (NCBI): domain Eukaryota; kingdom Viridiplantae; phylum Streptophyta; class Magnoliopsida; order Sapindales; family Sapindaceae; genus Litchi; species Litchi chinensis. The sequence continues at coordinate 28,504,347 of CM034462.1, read as the reverse complement.
TCTTAATATTGTAACACCCCGAATTCTCCTTTTAATTGGATTAGTACTCTTTAATTTAAAGTTAGCAAACAAAAGATGGATTAAAATTGGAATTTATGTATTTAAGGTGGGATATATATATTATTATTATTTGGGGGATTTATTAATTTTGGAGAAATAAGTCACACACGAAGATTTATTTTAAGAATTGAACAGGACATTGGAATGTTAAAAAAATATGATTGGTCAAAAAAGGGAATGAAATTAAGAGGCATTACATGTGATTAAATCCTTAACTAATCAAAGTTTACCAACAGTAAAGTCAAAAAGTGAATAACAATTAATGTCATTTAGTTGGATTTTGATTAGAATGATTATTAGATTAGTTAATAGGATGAATTGCTAGAGATCTAACCAATCAAATGCAAGCTTTTATAACTAAGGTCAATGTTGTAATTATAACAATAGTTAGGGGTTAAAAGCTAATTGGTTATAGGTGGGTATAAAAAAATGAAAGGTTGCAAGAAAGCAACCATTTCGTCTTCTTTTTCTTCCTTCTTGACGTCACTTTCTCCTCTCTTCCTTCTTAATTTTTCTTCAATTCTAAGCCTATAAATCACTCATTTCACTTGTTCTACATATTATCTACTTCTTCAAAACTTCAATTTCATCCAAACCCCTTTAGCTAATTGGTTATAGGTGGGTATAAAAAAGGGTAAGGTTGCAATAAAGCAACCATTTCGTCTTCTTCTTCTTCCTTCTTGACTTCACTTTCTACACTCTTCCTTTTTAATTTTTCTTCAATTCTAAACCTATAAATCACTCATTTCACTTGTTCTACACATTATCTACTTCTCCAAAACTTCAATTTCATCCAAACTCATTTAGATTTACAAGAGGATTTTCATTAGAAAGGGTTCAAACAAGGTAAGTTGGTGTGGGTTTTGATTTTTGTGATGGGTTTTGGTTAGAAATGATGTAGAAACATGCAAGAGCATGAAAGTGTAGTTGTTTATGCATTTAAATTTGTTGATTTGGTTTTTATGATGAAAAATACTCTCTTGAAAAACCCTAGGTGATCAATTGCAGAGAGGTGAGCCAAGCAAGGGCAAAGATAAGCTTTGAGCTTCATTTGGGAGTGCTAAAAAGCTAGTAGCAAGCCCAAAAAAGTTGGTGTATACATATATTAAATTTTTTATTTTATTAGTAAGCAAATCAATGGAAGTTTCTTTTGTAATTTGTTGAATTTGTTTCTTTGATGTGATAATTAGATATGGATGATATTTATGTGTCATTAGGGTGTTCATGGAATGAATTTTGGGATGAAAAACCAAGTGGAACAAAGATTCATAAAAATTAGACCCCCAGGTCGAATGTACACTAGAGAGAAACTTAGGGGTATTTTTATCATTTCAAGCTTATTTATATGTTAAATGAAGGATATTCGAATGATGTATGTGATGACTTATGGAGTTGAAAACAAATTTTGAAAATCTATCCCCTTGACCGAATGCAAGCTAGAGAAGAACCAAGAGGTATTTTTATCAATTCATACTCATTTATGTGTTAATTATATGATGATTTGATGATATATATGATAAATTAAGGATTTGGAAAATAAAAATTTGAGAATTCTCTCTTTTGACCAAATTTGTGCAAGAAAAAGGAAAGGGTTGGTGTTGTTAAATTTTGAAGTTATAATTAGGGGTAAAATGGTTATTTGAAATGGCCAAGAGTGAAGCTATGAAATATTACGAAAAATAGATACAACTGTGTGATTAAATATTTTCGCGATTAAAATTATACTTGCATTGATAATATTATAATTATTGAAAAATATCAAGAGCCCGAGTAAATCTGAACATTGGTAGATGGGAATTAGTAGTTGGCATGTCAATAGGGTAATTATTAGTAGTACTGCATCGTTGAAGTTACATATCGACTTTAATTTACGAACCTGAAGAGACACCGAATGTCCGATCTAGAAATTGAAAAAGTTTGTAAAGTGAGATTCGAAGGATAGGCACCAAGTGTCCAATGCCGAGCAAACCCATTACCAATCCAAGATATCGTGTCAGAATTTACAAAAGACTCCGACATATTATTAGGGGTAATAACGTAAGTACGATTGATATGTAGTTTTGAATGGTTAAATTATATAAACATCCACTTGTTTGATTTTTACCTGTTTATGATTACAATTTGACAATTGAGTAATTTATCATATTGTAATGAAGTGTTTTTTTTTTTTTTTTTATAAAATAGTTACGATTTCAATATTATATGTGTACACACGCAAAGTAGAAATACTTAGCGCATTAAATTTCCCACGCGTAGGTAATTGAGTGGAGCAGTGTAGATAGAGAGAGACAGGCCAAGAGATAATTCCGCACATCCCACGAGTCACATTGGTCTCCATTTTTGGGTAGACATCCTTTCGGCATGTACCTATTTTTATTAAAAATGCAACTATATGAACTTATGCATGTACCTTTAGATATATGTAAGAAAATTTGTAAATTTTAATATAACATTGTAGAAAAAAAAAAAAAAACATTCTGAATATGGTAAGGGAGTTAGTGAAATTTAGTATTGCCTTTCCTTTAAATATTGTGTTTATTTCCATTTGATGGAATTTTGGTTGTAAAGGTATGATTTTATCAAAATTGTGTGGTGAAGTGTTTTGAGTTTGACGGAAGGTCCGAAATGTGGGAGCTAAGAAAACAAATATATTTAGAAATGTTCTCTTTTGATATTACAGGTTTTTAAATTTTTGGATTTTCAGTAAAATAGGAGAAACTCTGCCGGATTTTCTGTAAATTAAAATAAGCCAATAAATGAAGCTTCGTAAGCAATGGTAACATCATTCGCTTCAGTTCTCATACCACGGGGAATTAAGGGAAGGGTGTTTCAAATATGGCAGTCATTCTTCATAATATTCTAAATGTCCAAAATTACAAATTCATAACAAATGGAGCGAGATCCGAATGAAGAATTAAATCAATGTCATCTTTACCATCTAATACCACTAATACATCAGGACAAAATAACTCCCAGGCAGGTATAAAGCCTTTCCAAATGGCTCTTAACTCAACTTCCAAAATTATGCAAACACCAAGAGAATGCATAAAACCTCCCTTAAAAATCCCTTGATCGTCATAAATTAAACCCCTAATCGTAGCTCTGCCAGTAGCTCTATCCACAACTCCATTTGTATTCAATTTGATCCATCCAGTAGGAGGAAACTTCCAACTACAAGAAAAATCAGAAGCTATAGAGTGGCAGGAATTTACTATAACACTCTCTCCAAACAACACAAATAAGCAAAGTCTGTTTATTAATAAAACAAACTTCATTCAAAGGTCTTCTAAAATTCTGGTTATGAACTTTTTGGTTCCTCCAAAACCAAAGAAAATAGCAAGTAACCGTGAAGGTGAATGGCCAAGTTCCTTTCCCAGTAAGGTTCTTCAGAACCCAATCATAGTAAGGTGGTGATTCTCATTTCTCATGGAAAAAAAAAAATGTATATATATGTATATATAAGATTTTTATAATCAAATTTATTTAATTTTAAAAAGTAAATACCAATCAATCAAATTCATCAATTGCATCCTCTCTCCTATTTAATTCAAATATAATTAAATTTGATTGGTTGGTTCTTACTTTTTAAAATCGGTATACCTGATTATAAAAGCATTCTATATATAAATATATATATAACTTCTATTGTCAGTTTCATCTATTGTATTTGAATTGAATATGAGAAAGAATTTATTTTAGAAGAGAGAATGTAATTAATAAATTTGATTGGTTCGTTAAAAAATTAAAGATACTAACCATAAAAACTCTCTCTCTCCCTCTATATATATATATATATATATAAACTTCTATAATCAGTGCTTCTTAACTTTAAGTTATTGAGATCATTGATCACATTCTCCTTTCTCTTAAAAAAATTTCTCTTTCCTTATCAATTCAAGTGCAATGGTTGAATTTGGTTAGGAAACTTCTATGGTCAGTGCATCATAACTTTTAAACAGTTAGAATTACCAAACAAATTTATCCATTACGTTCTCTTTCCTAAAAAATTTTCTCTTTTCTTATAAATTCAAATGCAATAATTGAATTTAATTTATGGTCCTAACAATTTAAAAGTTAACCACATATATATATGTAGGCTTTTTATAATCAGATATATTTGATTTTAAAATGTAAGGATCAACTAATGAAATTTATTTATTGCATTCTCTCTCATATTTAATTCAAATGCAAAAGATAAATTTGATTTGTTGATCTTTAATTTTTATTTTTTAACATGATTTTAAAAGCATTATACACACACACACACACACACACACATATATATGTATATATATATATATATATATATCAGGAGTGGCAATATGGATTACGACACGATGGGTCAATATGAATTCGTAAAAAATAAATGGGTATGAGTTTGAGTTAAACAAATTTGTGTCGTAACCGTGTCAACCCGCTTAACTCGTTTATTAAACGAATCGAATTGGGTTTGTTTAAACGAATCGCAGGTTGACACGATTAAATTAGGGTGAAATTATAATATTAGCATATTATAGGGGTTAGTGTGTAATTATGCATATATATACAAACACATTTATCCAAATTATGCATATATATACAAACACATTTATCCAAGCCCTAAACTCATTTCATCTTTCTGCAGCCACCAACACCACACATTCCCCCTCACTGCCTCACAGTCATTGCCTTCTCTCGCTCATTGGTCGTCGATGCCGCTCCTTTTCCCTTTTTCCTATTTCTCCCTCACAATCATCGCCTCTCACCCTCTCGATCACCACCCACACCACACACTCTCCCTCACTGCCTCACGATCACTGTCCTTTCTCCCTCACAGTTGCCAGCACCGCCTATTTTCCCCTTCTCCCTCACAGTTGTCGCCCCTCACCCTCTCAGTCACCGTCTCTCCTTCCTCACGGTCATCACTCCTTCTCCCTCACGATCACAACCCTTACTCCCTCATGGTCGCTAATGCCTCCCCTCCTCCCTCACGGTCGTAGCCCCTTCTCCACAACTCCACCACTATATCCACTATCCTTACTAGGGGTGGCAAAACGGGTTGACGTGTCGGGTTGAGCTGAATTCGATTCGATTCGTTTACGAATTCGACCAACTCGACACGAATTCGTTTAAGAAACGGGTTGATATTATTGGATTCGACACGAATTCGTTTATAAACGAATAACCCGACACGACACGATTAATTCGTTTAATATTTGGGTCATAAAAAAATTCCAACCCATTAACCCATTAATTCGTTTAACTCCTTAATTCGTTTAACCCGTTTAACTCGTTCAACCCATTTAATCCGTTCAACTCGCTTAATTCGTTTAACCGATTCAATTCGTTTAACCGTTCAATTCGTTTAAAGAGTTTAATCTTAACAATATTTTAATCATATAGATAATAAATCATTCACAATTAAAAATTTAAACAACAAATTCAACATATAAAAACCAAAATCCAAAATCAACAGATTCATCGCATAAAAACCAAACTCCAAATTCAACAAAATCAACACATAAAAACCAAATACCAAATTCAACATAATCAACACATAAAAACTAACACATTAATTTTCAAAAAAATAAAAACAGCAAATTAAATCAACATCAAAATCAAATCAAATCATCCTCAAACTCAATACAAATCTATGAAAATTAAAATTGCATGGTGGTGGAGCCGTGGATCTAGTGGCGGAGCCGTAGATCTGGTGGTGGAGCCGTGGATCTGGTGGCAGAGCTGTAGATCTGATGGTGGACCGTGGAGAAGAGGCAACGATCTTGAGGAGAAATGGAGAAGGGGCGTCGACTGCGAGAGAGGAGGGGAGAACGGACGACGACTGCGAGGGAGGAGAAGAGAATAGGCGACGACCGTGAGGGAGGAGGGAAGAACGACCAGCGACCATGAGGGAGGATAGAAGATAGGACGGCGAGCGTGAGGGAGGAGAGAAGATAGGACGGCGAGCGTGAAGGACGAAAGGAGAACGAGACGACCGTAGAGAGAAGGTGGCGACTGGACAGCGACGATGAGAGGGAAGGGGGTGATTAGGCAGAAAGGGTAGTGGGGTGTAGGTGGGGCTGTCGAAAAATGAGTGAGAGAATGCTTAGGGTTTGGATGAATATGTGTATATATATGAATGCCTAATTACACACCAACCCCTCTAATATACTAAATTACAATTTATCCCCATTTTAATCGAATCAAACCGGGATTCGTTTAAACAAATCCAATTCGATTCGTTTAATAAACGGGTTGACACGATTACGACACGAATTTGTTTAACTCTAACCCATACCCATTTATTTTTCACGAATTCGTGTCGACCCGTTGTATCGGAACTCATATTGCCACCCCTAATCCTTACCACTAAATCCATCATCTTCACCACCAAATCTACCACTTTCGTCTCCTAAAACGGTCCTGTATTTTTATTCTTGTTTTCATTCTATTTTTTGATAAAATGAAACCAAAATAAATGATTGCATTATCAAAAACCATATCATTATTTTATCGGGTGTGATTGATTGATATGGAATTATTATATATTAAATTTGGGTTGTATAATATGCTGGATATGGGTTGTATTGTTGTGTTCATGTTTGGTTAAAGGAATGGTTGAGGTGATATCTATTGTGTTGTGTTAAATGAATGGTTAAACGAATTTAATTAGGTTAAAGACTTAAACAGGTTAAATAGTTAAACGAATTAAATGGATTAAATGGGTTAAATGAATTAACGGGTTGTCGAGTTAATGGATTTAGATTATATTCAAATAATAAACGAATTAATCGTGTCATATCGTGTTATTTATTTATAAACGAATTCATGTCATATCTGAAAATGTTGACCCATTTCTTAAAAGAATTCGTGTTGAATTGGTCGAATCTATAAACGAATCGAATCGAATTCGGCTCGACCTGACACACCAACCAATTTTGCCACCATTATATATACACACACCAATTAGTCAAAGTCTATTGTATGGAAGCCAAGTGGTGAAATGAAGCCTATGTTCCAACATTGGAAAAGTATTTGGACTTTTCACTTGTGACTACTTCTTATCCAACGCTGGCAATAACTTCTTTTCTTGGCATGGGAAAGATTGCTAATAAGGAGGTCCTTGAATGGAGCTCTAATAATTATCATAAAATCATTAAAGCTTCAACAATTATTTGCAGACTCATGAATGACATAGTATCTCATGAGGTACTATTATATATATATATATATATATATATTTTTTGCTTTTGTAACTTTAAACAATTTCAAAATTATAAATTTTAGATGATTGAGTTGATTTTAAAATTCGTTAATAACCATCTTGGTTCTATATATATATATATATTAGTTGAAGCAATATTTATAATTTACTCTATGGGTGAGCTATAAATAAGTCTCAGTAAGCTTGTAACCTTGGTTTGAGGCCATAATGTCTGGTAATAAGGTTGATCATATACATTTTATGTGTTTCGAAGGGTGTTGAAAATGTTGTTTCCTCCAGATATTGACACCGATTTCCTTTTTAAGCTCATTAGAAAAGTAGGTTCAGTTTGATGTGTCAGCTTTTGGAATTTTAATGACATGTTTAGCGAAACTAATAATCAATTCCTGTGGATATTTGATCATCGTCTAATATAATTGGATGACAAATAACACTATTTAAGTCCGATAATATTCCTTTTCTAATAGATAAGAGTAAATCCCGTTTAACTAGGTTAAGCAGTATACATGTCTTCCTTTATATTTATGGTTGGGACTCAAACACGTATCATGGGGACAATTCTCCCCGATTGTAGAAGTACAGCTAAAGAAAAAAAAAAAAAAAATCTGGCAGATGATTGTTTCTCTGTTACTAATAAAATGAGGTTGTCGATAAAGTGGATAAACTATAAAGGTCATTTGAATGAGCTGCATTGGTTTCAACTAGTTATAACTTTAAAAGTGTAATTCAAAACTGAAAACAAAACTGCAACTTTTCTTCTTTCTTCTTCTTTTTATATTTTATTTTTTATTTTTTTTAATTTAACGGCAAAAGGACTCCGCCTTGAATTATCAACAAATCCCAATGAAGTGATCAGAAACTCAACTTCGGGCTTGGGCTCGGATTCGGGTTCGCTGAGTGAAAACCCGAACTCATTTTGAAGCAAGTTGATGGATCATAGTGAATCCACCTCGCTATCACTAAATCCACCCACATTGTAGGCTTTAATGAAGGCAAAAAGGGCCACCACTTCAGGCCCACGACGCTTCAAACAAAGAGGACGCAGAGCTTGTGACAAAGGTGTAAGACTTCACGAAATAATTGCAAAAATAGCCTCTTTTGAAGGTTGGAGTTGAAAAATAACATTTTTTTAAAATTACTTATTTATACCCCTTATATTTTTATCTAGAAATAGATTTTAATACTATATTTTTAAAAAAATGTTAGTGTTCAATTTGTACTTAAAAGAAAGGTTATATATAAAAAAAAAAAAAAAAACCCAAACTTCATAGACGAGTGATTCAATAAATAAAAGGGTTTTAATCAAATTTAACCTTTTTTTGATAACCCATTGGGATATTACCTTTTTTTTTTTTTCAATTCCCTACAGCATGATTCTTTTTGGACCAAAATACCCTTAATAGTCCAACTAATTACCACTTACCATAATTTTTCCCTCCACTGACCCACCTCATTTCTGATTCTCTCTCTAAAATTCCCACCCCATCAAACTTTTTCCTCTCATTCTCTCTCTAAAATGCCCTAACCCATCATTCTCCCTCTCTCTCTCTCTCTCTTCTTCTTCTTCTTCTTCTTCTTCTTCTTCTTCTTCTTCTTCTTCTTCTTCTTCTTTCTTTTCTTTTTTTTCCTGAGTTTGATCTGGTTCGCGATGGTTCTGGGTCGCGAACCAGAACCATATGGTTCTGGGCTCGGCGACGAGCCCAGAACCGTCTGGTTCTAGGTTCGCGACCCAGAACCACATCTGGTTCTGGTTCGCGAACCCAGAACCATCTCTGGTTCTGGGTTCGCGAACCCAGAACCAGCACTGGTTCTGGGTTCGCGAACCCAAAACCAGAGATGGTTCTGGGTTCGCGAACCCAGAACCAGATCTGGTTCGGGGTCGCAAACCCATAACCAGATTTCTTTTTTTTTGTTTATTTGTTTATTAATGATTTGATAATATTGTTGTTGTTGTGGGAGATGATGATGTTGATGAATTGGATTGATGATGTTGATGAATTGTGGTTGATGATGTTGATGAATTGTGAGAGATTATGGATTTTGATATTGAAGAAATGAGAGGGGTAATTTTGTTCAAAATATAATAATAAGATCCGTTTTGATAATTCAGAAAACTAAAAGGGCAATTCTATAATTTAAGAAAATATCTTTAAGGGTGCTTCTTAGGTAAGAAGCGCCCTCTATGATAAATATTGTAATACGAAACAATCCCAAAAATTTGTTTAATTACGAATTCCATCCTGAATTTTCAAAAATAATAATAAGGTCAATTTTGATAATTCGAAAAATTAAAAGTGTAATTCTATAATTTTCAAAAATACTTTTAAGAGTGTTTCTTGGATAAGAAGCGCCCTTTATGATAAATATTATAATTACGAAATAACCCCAAAATTTTGTATAATTACGAATTTCATCCTGAATTTTCAAAAAATAATAATAAGGTCATTTTTTATAATTCAGAAAATAAAAATGCAATTCTGTAATTTTAAAAAATATCTTTGAGGGTGCTCTTGGGTAAGAAGCGCCCTCAAAGATATTTTTTAAAATTATGAAACAACCCCATAAATTTATTTAATTACGAAATATATGTAATTGAACATTGAGGTTGACATTCTCAACCTTCAGGTTGGGAATCCCAACCTAAAGGTTGGGAGTCCTAACCTTGATTCAACATTTATATTTGAAATCTCAACTTCAAGGATGGGACTCCCAACCTAGAGGTTGAGAATTTCAACCTCGAAGGTGGGAATCCCAACCTTGAGGTTGGGAATCCCAAACTTGAATCTAAGGTTAGGATTCTCAACCTAAAAGTTGAGAATCCCAACCTTAGATATTCAATCCTATTTGGGATTCTCAACTTCAGGGTTGAGATTCTCAACCTATAGGTTGAGATTGATTTCAAAAAATACTCATTAAGCATTTTTGTCCATTCATGCTTTTTTTCTATTTGGGATTCCCAACCTCGGGGTTGAGATTCTCAACCTATAGGTTGAGATTGATTTCAAAAAACACTTATTAAGGGCGTTTTTATCCTTTCAATGTCTTTTATTAATAATAAAAAATAAAAATGTTACTTTTGAGAATGTCCAATAAAAAGGCGCTATTTTCTCAATTTTCTCTAAATAAAAACAAATTAACTTTAACATCAAAGGAACTGGGCCAAACATTAAGATGGGACCAGGATATGAAAAGGGACATGACTGCTTTTCTATTTTTGACAAGCTCCGAATATTCTGGCCTAGTTCCAAGCTGCCACCATCATGTCTCCACTTTCCAAGCCCCCAGCCCACCATATTTCTTATCTCCTACAATAAATCAGGCAGCTATCGAAACCTAACTAAAATAAAACTCTATTACATTAATCGGAATGCTGTTTTGAAAAAGCGGGAGAGATCTATCCAATTAAATGAGAAAATTGTTCTACATTTTTTAGGTTTAGTGCTTTAACCTTACCTTTTTAAAAAAAAGAAAAAAAAACAATTGGATAGGCGGATTGATGTCACTCCATATATAATCTTTGGAACCTAGTCCACATTTTTGTGTGCCAATTGATAGTGAAGTGAAGCCAGGGTAAAGTTGTTATCATGTGCAGCTCACAAGACATTTTTAATTGCACAACCCTTTTTATTTTATTTTGTGGAGGACAATTTGATTAGAATTGCATGAGAATTTAGAGACCCACGCCTCCATGTATGTCAATTTGTATTAATAATGACTCAAATGTTAACTTATATCCTAGGCCTTAAGTCTTGTCATTCATCGTTCAGTATCAGACTTCGTAATTTTAGATCCAATTTGAATAGCTCAATATATATATATATATATATATATATATTTTCAAATCACCAAGTTTGTCTAGTTTCATAAAAAATATATATATTCTAATTAAAAATTCACATTTAAGGGTTGTGAATATACAATAAAATAGGCTCGTCAGCTTCCTTAATCAACAATTAAAATAATCATGAATGTAAATCATGGGATACCAAGTCATCTATGTGTAGAAATATTGTTTAGAGAACCTACATGTGAAATCAATAAAGATGGGATGAATTCTAGATTGAAAATATAAAATACAAGAGAATTATCAAGGGATGTCACGATCGAATAAATTGGTTTTTTGAACTGTAAGGTCGTCAACCAATAAATATATATATATATATATATATCACTTTTTTTTTTTTGAAATATATATGTCACTTTTAAAATCACATAAAAGCAACAATGATGAAAGGTTAGCGGAAGCATTAGTGGTCATATATAGGACCATCTAATGTTGCAATTTGGGGTCAAAAAATTTTAACGAAAAATTTTATTGCCGATAGGTCTCTATCAAAAAAAATTACCTAATTTTAAGGGCAAACCAAATTAATTAGTAAAATTTAGAAAATGACTTTTTACTCAACCATCAACTATAAATTAGGGCTTGAAGAACCAAACCAAACAAGAATGGAAATTGGATTTTAATATAAATTAATCACATAAAATAATTAAACTCAAAATTTATTATTAAGTGAAAGAAACAGTCTAGAGAGTCCTTCAAGTGGTACATTAGAAAAATATATATATGAAAAAAGGAATAAAAATTATAAGAATAATAAAAGATAAAGAAAACTTTAAAAAAATGTCAAAAGAGAATAATAATTACCATGCTCTTTTGACATTTTTCTAAGTTTTCTTTATCTTCTCTATGTACTTATCATTTTTATCCCCTTTTGAAAAGAAAAAGCGTAGGGGCTATATAAAGAGCAGCCCGATAGAAGTTTAGGTTTTTTAAAAATAAATAAATAAATAAACGAGTGGAGACTATGTAAAGAGGGGATTTGATGAAGACTCACGGTCATATCCTACCCTCATTAATATGGGTTTTGTAGACCTAGTTCGTTTTGTCAAGTCTAATAATAAACTAGAAAGATAGAGCTAAAATACTGCAAGTTCCATGATATATAAGCACTTAAAAACTAGAAGCGCAAGACCAGAAAAAAAAAAAAAAAAAAACACGAAGAGATATTGCTAAAAAAAAATGAAATTTATGAAAAGTGTACAAATATCTTGTGTTTCCTTTTTCATTTTATGGAAAGAAGAATATACAAATGTTAAAAGGGCTGTTTTAGAATATTAGAGAGAGTGGTGATATTTCCACCCCTCATGAGAAATTATACGTACATCTCTTTCATAGTACACCTTATCAAAATTATGAAAAGTCTCTAATTTAAATAAACACCAATTAATACCAATATTATCATTCTAATATTTTTATATTATATTTTTGTAATATATAAGTTCCATAATATATAAACACTTAACAACTAGAAGCGCAAGACTAAAAAATAAAAAGCACGAAGAGATGTTGATGTATAGTTGCTAAAAAAAGGGAAATTTATGACGAGTATACAAATGTCTTGTGTTCCTTTTTTATTTTATGGAAAGCAAAATATACCAATTTTAAAAGCACTGTTTTAGAATATTAAAGAGAGTGGTGATATTTTCACCCCTCATGAGAAATTGTATATACATTTTTTTCATAAGTACACCTGATCGAAATTATGAAAAGTTTTTAATTTATAAATAAACCTCAATTAATACCAATATTGTCATTGTAATGTTTTTATATTATATTTTTGTAAGTACAACTCACAATACTTGTTTTGTTATCTAATTAATTTTATTAAAATTTTGAGATTTTTTTCCTCAACAGATAAGACAAGTAGATTATGATTTTCTTTTAATAATAATTAATTTAAAATTTATCATTTTACAATTAATTTTTTAAGATGATTTTAAATTATTCTTTCCACTTTACGATTAATTTGTATTCTTTAAAAAAATGATGTTTGAAAAAAAAATTAATTTAGAGAAATAAAAATTTGAAAAGGTATAAAGAGTTTTAAATTAGTTTATTTTTTTTTTGTTGAGCTTTATTTTTTGAATTATATGATAGTATTCAAATAAATTTTGTTAATTGATCAATGTGTAATTTTTTATCTTGGTTCAATGGATGTATTGTATTATAAAGAAAAGAAATTTGAATTGATTGGTGATTCTTTATGGAGGGTTTGAAATAATAATGATTCTTTATAGAGTATTTGAAATAAAACAAACGTCTTAATATATGTTCTAATTTTTTTCTTTTAAATATGTTTTTCTTTTTTAATTTTTTTCTTTTTAATTAAATACAATAATTTCATCATGATTTTGATTCATTCTCAATATTCTGTAATTAATTTGCTTCCTTAAAAATTATTTAATATTTGAAATTAGTATCTCAAAATCATTCCCAATATTATGTAATTAATTTATTTCCAAAAAAAATTGTTTGATATTTAAAATTAGTATCTAAAAGAGAAGTTAAGGATTTAAAAAAATAAAAATGTTTTATAATATACATGAGAAAATAATTAATATTTATGGACATAATTATAAATTATTTATCCTTTTTAATCATTTTTTTAAGGATAATATTAAAATTTTAAAAATAGATCATGTTAGAGTGTACATGCAATTTTTTAGAGGTGTAAATATCATTACTCTATTTTTTTTTGACGAAATCATTACTCTATTAAAGAATGCAAAAACTCAGTAAATCTGAGGTATCCCTAATACATCTCTTATTATTATAAGAATAATTCAATTCAATTAAAACTTTCACAACACCAATTTGCTTAAAAAAAAAGACGGCGGCGTGAGGAAACCAATGTCAAGGGCTGCTCAGACTGACGTGGCGACACTCTAAGATGATCACAAAATGACATTAATACCCTCATTAGTACTATTTAACTTGTGTCTCTGATGAAATTCAATTTTAAGACATCCTCCACCACCTTTTTAATTGTGGCCGCCAAGGACAGCTAGTTTCCAAATCCCAAAAAAGAAAACATGACAACGTCCACGTCAGCTTCCCCTCCAGACAACGGAGCCTCCCTCCGATCACCGCTCCTCTTCCTTCCACCACAACCCAAAGAAACATCCGACTCCGAGCCGGAGAAGCTCCGCATAGACGACATGCTCCAGAGATACTGCGGCGAGTTCGGTCCCTGGCAGCTCCGCCATTTCGTCCTTACCAGCCTCGCCTGGGCTCTCGAGGGTTTCCACACCATGGTCATGATCTTCGCCGACCAGGAACCGGACTGGACCTGCTCTGGACCCGGCTGCCACTCCGGCGCCAAGGACTTCTGTCAGTTCGAACCGGGTTCCTGGTCTTGGATTAGTGGAGCTGAATCCTCCACCGTGTCTCAGTGGGGCCTCGTTTGTGAAGACAAGTACAAAGTTGGCCTTGTTCAGGCCTTGTTCTTCTGTGGCTGTATGGTCGGTGAGTTTCGTCCGCACTTTATTTCTCTTTTTTTCTTTCGATCTAACCATTTAATTTGAAAAAGATATGCCCTCATTGAGATTATAAACTATAATAATGTGTACCAACATGATGTTATTGTGAAATTCACATTAAAAATGAACAAGTTGACTGGAATTAATAATTTCATGACATACATCAGTATGTAGGTGAAATTATTAATTGTCACAATTATTATTATTCATTTAAAATCACGTGGGGTGTCAGGTTGGGTGGGAGATCCACTTTGATTCGACTAAAGGAAATAATGTATTTGAATGTTTGGTTTGTTGTGATTTATGGATATGAATGCAAGCCGACACAGCCAAGCATCTTGACTTTGTTGTGCCTATGTCTTGGCGATTTATTAGTGATACCATTAATTAATTAGCTAATAATGTAGTACAACTACAAATTAGAATATAAATTATAAATAGTTAATGGGTGCGTTTAAAAGTGGCGTTTTTGTTTGATTCTGGTACCGCATAGGTCCACAGGATGTATACATTGAAAATTTAAGTGTGATTGTATTAATAATTGATAAATCAATCTTATCATTATCTCTTTGAATAGCTCTTCTTGTACGGATCTTATATGCACCATATGTGTTTTGTTTTGGCCACTATGAGAGAGTGATATGGACTGATTTAATTTTGTAATGATATGCAATTGGGAGAAGGAGAATTGGGGGAGAATTGGGAGAGAATATTCTGTGCCATTTTTGAATGAGTCAAATGTCTTTGTAAGCAAAAGTCAATTTTTATTTTACCTTCTTCTTTTTTTGACTTCTTGTGCTAATATTGTAGTGTTTTCATTTTCATTCCATGCTTATGCTTATCTTATTCCTAAAATTGTATTTCCAGAATTAGAATATATATGCACATTTCAGCATTTCGAAAAAGGGGTTTTGTTTGTATCTTAATTGTATTGGCATTAAATTAGACATTATCTCTTGCCATACCTAATTATGCATCTCTCCATCCAGCTCAGTGATGGGGATTCGACTCTGACTAAATGTATTTTATAAATTTTATGTGAATAGTTTTCATCCTTTATTAATAAAAATAGTTTTTCTAATTATAAAAGTAGATATTTAAATCGTGCAAGTAGTGACCCTTAAAAAGAAATTGTATTTTCATATATTTTATAAAGAGAAAATAATAAAAGAATCTCAACAAATTCTGTAACAGTACTAAATAAAAAGACGAATATTGTTAAAAACTCCCTGACTTTAGTACACATTTGGAGCGTTGCAAATAGGCAGCTGTTGGGTCACATGAAGATCACCTGCTGGAAAGATGCACAACTGATTTCTAGAAAAGGCTTTCTTTGTTTATGCAAGGTTGTCTTTGCTCTCTTTTGTTTTTTAATTAGTTCTGGTCTGTTCACCTTTTTTTCTAGTTCTTAAGTCTTCTTTCCGCAATAACTTCGGACACACCTTGCAGAGCAATGATGTGACTAAACGGTCCTATAGTCCATGCGCATGTCAAATGAGTCTAAATTTACCAAGGATGAGATTGCACATGCTCTACTTTTTATTACTAAAGCTCTACTTTATCATAACAAAAGTGATTTCTAGATTGTGAGGTTTTCTGGTGAAACAAGTAGTAATATTTTTCTATGAATTTAGACGTTTTATAAGGTAGTGGCCTTGACACCATCTAATATGCTCATTCAGTCCGACAATATCCCAGTTTCGAGTTACTACATTACTGGTGGTATTAAAAAAAGAAAAAAAAAAGAAGGTTAGCGGCTTTGGCCAGCCCACCTCGTTTGATGTCAGTACTGTAGAATTGCCTCAGGACCAGCCCATGAGTGAGTTCAGAAGACCATGCTGTTGAAAATAAATCAAATTGATTGATTGAGCCAATTGAAAACTTGTATAAAAATATTCATTAGATTCCAATAACCAACAAAAACATGTCATTAGATGAAATTGTAAGTTGCAAACGGATTACTGTGTGCCAGTTTCAGTACATGGAAATGTGTTTTAAGACTGAAATTGTTGGGGTGAATTTTCAGGTGCAGGAGTCTTTGGCCATCTATCAGACTCAAAACTAGGAAGAAAAGGCTCTTTAACGATCGTTTGCATCCTGAATGCCATTTTTGGTTGCTTGACAGCATTTTCACCAAACTACTTAAGTTATCTCCTACTTAGAGTGCTTACTGGCTTCAGCACCGGAGGTGTTGGCCTTTGCGCCTTTGTACTTGCCACTGAACCTGTTGGTCCAACGAAGCGCGGTGCTGCAGGCATGTCTACATTCTACTTCTTCTCTACAGGAATAGCCGTACTCTCAGGCATTGCTTATTGTTTTCGTTCATGGCGTGAACTCTATATTGCTTCCTCCATACCCTCCATTTTGTTTGTTGTACTTGTTCTTCCTTTTATCCCCGAGTCCCCTAGATGGTACCTGGTTCGCGGCAAAGTGAATGAAGCCATGAAACTCATGCATAGTATCGCAAAGTCTAATGGAAAACACTTGCCTGGCGGGGTTGTCCTTGCACTTGATGAAGAAGAAAATAACGATTCAAATGGTAAGCAAAGTTACAAGGAAGAATTGGAATCAAAAGAAGCAATAACAGGTTCTATCATAGATGTGATTAGGTCACCAGTCACACGGATACGCTTGTACCTAGCTGTAGCCCTTAACTTCCTGGGCTCAGTTGTATACTATGGCCTCAGCTTAAACGTTATCAACCTCGAAACCAACCTTTACCTCAATGTCGCTCTCAATGCAGTGGCAGAAATGCCAGCATTCCTAATAACGGCACTTTTGTTGGATAGATTTGGAAGGAAGCCATTGCTAATAGGTACAATGTGGTTCAGTGGAACATTTTGCTTGGTAGGTGCCTTGGTGAGAAGTGGTGGGATATGGAACACAGTGAGGATGGTTTGTGGGATTTTGGGAATATTTGCTATGGCTGGCACTTACAATTTGCTGTTTATATACACTACAGAGTTGTTCCCCACAGTAGTGAGAAATGCAGCACTCGGGTGTGCGACACAGGCAGCCCAAATGGGAGCAATATTGGCACCATTTGTGGTGGTCTTGGGCGGTACTATACCATTTATGGTGTTTGCAATGTGTGCGATTGTGGGAGGAATACTCGGATTTTACCTACCGGAAACATTAAATAAAGTGCTATATGACACACTGGCCGGATTGGAGGAAGGTGAAGGTATTTAGAGTGGTGTTTGAAGCCTTGAAGGTGTTATTTAGGTTCAGTTTAAAGCCTTGAGTCATTTCTTGGATTCTCTTTGTTAAACCTGCGTGATATGAATATCAAACATTTCGGCTGGAAATAGAATCAAATTGCATTATAGAGGATATGTTCTAGGGTGAAAATTCTGTAGGATGATACTAAAAATGCAGAGCCTGACTTTTTAGTACTAATACTGAAGTGCTATAATGAGTTTTTTTAGTATCATCAGTTATTTTACCACGAGTGAAAGTGATGGTTTGAAATGGAAGTCATAGAACTAGTCTTTTTTGGTTTTTAACTCGTGAACTACAATTCTCAATTAAAAATAATTCTTATCAGTTTTTCAGTGCTAATACGAAAGCTAACGCTTATTATAGTGTTTGAAAAGAAAGATCCCCATTTTCGATTACCTTAAACTGTTTCATCTAAGTTTCTTTATATAAGCAATTGACAATTCATGTATTAAAAGAATCAAATATTTTATTCTTAGATAAAGCTCAATATTTTATTTTTTTTTTCGAAAGTTCAATAAGTTTTTAGTGCTTGAAAAAAAAAATCCTTATTGTGGGCTATTTTAGACCTTTTCGTCTAAATTTCTCTAGATAAGAGATTTACAATCAACAACCAAATATTTAGACCGGATTAAAGCTCATTTAAATACTTACTAAGAATTCTCTCATATAGTCACAAACAAGATTCTAATCTCCTGTACTTTTAAAAAAATAATTAATTAAGTAATTTCCTGATTAGATACAGGTACACCATGATATTCTGAGTTTTAACTTTCACACTTGATGTGTTAAGAAACTCACCAAAAGTACTTTATTGAATTAAAAGGTTGAGAAATTAAATGTAAAATTATATGTATACATATTTACATCTTGAAGAGGACCTCTATCTTTTGAAAGAAAAAATATGATTTAATTTCTGCAAACTTATAATACAACATAGAGGCAGCTTAATCACAAATTGAGAGATTATTGATTATAAGATACATAATATGACAGCAACTTGCTCTTTGATTGTTGTCTTTAGAGGACAGCTTGGGCTTGGTTGACAAGTTGCCCTTTGTGAATCTGGGATGCCCGTCCTATGATGCTCCGAAACTTTACAGGACCTGATTATTTTGCCTAAACTTTTTTTATATTTGTACATTAATTTACATGTAAATCCAGTCACGGTCTTTTGACTGATTGGAAAATCAAGTGGAAGGCCATCAAAACATGAATGGAGTTGGAGAGAATGCTGGAATAATATTTGGCATCGAATTTTCCCTGTCAAAATATTAGGAAAAAAAAAACCATGAAATTTTACCCAATTAATTATAAAGTAACTTGTTTGTATCATCCAAAAAACTCGCATAACACACTAACTACATTAAATAATAATAATAAAACAATAGCAAAAACAATATTAGTTCATGGATTTAACTAAGATTCTGTTTCAACAATGTCATGGATCTTTTCATAAGCAGTTTTATAAATTAAAAATTAGTATATTTTACCTTTTGTCCTATTCTCAGAGTAGACCATATTGGATTTGGACGATCTAATTGTTGCTATTAGGTCAGTAGCCATTCCAAACAATTAATATCATTCATGTAATGAAAAAAGGATGGTCTATATTTAGTATCCAACCAGGGTATTATTACTATAATTATTAACATGAAATCCAAAAAACTTTCAATGTTTGATTGAGGTTTTTTTTTTTTTTTGAATTTTGTTAATGAATTGATTGAGGTGTTTTAGAAGTGGATTTCACATGTATAAAATTTATCAAATGCCTGAGAAAAAATTCCCATTTAGACCAATTCAAGTGTAAACCGAGCTACTACTCTTCACATACAACCCTAAAAACTAGCAAAATTTATTAAAAAATAAATAAATAAATAGATAAATCAAGAAAAACCCTTCTTATCATTTTTAGTAAGTTCATATTTAGCTAGAAATACCTTCTTTTTTTTTTTAATTTAAGCTAAAAAGACATCTAATTACTCCCAATATAATCAAAAATAAGCAAAATAAAAAAATATATATATTATTAAAAAAAAAACACTTTAAAGAACAGAAACAACATTGCAACTACAAACAGAAACCTCGGAGAATCAAAACTCAACAAAACAAAAGATTTTAAAATAAAACAAAAATATTACCGGAATTCGTGGCTATAGCTACGAACACGATCTCTGGCCTTGTGGGGGCCATCAGTTTTCCTCTTCGTGAGTCTCTCTCTTTCAGTTTCACTACTTTTGTCTTTCTCCATGACAACGTTATCCTCCAAAATCGCACACAGCGACGGCTTCCAGTCCGCCACCGCCCCCACCCCACCACCGCCCCCGAACCTCCCCCGCCTCCTGCTGCGGTAGCTCCGGCGGACGGAGGCGACCAGCGACTTCCTCTCCTCTATCTTCTTATAAGGCTCCTCCCTCTCCAGAGGAGAAGCCTCCAACGACCCAACACCTGCCTTTTTCTGACACCCGCAACAAGACACCAGCTCCAACAGAAACCTCATGCGTGTCACTGTTTGTGAGCCGGAATTATGTTTCTGTTTTTTTAGCTTTTGGGTTTTGTCAAAAAAAGCGAAGAAGCGGGGCAGAGTGGTTGAAGGTTATCGTTGAAGAATTTGGTTGCGGTGTTTTGTGGATAAAAGTAGAGGAAGTTGTTGTTCGGTTGTCATTCATTTATAGTGTTTTTTATTCAGAGGACTTGGATTTGCCCTTCTTTTTACGGGGTTCTTACGATTTTACTCCTTTTGTTTTTCATTTTTTGAAGTGGCCCGATCGACAGCTACCACACCGGCTCTCACTCCTCTTGTTTTGGAAAGTTTACTTCTTGCACTATAAAATACAATTTCAATTGTTAATATTTTTAGTGTCACCCAAATTAAACATATTTTATATATAAAAATACAATTACTAATTTTATAATGCAATCACTCGTTTATAGATATTAGGTGTATCAACAAATAAGAGTATAATAGAATGCAAGCAAGTGTATAGTGATTATATTCTAAAATTACTGATTGTATTTTGTTATATCAATTATGTATTTATTATGTAATAATATTTATTATATTTGATTACAATTAAATAAATTTGATCACATTTATCATGTTTAGTTGTAATAAGACATGTTTAATTGTAATAAGAAATAATAAAATATAATCATCAATTTTAATATAATCAGTTTAGGTGTATTGATACAAAGTGTATTGTAGACAACATCTCTACAACCCTTGAATAATAATGAGTTTGACTAACTGGTTGGATGCGGTTACTCATCAATAATAACATTTAGATGTTTTTTAATAATCACTCTTACAATTAATTCAAGAGTTATTATTAATATGTAACTTTTTCCAATCAGTAAGTTAGCAAAACCCTAAATAATTATATAATCAGTATGTCCTAACTTTTAAATTATTAAGACTTCAGTCAAAGTCATACATTGCACCTAAATTGAATAGAAGAAAAAAAAATAGAAGAGATTATGTATTGAGAAATATCTCTAAAAACATACTTTTTAATTAATGAAGGATTTTCCCAATCTTTCAAGTTAAGGTCTGAATCTTATTGTGTATTTTAAGTAGTATAGTTAATTCGAAATTTATGAATAACAATAAGACGAATATCCACAATTTGATGCTGTAAATTGGATAGAGTTACTATTAGATCAATTTTGTTTTGTGAAGGTTTAATCTTAGTTTATTCGTACATATTTGAGAATTTTGGTTTAATTACAAAGTAGAGTGCATGTTATAATATATTATAAGAGTTTTATTTTGGTTATAAAAATGAGTGCGGCATGTGAAACGCGCAACTTTTATATAATCTTCACAAAGGATGATTTATATTTCTTTCACCATAAGAGTTTACTTATATGTCTATATCAGAATGTGTGGGATATGGCTAAATATAAAATTTTATTTATTTTATATGAGACATGAAGTGCACTAATCATAGTTATCTACTCTTAACACCCAATTTTTGCCTATTAAATTAAATGATATTTATTTAATGGATTAGAATCCTCTTCTTGGTGACTTAGTGATATCCACACAACCAAGTGGGGACTCATTAAGGATTAATATATTAAAGATTTAATATAGAATTACGAGATACGCTTTTATCAATTGCTTTAATGTTTAGTTTTCTCTCTCCATCAATCACATGGATCTTAATATAAACCAACTACATGATTTGCTTTTATAAAAACAAAATAAAAAATAAAGGATTCCTCTTGAAAGAAAATAAAGGATTCTTTATTTTTATAAGTTTGAGTGAAATAAGATGAATGGTTAGCATCGTGTTAATATTGATAGAGAATTATTATCGGAATGGTTAATCCAAATATCTTGAATTCCATTTATATATAATATCAAAACAATACGATTTAAGTTTTTTTATATAATTCATGAGTGAGTGTGACTTGCATGTTTGATTATAGCTCAACGGTGACTGTACTTTTTATATAAAAAAATTCGTCACGATAGGATTAAATTTAAAATTTTGAATATTGTGTCTCATCTATGGAAAAATCTTAGTTTATGAGAGAATCCAAATTTATGGGGTATATAGTTTAATACAATTATTAATTTTTAGTTTTCTCACTAAACTTCAATTAGTTATTAATGCTAGGGGTCTATAAGTATCAATTGAGATTAAATATTACATTTATGGTCCAAACTAAAAATAAATTCCAATCATACTATAACAAATCTCTACTAAAATCTATCAAAATTAAATATTATATATACAGCTTGGCTAAAGAACCTACTCCTATATTATTGAAAAAATTCTACAACAACAATGAGGAGATAAACTCTCCACATATGCTAGTAAACAAGCATGGTCAGACCTTAAACTCCTCTATCATGGATGTAAAGAAAAAATGTACTAACTATATGAGCTATGAGTAAATGTGCTAATTATTATATTTTTTGAATATTTGATTAGATTATTATTGTTTGAAGTACTGTATAAACCTTGCTTAACTTTTTATATTCGTGTTTACCTAATTGAATGGAGATCTCCTAATTATTCTTATTTTCTTATAAACATACGAAATGTGACAAATTATCCCCCGCCCAACGGAGTTCAATATAGGAATTTGTATATATATATTTAAAAGATAGGTCATGTCATTTTATCCGATAAAATACGTCTCAATATTGATGACACAATATATTATTGTCCCTTTAATTCATACATATAAACTATACAACTAACTACACAAACATACGAGACATACAAGTTTAATCCGTTTGAAGAATTCAACTTATATAGGACGGATAAATGGATTATGGACATGAACTGGACCTGAATACAATTAAAATTCAACTAATTCAATTACTTTCATGTCTTACTCAAGTCTTGTATAAAATCGTATCAAATGTTACCTATTTTCATCCCATTAAGTTGTCACGTACGAAACTTTCACTTGTTAATTTTTGAAAATTTAAGCTAGTTTATGTAAAAGCTTACTTTTTAATGCAAAATACCACTGATCACAATTTTTTTTTTCTAGAAAACTGGACACATACTGTTTCCTCTAGAAAATTCTTCCAACATTTTTTTTTCAAGAAAACAACCGATCAAGAACCTAATAAACCTCTGAATATGACAAAACTAAACCAAATCTTTGTCTTGTACAAAAATGTAAATGCCAAAAAACGAAAACGTATTCAATTTTTATCACTATTGAGTTTCCCCTAAACTAGTCTCATCCTAGATTACAATATATAAATCCGTTTGTCTTGATACGTGACATTATCTAAATATCAAGAAGTCAAGTTATTTTCAATACATGCTAAGTTGTCAAGTTGCTTATAGGACAAGGCAAGTGCCTAGATATCATTGGTCTCTAGAGGAAAATAATGTCCAGGCTTTTGGTGTGTTTTAGGCCACCTGTTTTTGGCAATTAATATGCAGGAATTGCTTATCTGTGATGAAAATGTAATGTGGGTAGCTACAATTAATCTAGACAGTTTGTGTCGTGTAGAAAAAAGTAAGGCAATGTGTCATATCATATTGTAATGCTGATTAGTAGTGATGCTGAAGTAGAAGCGGATCCCGTAAGAAAAGTTGAAACTTAATTGAACGTGGTCCAAACAGGTTCTAGCATTATTTGATGATGACAAGTACTACTAGGATAATGATTTATGTTGTTTTAATCTTCTTTTTTTTTTGGTGAGTAGATTTGTTTAGCTAAAGATTTTGGAGGAATTGTGTTTTGAATTTTAATGAGCTGTCGGTGTAGAATCAGATTTGCAGTTGAAAGATAAGGTTTTTTTTTTTTTCTTTTTTTTTTTTTTCCATAACAAAGTTAAGGATAAGTCAAAATCATATAAAATTTGATTTTAGATGCGATTTGAAGAGCAGTTTCTATAGAAAAGGGAGCATCTCATACAAAAATGGGAGACACCCACACAAGAAAGGGGAAGAACCACTCATTAAATAGTAAGAGATGTATTATTTAGGTGTAGAACCGTACACCACTTGCACGGGGGCAGACACACTAAGCAGTAAAGTCGTCGCCCAGCTACAGTTGAAAGATAAATTTTTTTTTTTTTTTTTTTTTTTAGAAGAAGGTTTCTAGATTTAATCTACTTTATATTATAAATAGACTAATCCGATTCTAGAATAGACTGATTTTGATCATAAACTGATATGTATTACTGAATAAAACTTCATGACTATGTCAGCATATCACTTGTCATGAGATTTTACGGATTAAAATGAAAAATATAAGTATTATTCAATCAAATAATTGACAGTTTTATCAAACCCACAAATATGTTTAATATTTAAAAATAATTTAACACCTGGGTTAGGATTTTGTTACATGTTATCTAAATCAAACATTATTTAATCAAATGACAATATTGTCACGCCCATAAGCACGATTAATACGTAGAAAATATTGACAGCAATAATAGGATTTTGTTATAAGCTATCGATTCTCTCAATTAAAGATAATACTACTCCATAAAATAAAGATAAAACTTCTCACATATATATACAAAAAAGTAAAGTGAGACTTAAACTTATATAAAAGGAGAAAGAGATAGACAATAAACTATATTCTACATTGTTCCGTTGTACAAGTTCAATCAATACAATAACGATTATAATTACTTTTTTCTTCTTTTTTTTTTTTTAAAGTACTGATACATTTCTCAGGATATTATTGAGATCAGTTACGAAAAGACTCTGATATTCAGTTCAGAGATCTACTCCTAAAAACAAAAGGAGCAAACCCACAATAAGTGACAAAGAAAGTGCCCACAAAGTTAGACAAATGAGAGTAAAACTCACAACTATGAGTTAAGAAAATGAGTAGAACCATAGTTTATCGCCCAACCAGACCATCTTTCTTGACTTTTCCGTTTTGAATGATTGATGGAAAATTATGATAAATCAAAGATAGAAACAGAATGATGAAAATTACTGTTCTCAAGATTCATCCCTAAGGAAAGAAGAGAGCGAGAGAGAGAGGAAAAAAAAAAAAAAAAAACCCTAAGATAGTAATTGACATTTTTTGTTAAGAATTTGACACGTTTCCTGAACATGCCCTTCTCGTGGAAATTTTTTAACAACCTTACAAAGAAAAACAAGTATCAGATACAATGACGTTTTAAAAGAAATTTTTAATTATATACGTCAAACATCAAAGCATTATATTAAACAGGAAAAAAAAAAGTGAAAATTCAACATCAACCCACCTCACCCCACATTGAATTTGTATGAAGAGTTTTCATGAAATGTCAAAATCAAATTGTTTGTATTTGTTCAAAATGTATAGAATATGTGTTTAATGAAAGAAAAAGAAAATCGACCTCGCCACCTGCTTCTTTTTGTTCTTGTTTGCGGTTTTGTATTTGTAACTGATTTTATTTATTTTGAAATCAATCATATAACTTCTTTGAAGTGTTAAGATTCCTTTTTTTTTTTCTCAAATAATTTAAAAATATATATATAGTCCTTACTTTAGAATTAATTCACAAACCACAATGTGCCCGACAACATGCAACATTTGATGTTTGTTCAACTTGAATCAATAACTTCAGAGAAAATATATGCTAAGCAAGTTCAATATCTGATCAAACAATCAGTGTAAGACATTTCACTAAAGCCATTTTGTCAACATTTTTTTCTAATTTAAGTATTATAATAAATATTTTTTTACATTTTGATTTTGTACACTATCACACATGCAAAAATAAAATATCACCAAAAAAACAAGGGTTTATTTGCGGAACATTCTCAGAGGAACACAGATGAGCATTCATTCATAAAGTGGAGATTCAAAGCTTTGAGGATCCAACATTTTGATTGATCTTCAAGGAAATATGACTAGAATTTCAAATCACCCCTAAACAATCAATCAATGAAGCACATATTTAAATAGGTTTCAACTCAGTTTACACAGTATAAGTTACAATTTAATAATTGAAATTTAACGAATGCAAACAGCCTTGCACATAATAGTTCAATATGGATCAGCTTGAATACGTAAGTTATTGGCGGCCATATGGAGGATAGCTGTTGCCGTATGGAGGAGATCCATTGCCGTATGGAGACATGTTCTCAGATGGCCGCACTTGTGGTGTTCTTGGTTTTGCATACTCTGCGAATATAACCCAACCATCCAGAAACTGCAAAATCGATAAAGAGGAATTAGCTCCCGGAAGATAAAGTGAGATTGCAGAAGGAACGCCAACAATGGGAAAACTATTATTCATGAAAATTTGATGTTAAAAGTTTCCGGGGACTAGACCTGAGAAAGAAATAGCACTTTACAAAGTATCCAAGCTAGCACACATATATAGATGAATGTTATAGCAACAAAACCATTCTAACAAGCATCTTCAACATCCCTTGAGTCAATATCTGAGGAAACTCAACTATTAGACTAACTTATCGAAACATGGGAAGGGAGATGGAAGACAATAAAAGGCTTCATTCACTAAAACAGTTTTCCATCCTGTTGAATTTAGGGAGGGCAGTACTGCATATCCATGACATTATGATGTACAAAGGGGAATAGGTGTCTTGGTAAGTGAGAAGTAGGAACAGCAGTGGTATGCAGAGTATAATAGAGTACACAACAAGGTTGGACTGAGGATATATGAAAAAGTGGAAAGGATGGGACAAACCCAATGGCTGGTTGGCTGGCAAGGGGTACAAAGATGGATCACTGTGTATCAATGATCTGCGAGGTAAAGAGAATTTTATGAGCCAACTCTCATTTAACCACTTTGAGCCTCGAATCTTTAGGATATATTTTGATGTTTGAACCTAGTGCAGATTCCGAATGTAAGCAATCGGAAGCTTTGTGGAAGGCTGTGATAACCTCTGCTTTGTAATATTGCAAAGCGAACCATAGAACATTGCCACTGAGGTAAGGATTTTTAGAAATGTCTCAGCCATTGAGGCATTAACACTTTAAGAGTTTTATCTTACATTTTAGGAATTAAGCTTCTTGGAAAACATCCAGATAATCATAATTGTAGCCTCTTGAAGCTAAGCTACATAGTGTCTTTTATATACTGTAAGATAGAACATTGGTCCAACTATGAACTCACCTTGCCATGCATGCCCTCTATACCTTTTGCTGCATCTTCTAGGGTAGCATACTCTAAAAAACCAAACCCCCTGGAAAATCCAGATACTCGATCTGTCACTACTTTAGCTGCAAAGAATAAGAAGGCCAATACTTAGCAGTCCACATAGCCAACAGTTAAGGAACTTTATCTAAGCAAAACAAACCATGAACCACGTCACCAAACTCAGAAGCCTTTTCTCTAAGCTTTTCAGTAGTAGTGGTACGCTTATTAAGCCCTGCGAAGAAATTTAACATTTCATCATGGTCCAAAATCAGCATACAACATGAAAACTGGACAGAAATATTATCATAAAGACAATAACCAAAGGGGCAAAAGAACAGAGGAAAGAAAAAATAAACATATTAGCCTCATCAGTCATCACTGACATGTCACTACAATGAAACTTCCACTAGAATAAGAGATTTCACATGTACAAAAACAGAAGTTAAAGCTTGAGCCAGCATCTCTTCACCAACAAAGCAATTCAACTAGTAGCTTAAATTGTTAAGAGTTACAAAACATCCTCTGATGATGCGAAGTAAAATCAATCTCCTTTTGTGACTTCAGTACAAGTGAGAGCATAGCCACAATATTTCCACATCTGAACTGCCGCAAGCACCAAGAAATTATCTCCTTTTAATTATTCATCTGCACATTATTCAACCAAAACAAGACTGAAGCATGCATCAAGCACCGAAACAGCCAGACAACTTCCTATCAAAATACTAAGTGAAAATCTATTATGGTATCATCTCAAACCAATCACTGTACTGGTATATTTCCAACTGCGTAAAATACTCTAAATTCAAATGGTCGAGTATAGATATATTTCCATGCATAGCCATATAGAAGCTGGCATGTGACATAAATCTACTAACAACTCCTCACTACAATTAACCACAAATAACAGTAACTCATACAACTAATACTTACTCATACAATTAGACACTAACTCAACTTAAAACCAGATCTCTACTAATTAAAACCAAAGACATGCAGACTTGAACTTGACCTAGTTACTCTTCATGTGCCTTGAAATGTATGTATGGGCCAGTATACTAATAAGATGTGAACTAGTGCCGGGGAGCTATAAATGACTGCATTACTTTCCTCCCCTCTTGGATCCATCCTTGTCCTCCAAAATGACAAAATCTGGATAGCTGTAGGAAAATGAAACACAAAATGAAGGAGGCCAAGGTATCATCCATTTCACCTCGAAGACCATTTCAGTTGCATAGAATATCACAGGTCTGACTTCATAGATACACTGCCTTTTACTCGCATGGTTTCATGTCTTTATGTCATGGCCTTGTTACTAGTTCAATTCACATGACCAGTTACCACCCATTAGTATATCATTGCTTCTAGTGCTAAGTCAGTCATGAGTTAACAGTTATTTTATTTAATGTAAATGAATGAACAGGGAATGATATGAGTGCTTTTAAGCTCATGAATCTCCAAATCATTTTGAAATGTGAGTTTTTCCCCAATATATCGAATTTTAAGTTCTTGGCTTCATCTAAAACCTCCATCTATTTGAATTTGTACATATCTTATGTAATAAAATAAGTGATAAAATATCTCACCTAATTGAGATAAATTGCATATATCCCAACCTCTAATGAAAACTAACAGGAAAAATCAAATAGGGTGCCAATATTGCGAACTATAAAGCTTACACACCCAATATCTATCAAAACGTTCTATTACAACCTTTAATACTAGAAAAGACTCACATACACTAGTTCAATTATAAACCCGAATGCTTCTCTCATTCTTTTATCGCAACTAAATGTAAATACCTCTCTTTTTATTCAACTAAAATAGTAATAATCACCAATACTTTCAAAAGATCATTAATTCCAAACTTGCATGCACCAGAAGAGTAAACACACAGGCAAATTTTATATTTTCAAATTTGACCATTCTGACACAATAAATAATCACTATATATATACACACATAAACTTGAAACAAAGATAGAGAACAAAGTACAAAAACCAATTTGATCCACCAAGTTATTTCTTCTACACACACAAACCCTAAAAACAGAGAATGAAAATGACAACAATTTGCTGTTACAACTTTCACCCACTTCAGGTTAGATTCAAAAACTGCTCTTAGTTTCATCAAAACACACACACACACACACACACACACAAAAGAGTGAAAACAATTCTCACAAACATTTTCACAAACACTTTGTAAGCAATATTAAAGCCAATAAATGGTTGCCTATTATCAGAATATTTTTGCCGCCTTATAATAATTTTCCAATTGGGTGTTCGAATTACTATCCAAATCAAAGATTGGAACCCAATCGATCATCACAAAACCAACTTGAAAAATATGTCAATAAAAAACAAACGGAGAAAGATGGTGTACCAGAGATGTAAAGGTTGGTGCTTGGCTGGGCATCGGGTTTCGGGTCGGAGGATGGAGGAGGGTTGAAAGCAGGAAGAGTAGTGGTGGTGGTGGAGAGGAACCGCCGCAATGACCGGGGAGCCGCCACAGCCACCGCTGCTCTCAAACCCGCCATTTTTTTGTGGGTTTTTGCTTAAACCTTGTTTTCTGTTTTGTAAGTGAAAAGAAGGGTATAAATGGAAACTTAATGTGAACTTACCAAATTACCCTCACTTAACATCAGATTTTTGAAAAATTTTGCAATTTCAGTTCATTTGTTAAAAAATAAAGAATTTCACTAGCTTCCTAGTTAAATAAAATTATCCATGACATGACAAAACTATTAGTGTGATTATGTCATGTTTATATTGAAAAAAAAAAACTAAATATTTTTCTTTTAATAATTATAATTAATCAAAATTTTAAAGATATAGTTGTGTAGATATATAATTGAGTTGACTTCATTTTATTGATCAGAAATAAGTTTTAATGCAAATTATGTTATTCATGGTATAATTACTGCTCTCATGGTGATAAGACCATCCCATGTCAATAAATCGTGAATTGCGATAGTCTAACTTCAATTAGTTACCAAACACCTAAAGCAACTAGATCATAATTCCATTCGTCGATATGAAATTGTTGCAGAAATGTAAATTGTGAGTCCAACTTTGATTAGTTACCTAACATCTAAATTAACTAGATCATAATTTCATTCCACAAGATGAAACCGTTGGATGTGAAAAATTTGGAAGTTAAATATAAGTATACAGCTTAATATCAAAAATATATATATGTATAAAGTTATATTAATCCATCTCACCATATCATTATTGAGACAAATCCATGAAATATTTTTCCATGTGAAGGTACAAAACTTCAAGGATCCGACACTGTGATATGTTTTCAATATATATAACTAGTTTCTCAAACTGACCCGTTAACAGTCAACCAATTAAGCCAAAATTTAAATTGTTTTTGAGTCTTGACACAATTTATAGAGTACAAGTTCCATTTGAACAATAGAATGTTTAAAAAAAAATGCAAACAGTATATTGCGAATCGGTTCAATACGGATCGGCGTAAAATCCATATAATATTTAAGTCCACAGTTGATGCATAAAGCCAATGTCCTCCACAAGTATATGGTTTCGGATATGGAAGGTTGATAAATCTCTCCCAAAAGAATAGAAGGAGAACCCTTCACAAACGCTACTAATAGATAGGATATTGTCGAGGACAATGAGCTTGTGGGATTGCATGTTTAAGTTACTGACGGCTGTATGAAGGGGACCTGTTGCCGTATGGAGAAGACATGTTCTCAGATGGCCGCGGTTGTTGTGGTCTAGGTCTTGCATACTCTGCAAATATAACCCAACCATCCAGAAACTGCAAAGTAGAAATACAGAGTAATTTATTTAGCTCCCAAAGAGAGAAAACTAAAAGGAACAAAAAAAAAAAAAGAGAAATGACTTTCAACATCAACAATGGAGAATCATTGTTGACACAAGGTTACATTAATAGTTTCCAAGGAATAGACTGGAAAAGAAATGGTAATTTAACAAAGGTCCAAGCTAGCACATATGAGTAGATGAACTGAAAAATTCATGCTAACAAGCATCTTCAATATCCATCTGAATCAAAATTTTACAAAACTAAACCATTAAATTATCAAGGCCAACTTATTGAAACATGGGAATGGGAAGGCAGACAGATGAAATGGATTCTTCGAAGCAGTTTCCTCTCCTCTCCCATGTATTTTTCTAGACTCAAGGGAGGGCAGTATTGTAATATACACAGGCATTAATCAATATGAAGGGGAGATAGGCATCTTCGGAAGGGAGAAGTAGGAGCAGTGATGGGATGTAGCGATTAAAACGGTACGCATCAAGGTTGGATTGTGGCTGTCTGAAAGAGTGGAAAGGACAGAAGAACATAATGGTGCTGGTTGGGAGGCTGAACTACAAAGATGGATCGATATGTATAAATGATCCTCAAGAGAATTGGAAATTTTATGAGCCAACTCTCATTTAACCACTTTTAAGGTACAAGGTCTTTGAATTATTTTTTTTGAAGTTGGTGTAGATTCCAGATGTAATGCTTGAACTGCAAATAGGGAGATTCATGGAAGGCTGTACCAAGATTTTCTTTGTAATATTGGATAGCAAACTATAAAACATAATTTGAGAATGAGTAGCAAAACAATCTTACATTATTATCTTGAAAACACTTTGGATTTTGCAATACATCTAAGCCAACAAAGCATTATCACTTCCAAAGATCATCTTAGATATCAGGCGTTAAGCTTTCTTTTAAAGAACTAAGAAATCAAAAGTTGTGAGCCTCTTGAAGGCCAAGGATACACCATCAAAGACAACACAACACACCAAAGCATCAATCCTAATGGAATGGACTCAACAGTCTCAACTATATAAACACATATATTCTTTATGTAATAATAGGCTTAGTTTCAACTCACCTTGCCATCCATGCCTTCTATCCCTTTTGCTGCATCTTCTAGGGTAGCATAGTTTACAAAACCATAACACTTAGAATAACCAGTGACTCGATCAGTCATTACTCTAGCTGCAATGAATAAGAACCCAATGGTTAGTAGTCCACAAAGCCAACAGTTCAGTAGCTTTTATAAAAGCAAAACATACCATGAACCACTTCACCAAACTCCGCAGCCTTTTCTCTAAGCTTTTCAGTAGTTGTGCGCTTACTAAGCCCTGAGAAAAAATTTAACATTTCATTATCATCCCAAATCAGTGTATAACATTAAAGATGAATAGAAATACTGTCATAAATATAATAACGATGTGGAAAAGAAACTGAAGAAAGAGGGGTAGAGAAACACATCAGCTACATCGTTGTCACATTATTACAAATAAACTCCTAGTAAAATAACAGATTTCACATGTACAAAAATAGAAGCCAATGCCTGAGTCAGCATCTTTTCACCAATCCAGCAATTCAGCTTTTAAAAAAAATTGTTAAAAGCTACAAAAACATCCTCTGATAAAACAAAAATAAAGTCAATCTCTTCATATGGCTTCCATACAGGAGAAAACCAAGCTACAATATTTCCACATTTGAACCGTCCCACAAGCTCCAACACACTTTTTCCTTTTAATCGCCCATCTGTATATTATTATTTAACCAAAAAAAGATCACATTCAGCTCAAGCATTGAAAACAGCCAGATAACTCCCTTTCAACGCACTAAGTGACTTTCAATAATGATATCATTTAAAGCCAATCACTAGACTGGTTTATTTCTAGCTAAGTAAAATACTCATACTATACTATATTGGTCTAGTAAAGCTATTTTTCAAGAATAGCCAATGTATGGAAATCAACACATAATTTTAACCAACACACAACTTTCTCCACAAATTACCACAACTAACTGTAACTCACCAAACTAATACTTACCGCTACAATTCACTACCAACCAAACCAAAAGCCAAATCTCTACAAACTTCAATTTGACATATATTTAGGCCATTAATTTTACAACATGAGATGTCAACTAATGAACACGAGGGGAACAGATGGACGCATAACATTCCTTGCCCCTGGAACCATCCTTGTCTTTGAGGATAAAGAAGGCCAATGCATTAACAAACTTTACCTCGAAGACCAGTTTGATTACAAAAATGGGTGGAACATCACAACATCACATGCCCACCTCCATACATACACTAAACGACACATTACTCACATCACATAATTTCACGTCTTTCGCTTCGTGGCCTCGATACTCGTCCAATTCGCATAGTAAATGCATGCAACTCACTCACATACTCAAAAAAGAGCTTCTGTGCTACTAAATACCAATGGATCGAAAAGGGGTTTTCTCGAATCGATCAAATTTTAAACTCTTGAATACTTCGTCTAAAATCTCTATCTAATTCACTTTCTGCATCTCACCCACTTAATGTAAACTGTACATGTCTCAACCTCTGATAAAAATCAACATGAAAAATCAAATCTTGACACCCGTTTTATCACCAAATCACTTGTGAGAGAGAGAGAGAGAGAGAGAGAGAGAGAGAGATGTACCACTGACAAAAAGGTTGGTGCTTGGCTCAGCCTTGGGCTGCTGCTGCTGCTGAGCCGCCTCCGAAGCCGCCGCAGACGGCGGAAGGTTAAAAGCTGGAAGCGCAGACGTAGAGAAGAACCGCCGTAAAGACCGAGGAGCCGCCACCGCTGTTCTCAAAGCTGCCATTTTTTGTGGGTTTTAGGTTAAACCACTGCGTCTTTGTGACCAAAATTATGGGACTTCTTTTCTTTTTTCTGATAAAGGACTTTCTATCTTTTGGTCAAGAAAATCGGTTAAAATGACATTTTCGTGAATTTACTTAATTAACCTTGGTTGGAATAGACCTTTTTGATAATAATGAATGTGAAATGCCAAGCATAAGAAGCGTAGGATTGTCTCTTAAGGGTAAAATTGAACCCCTAGTGTTATCAATTTTTTGTAGGGATAATCTTAATTTCCCTCTGTAGTTTAAGAAAATAGTCAAAATCCTCCTTTTATTTGAAAAAATTAATGAATAAAAGGAGAATTTTAGGTATTTCCTCAAACTACAGGGGAAAAATTGAGATTATCTCTTTTTTGTACCTTTTATTTTCAAAAGATTGGTAATGGGCCGGAAATTTGGGCTAGAAGTAACTTATGAGGCCAACTTATTTCTCAAAGGACCACTAATTTCTGGAGGGGTAAATTTTATTCTAATCCCTAATTTTAAGAAAGTGTTAATTTTTTAACTATCTATTCAAAACAAGCAAAATTCTCTCTAAAGTTTCCAAAATATATCAAAATAGTCCTTACCATTAGTCTGCTGTTAGTCTAACCAAACATGGACCATAGTAAATAGGGGTAATTTGGACATTACATAATGTAATTAATAGGTACAAAATTAAAATAAAAAAGAGAGATCTTAATCGTCAATTCCAAAAATTGATGGTATAGATCAAAACTAATTAAACATACTTTCTAAAAAGGATAATCTCAAAAATCTCTTACTTTTGATATATTATCTATTTTTTTCATATAGTTTCATTTTTATCAAAAATACCATTTAACTTTAAAATAAACATCCAAAATATCCTTTAAAAATGTATGAAATGATAATAATATATCTAACGGTAACAAATTCCATTAAGTAGATATAGTTGATCGTTTAACTACAAGAACAAAAACGAAAATGCAAAGAAAATTAGTTAAACTAATATTAATTAAAATATCAAAAATAAAAATAAATAATATAAAATATAAAATTATAAAAAATAAAGATATTTTTATTTTAAAAAAATCAAAAATATTGAATAAAATAAAAAATAAAAATTATGTCACTTAGCTTTCTGTCTTTCTACTCCTTGTTCTCTTCCTCCTTCATGGCCAACTGCTCTCTCTCTCTCCCTCTCTCTCTCTCTCTCTCTTTCTCTCTCTTCCATGGCTAACTGCTCTCTTTCTTTCGTGTCTCCGACAACCGATTTCACTTAGTTTTCTCTCTCTCTCCCTTCATGGTTGATTGTTATCTCTCTTTCTCTCTCTCATGTACAATAGCTTATTCATCTCATTTTTGTCCTATCTCCGACTGATAATGAAGGTGGGTTCGACAATTGTCTTCGATGGTGGTAATGGTGGTGGTCTCCACCATTGGAGACCTACAGTGGTCTTTAATGGTGGAGACTTCTGGGTCTCCACAATAAAGACTTAATGTACATTCATCGCTTGAGTCTAAATGATAAAGACCCAGTTCAAGTCTCCATCGTGGAGATCTAGATTGGTCTCTACTAGAGATTTTATTGGTTTTTTTTTTAATATAATGTTTACTGATAATCATGAGAGATTGATGCTTGATGATTATGAGAGATTGATGATGAGAAATTTGGGTTTCCAGGCTATTGAAAAGCCAAAAATTGGGAGAGAAGAAAGAGAAAGGGAGAGAAAAAGAGAGGAGATCTGGATATGTAACAGGTTGAAGATGAGAATGATGAAGTTCAGGGTTGTGAAGATCCAGATTGGATCTCCACTTTTTATTTTTTATTATTTTTTATTTTTTAATTTAGTGTGTTTTTAGTTTTTAAAATATCATATCCAGAGATAATTAAGTCTTTTTGCATTCTGTACATGTCAAACTCATTTTCTATATTAATAAAGTGACAGTATGAGGTATTTTAGATAAAAACAAAACTATATAGGGAAAAATAGATAATATATCGACAATCAAATGGTTTTTTAGGATTTTCCTTTTCTAAAATAGTTAAAGATAGCACGATTGATGATGTTAGCAAAGCTATCCTCTGTAGGCTTGGTGAGCAACACGTTGCTCAATGCAGTAGTGGTGGAATCAATCTCCAATTCAAAGCCAACGACAAACTCAACAAAGGTGAAACAGAAGAGGAAACGACAATAAAGAGAGTGAGGTCTATTGCTCGACAACGAAGAATTCGGGGTCCATTGGAAAGTATCATGTGGTTTCAGGTCTTTGAACCCAACTTATCATCCAGCTTCAACTTCAAACCAAGATGAATGTTTGGTGGTTTTTGTTGGTTATGATTTTATGGTAGTAATGATATTGTGATGATAATTTTTCGTGGTGGTAATGATTTCATGATGATAATTTTTGGTGGTGATGATTTTGTGATGATTCAGGGGTTTGATTGAAACCTAATTTCTACAGATATGGCTTTTTGTATATTCTAGATAAAATAGATGTATTTTCTAGTATGGTTGATCCGTAATTTTTTGGTCAAGGACTAAAATGATCTATTTACGAAACTTTGGGAAGATTTGAAGTGTTTTGAACAAATAATTAAAAATTTGACACTTTTCTAAAATTTAATGACTAAATTGAAATTTTACATTTTTAGAGAGATTTTGTTTATTGTGAACACCATGTGTAATTGGACATTTTTTTAATAAAGTATGAGATTATTCAGTCGGACACATATGTCCGTCTAAACATATCCAAGTAATTTCTAAGCTTAAAATATAATACTGATATTTACACAATTTATAATTGTATATACACCCTTTTGTTAAGTACATTCCATCAAATATTTAAATATAAATTCTAATTACATAAAAAATAGATTTTCCAATTTTTATTTATAAACATATAATACAATAATTTTTTTAAATAATATTTTTCATATTAAATGGTTTATACAATTAGAGAAATAGCCCTTAATAGTTTTTTTTCCCCTTAATGGCTCCCACTAAATTTGTTCATTTTCATTAAGTTTACATTTTTTGCCAACGAATGGCATCGTGCAGGCAATAATACCTCCACCATTTTAGAATAAAAATTTATGTGTGTGTACATATATATAGTAATTTTACCATCAATACCTCATAACTTTAAAAAGTTAAGACGAACCAAACAAATTCATCAATTACATTCTCTCTCGTAACAAAAATTTTCTCTCCTATTTAATTTAAATATAATGGAGGAATTTTATTGGTTCGTATAAAAAATTAGGATACACTGATTATAAAAACATTATATATCCCATTTATCTCTCATGACCATTTTCAATTTTTAGTCACTCATTGTCATTCATCATCTTTATGTCCAACCACTTACCTTAGGTCACAATCTCCATGTCCAACCATTTATCTCCAATCACCATCTTTATGTTTGGTCACTTTTTCGTCTTTTTTTTTTTTCTTCTTTTTCTACATTCCTTTTCTTCTTCCTCCTCATTTTCTTTTTCCTTCTCATTTTTCTTCTTTTTCCTTTTTCTTTCTTCTTA
Source organism: Litchi chinensis (assembly GCA_019925255.1). NCBI lineage: Eukaryota > Viridiplantae > Streptophyta > Magnoliopsida > Sapindales > Sapindaceae > Litchi > Litchi chinensis. The sequence goes on along the minus strand of CM034462.1, from coordinate 28,466,771 downwards.
ATCTTCTTTTTTAAATGGGGATTGTTCCTTATCGAAAAATCATATTTGCAAAATATACAAATTTATAGATCTACATATTTCAAAATGAGGAGTGCTAGAATGAGTCATGCTGATATAACCCAACGTAACTCATTCACATAAGTCATGTCGGTATAACCTAGCGTAACTCATTAAGATGAGTCATGTTGTCATAACCCAACATGATAAGTCACGTTATGTCTGCAAATCTACAAATCAATTTTTTTGTGATGACCAGGTCCTTGCTTAAAAAAGACGAAGAAGAAGAATAAGAATAAAGAGGAAAAAAGAAAGAAAAAGATGGAATTAAGAAGAAGAAGAGGAAGAGAAAAGGTTAAAGAAAAAGCATTGTTGGAGATGTGTTCGATCAGGAACTTCATTCGGTGAAAAGCTTTATCCAACAAGGGAATAACCAAAGATGGTGTATGAGTGATATTTAGAAGCGTTCTTGTGCTTTTGTTTTAAATAGCACATGAGTAACATGTAGATATGAAGTGGCAATTTGGTCTAAAAAGGGCAAAAACAATAAAATTACAAAAGGATGACAAATGTAATGAACCTTATTCTTTTAAAGGTACTTTTATAGCAAACCCTAATAATTATATATTATAATTTTTTAAAGCAATCATTAATATAGATATTCACAAATAGGACATACGAACCTGGTTAGTGGGATGCAAAGGACGTTTGTCTTTAAAATATAGTAGGGTGCATCTGATAGATCTTTTTGTTTTCTAGTTTTTCGAGATATAATGAAAATGAAAACAAAGTTTTGTTTTTGTTTTCGAATTTTGAAAACGCGTCTGATAGCATGTAATAATAATAATAATCTAAAAATGAAAACTGAAAAATGTGTCTGGTACATCTGGAACATAAAAAACTATAATATATATTTTTTCGTATATTAAAAATATAAAATATTTAAAATAAACTATAAAATAAGAGTAAATATCAATTTTATCTATTTTTTGAAAGCAGTACATATTAATTTTATTAAATAATTTAAATACATTAATAAATTTTAAAAAAAAAAATTGGCAAAAGCTTTTAAAAAAATCAGATCTTATTAATAAAGAAGAAAGAGAGAAGAAAAAGAAAGAGAAAAACTTAGAAAACAAAATGGAAAACATTTTTTTAATGTTCTTCATGTTTTTCATCTCTATCTCTAAAAGTTGTTTCCCTGATTTTCATTTTTTTTTTTTTGAAACAATATGAAAAACATCTGCCAAACAAGTCTTTTTTTATTTTTATTTTTTTAATGTTTTTGATAAATAAAGTGAAAATCGAAAACAAAACATACCGAAGAAAGGGTATCCGACGGACCCTAACCTTCTCATGCAGAAGCTAGGTGCTTTTAGAACACTAGTCGGGTGCATTTAGAAGTGCCTTTTCTCTTCCAATTCCAATTTGAAAGTCAACATCTCAAGAGAGAATCTGATTTTTCAATGCATGAAGAGGTGTTCTGAGGTGGCATCACAACCCACACTTTCCGTTTAAGCTAAATGGATAGGTCCAAATTGAAAATTTGGTTCCAAAGCATGTAGTAATCCTATTTTATCTTCATTTCTATCCAAAATACGAAAAAAAAAAAAAAACTAGATTGATATTATTAATCTTTCTTATGCTTTAATTCTAAGTCAAATGCAAACGAATTCAGATTATCATACTCTTATATGTTATAAATTACTAAATAAGATACAAAGCTAATATGTTTTAGATAAGTTCATGATCAATTTTAAAATCTTAAAAGTTGTTTATAACAAATTTTTAAAATTATCTAGATCAAAAAGAATTATTGAGGTATTAGGTGGGTCAATGTGGTAGGTGTCCTACGCTTCATATGCTTTTTATACATAAAATACATAATTCTTTTTATGATGATAGATTAATTTATTTAAAAAGACCTATAATTAAATAAATTAAAACTAAGATTAAAGTCTTAGATTATAATTGCATTTGTTTTTTTTCTTTTAATATTAAGCATAATACAATAATTTGAATCTAGACAATGTTATGTCGAATGAGCTCTAATACATTATAATTATTGAAAACTTAAAATGACTTTATAATAAAATAAAACAAGTCAAAATCAAACAAGTAGCTCGTGCTTTGGTGAATAGACCATCAGTCACCCTCTCTAAAATGGAGGGTTCTACACTTAAAAATTTCACATCATTGTGAATAATTTCCGTCACTGTTTCTGTATCCCCCTTTTTTTCTTTGTGAGATAGGCTCTCCTCTTTCGAGAAGATAATATCCATGTCGCATCATAATATCTATAACTGTTGGTCCCGATTATACTACAGAGTGATCCCAATTAAAAAAAAAAAGTCAAAATCAAACAATGTACACATTTGCAATTACTTTCACAGAAATCAAGTTATTAAGCCGTGTAAGCAGAACCTGATAAACTATAGATGGATAATTACATTACTATTCAAATCCAATCAATGAAGCGAGTGTCCCCTATTCCTTCTATAATCAAATAATTAAATTCCAATTTCATTGCTTTTAATGACATGATTACATCAGTACACAATCAATAAAAATATCCAATCAATTCCAGGTTTAAAAGTAACATTCTTTGGTAAACTAATATAGACTTCCCAAAAAAAAAAAAAAATTGAATTTCCACATCTTACCAACTAAAACCCTTTTGAATTGACATGGAACCTAAAAGTTTTTACATCACTCACAACTTTTGGTTATTCTCCAAAAAGAATATTTAAGAAAACAGAAAAGAAAACTTGCTTCACTCGTCTTAGTCTTAATCTATGTGTCATCTTTATCAATTTGTATTCTGTTTATTACATAAATCTACATAACCACAAATTAAATTATATAATATTATTAATATTTCGACTTATATCTTAATGTGTATCTGTAATATGACTAAATAATTTATGTAATACATGATAAGTAAAATGAATCATCATAACGTTAATTCGATTTAACAATATTTTATATTCGAGTCATTACATCACAATTAGCATTTCAATTAAAAACAATACATAGCTAGAGCATTATCAAAATTCATCAAAACTTTTGTTTGAATCTATTGACCTCCATTTGGCATACACGTTGATCTCATTTAACATGCAAAATTTTCATTATTTTTATATACATGGGACCTGAAGTTTCCATGTACATTTGTTGTTGAATTTGCTATATAATGCCGTGCACACAAAGGGCAGAGAAACATGGCTTCAGAGACAACCTCCTGAGGCGCCACATGAGCCTATCCCAACAACACCTTGCACTGTAAGGGAAAACTTGCAGTCACTTTTGCCCATTTTTTCTTCAACCATATCCTTCAACGTTACAACTAAGCTAAAACTAACACTTTTTCTTTTTCTTTGTTTTTTTCCTTATAATAAACAATCCCCAGATACTTGTCTTGACCTCCTCAAATATTTATCATTTCGTGTGTGTGTGTGTGTGTTGTGAGTATAATCTTCACGCCTATGACAATCAACTTTATTTTGTATCTTCTAACTTGTCTGTTTGTGAACTCCGAATCTATTAGTAGAGCTGATTTTCCAGATGGGTTCCTTTTTGGAACAGCTTCTTCAGCTTACCAGGTAATGTTTCTTTCTCTAGTCCATGATATTGGTTTCAACGAATTGAAGGAAAGTGTGTTGTAGTTTGAAGGAGCTGTAAATGAAGGACACAAAGGAGCTAGTATATGGGATACTTTTACAAGGCAACCAGGTGAGAATCATGTTTAAAGAGAAATTCGACATTGCAAAAACCTGTTGAACATAGAGTTTTTGGTTGTTTATTGTGTTGGTAAAGGGAGGATTCTGGACTTCAGCAATGCAGACACAGCTGTTGATCAATATCATCGGTTTAAGGTGAGATAAAAAATGTTGCAGTCTTGAGTTTAAGTTTGTATCGCGGAATTGTATGCAGACTCAAAAAGAACATGTTTCTTCTATATGGTTTAGGCTTAGAATCTGAAAATTAAAAAGGCAGGTTGACCAACTACTAGTGAGAAAATAAAACAAGAAAAACAAAGAGCAGAAATAATTCATTTGAATAAAAATCATTAACGTCACAATTTCATGATAAGCACGGTGCTAATACATTGTAATTAGAATATGAGACAATAATGATGATGTTGATGCGGCACCAACTTTAAAATAATAGTAAAACACATGAAATGGTATTCAAAGAAGACAATTAGCATGAAGTTAAAAATTAAAAGAACATCACAGACGTTAGTTCATCTCTTGCTAACCGATCAACGATAAAAAACACAATTTTTACAGAGTGATATAGACCTGATGAAAGATTTGGGAATGGATGCTTATAGATTCTCGATATCTTGGCCAAGAATCTTCCCCAGTAAGTCAAAATCTAGTCCAGATTTTGTTCTCCATGTTCTTCATTGTTGGTGCTTATCACTAACTGCTTTAGAATTTGTCTTCTGATAGATGGAACGGGAGAACCTAATGCAGAAGGAATAAGTTACTACAACAGCTTCATAGATGCTTTACTGGAAAAAGGTTACTCAAGAGATAATATCTTTTGGGATTCACATCTACAAGAAAATATACCATGATTAAAGCTATAGTTGTTTTTCCATCAGGAATCCAGCCTTATGTAACTCTATATCATTGGGATCTTCCACAGGTGCTAGAAGATAAATATGACGGATGGCTGAGTAGACAAATAATGTAAGTATACAGAAACATACCATGTGACATTTTTGATAATGCAGAGAATAACGTTCAATTACTTGCAGAGAAGACTTTGAGAATTACGCCTTCACCTGCTTCAAAGCATTTGGAGATAGAGTGAAGCACTGGATTACCTTCAATGAACCTCATGGATTTGCGCTCCAAGGTTATGACACTGGACTCCAAGCCCCTGGAAGGTGTTCGATTCTTGGGCATGTGTTTTGTAAGACAGGAAAATCATCGGTTGAGCCATATATTGTAGCTCACAACATCCTGTTGTCTCATGCTGCTGCTTATCACAGTTACCAGATAAATTTCAAGGTACTCCTGTCCTCCGAAAGAATTTTACCATATCAATTTGATTTCCATGTCGACTCAGAATGTAATCGCATGAATATCGAGTGTGCTTTTCCTTTTCCTTTTCACTCATTTATTGGTTCCTCAAGGAAAAACAAGGAGGTCTAATTGGAATAGCATTGGATGCCAAATGGTATGAACCTATATCTGATAGTGATGAGGACAAAGATGCAGCACAAAGAGCAGTAGATTTTGGAATCGGATGGTACTATTATTATTTTATATGCAAATATGTAGCTCATAGCAACATACAAGGAATCAAATTCCATGCATATAACCCATTTGACACCAAAAATGTGAATCAGGTTCCTTGATCCAATTTTCTTTGGAGAATATCCTTCTTCAATGAAAACACTTGTTGCCGAGAGACTACCTGTGATTTCACCAGAGATGTCCAATATCATTGTGGGGACTCTGGACTTCGTTGGCTTTAATCACTATACCACATTATACGCCCGGAATGACAGGAGTCAGATTGAGAAACTAATACTGCAAGATGCTTACTCTGATGCTGCTGTTATCACTACCTGTAAGAAGCCAAACCAAATATTTGAAGATTACACTTAATTAAATAAACCGAAAGGAATTAATAATGTTTTTACACTTTCTCGATTGTAGCATTTCGGGGAGGAACTGCAATAGGAGAAAGAGTATGTCCCTGCACCTTACTGAAGCCTAAAATATAAATTAAAGGTTGCAAGTAAAAGTCATCTGATATGTTGTTCCTCCTCCAGGCAGCTTCTCGCTGGCTGCACATTGTCCCATGGGGCATTCGGAAGTTGGCAAGATATGTAAGAGATAAGTATGGGAATCCTCCTGTTATTATAACTGAAAATGGTTAGTAATCTTTGACTCAAAAGCTTAAATCTCAAGCTTTCATGAAATTACATGGTTTAATTCATGATTGCAGGAATGGATGATCGAAATAGTCCGTTTATATCTTTAGACAAAGCTCTACATGATGACAAGAGGATAAGATACCACAGGGACTATCTCTCAAATCTATCCGCTGCTATAAGGTAATGACAATTATCTACCACATTTGCCCAGTTCCTGCAGTTTTGAATTGATGTTGCTTCAGAATTAGATCCTTTGGTTCGAGCTAGCTAACAGACTATTAAACCAATACAGGCAAGACGACTGTGATGTCCGCGGTTACTTCATCTGGTCTTTGCTTGACAATTGGGAATGGAACTCAGGCTATACTGTCCGATTTGGACTTTACTTTGTGGATTACAAGAAAAATCTGACGAGGATTCCTAAGGCATCTGTTCAGTGGTTTAAAAATATACTCAGATTAAAACATGATCTCAGAAGCCAGAGTTAACACCTTTTTATTATACATTATAGCATGCACATATTGTACCATCCATACAAAATTGACAATTGAAAAAAGAAAACCACAGAAAGAAATACAAACAAATTTATGTATCATAGGCACACACTGGTATAGGCCCCCCACCTCCCCTTCAGTGTTCTATGACTTATCTATTCATACGGAACTGAATGACCTGTCAACCAACCAGGAAGCAGAAGGCAGCTAGCTCAAACCGAGATATCATAGAAGAAAATTAGCAAAGACTGACATGTTGATATAAAGGATTTTCAATCAAAAGGAGCAATTAAAAAGTAGAGGCCGTCAAAGCATTTTAACTAATGTAACAAAAGGCCTTCAAAGCATTTTAACTAATGTAACATGTAAAGTAAATTCTAGCAATAAAAGTTCATATTGAAAGCTGCATATACGAAAATTTACACTACTATTCAACAGGTTTCATCCGTTCCATGGACTCAACAATAAATTAGTCTCCAGTAACAAATTTTCACTGATATTTTCGAATCTGCAAAAATTGGGAGGCTGAAAAGGAAAGCTAACTATATGCTCCAGGAAACTTAAATTAATGTTGCAAGCAACCCACAAGGCAACAGCAAACCATGTCACCGAAAAACCAGGAAATGGTCCAACAAATAGCCAAGTAAACAGTAAACATCAAGAGATCTCTATTAAATTTTAATTTAACATAACAACATGTAATTTGTTTGCAAGCAAAGCATTACATATCTTTCCATAAAGTAGACAACTATTACAGCATACATTTATACTTGAGATGGTAAATAAGTTTGATCTTAAGAATATGGCCTTAACTAGAACATATAAGACTACGAACTAATACGAAGTATCCAGATTCACAAAACCTAAAACGACCTTAACCTTCTCAGTTTATACGTAATCTAGTAGTACTAGTCTTATCAAGATTCACTTTCACATGCTAATCCAGATATTCAACTGGCATTTGTGATTCTCAACTACCTACAATTAAAGTTTGGTTACCTAACACTAATTAAGAGAAGAGAATGAGAAACATAAACATGTAGCACATGAAGTTGCTGTAGGAAGCCTATTAATTGCAGAGTATGACATTGTCCACCTAACTCAACTAGTTGTCCCCCGTTTATGAGAACAGACATTTGGACTGTGCAAGTAGTCTTCGATCTGACATATGCGACCTCAACGAGTTTCGATGTCAACTTTCAAAAAACAAAAAACAAAAAAAAAAAAAAAAAAAACAAAAATCAAGAACTATATTAGCTTCTATAAACCTTGGATGCTTCGTACCAAATTCGTCGTATGATATTTAAGTCCACATTCATCAAATTGACCACAGTTACCTTGACTACATATATTTCTTGTCATATCCGTTTTCTATAAACTGTGTCCAAATTTTGATACATTTCTTTGCTGAAAGAATCAATCTTTACCCGAAAATGTCAAAACAAAATACATCGAAAATCCGAGGTGCCACATCTGAGAATGGTTGTGTGTGTGCGTGTGTCTATATCCATATATATATATATATATATATATTGGTGGGCACAAAAGGCTTACATTGCCAACATGAAATTTGAAATAATGAAAAGGGCAATTAGATTGTAGCACCCTATAGAGATACCAATCAATAACACAGTCAATATCATTACAAAATTTTAGCTTTTTCAATGTAGGTGAAAATTTGAAAAAATATTATATAAAATAAAACAAGAACAAGCATGAGTGAAATCACTATCATTCAAGCGCATTGACGAAGCAAAAGAAGAAGGGAGTGAAAGGCGCACCAGAGAGGACGCAAAGAGATCTCAGATTCCGTAATTTGATTGCTTGAAGTGCTGCAGAGCTCGGTGAAAATGGAGCTGAGGGAGGCGCCATTTTCAGTGTAGGAGGAATAAAACGGTTTCGTTTTTTCCTGTTTCGTTCTCACAAAATGAAAACAAGAAGATATTTATTTAAAATTATTTTTAATTTTTAAGAAATTAAATTAATTAAAGAGAGAGGGATTGGTAAACGTAATTTATATTAGTAATTAAAAAAAAAAGGGTAATCAAACCTACTTCAATGTCACGTGTATTTTAATATTAATTCAAAGTTAAAGGTTCTAAGCTTGTACATTAACAACAAGGTTTGAGCACCTTATCTATCAATAAAATTATAAATTATGGAAAAAAAAAAAAATCTTCTTGCGAGCTCCTTTTATTGATAATATAGAAAGACCCCTCTTATGAAGTGATAGATACATATTGAATCATACTTTATGTGTGGGGGAGACTCCTCTCCTATTGTGAGAGGGGTTTTTTTTTTAATGTAAATATATCAAAAGAATTACTTTTTATATCGTACCTACAAGTGTTAATTATAAAATGACTATATCCTTATAATGAGAGTTGATTTTTTAGTAATTGATTGAAGAGAGACCCATATAGTGAGAATTTTTTTTTTCAACCCATTTTTATAACATTTAATCTTACAAGAAATGACAAACTTCTAAATCAATCAATGTCTTGTAAACTTATCATAGTCAAACTTAAAAAAAAAAATCATAAACTTATAATTTTATATAGCTTTTTTTAAGAAAAAAAAAACCCATATAGTTTTAGTTAAACTACTTTTTAAATCACCCTACTTGACAAAGCTTACCTTGTTTGTTAACCAAAATTCTCTAACAATAAATAAATAAATAATCTTTAAAACAAAAATAAATGAAAAAAAAAAAAACAACAACAACAACGAATAGCTGGGTCAAAGATATTCTCTCAGCCCAAAGTCTCAAAAGCAGGCCCGAAACTTTCTCCATATAAAATCCAGTGCACACGTGACCACCATAGTCTCACATATCCACCCAATAAAACACCAGCGAAATCTGAAATTGCAGCTGTTGAGTCACGCCACCACTAATAGCATCCCACGGAAACAAAAACCACATTCTCCTCGTGTTACCAGACCAGACCAGTTGGTTATTCTGCTCTCTGTCTTCTCCACTTGTGTCTTGCCCTTCTTGTCTCTCAAACCTTAAAACCCACAAAAACAACCAATTAGGTTTGTATTTTGGTTTCTCAGCTTTTGAACACGAAAAGAAGACAAGGGAAAGTTGTAGTGAATCTTTTTGTATCATTGTTGGTACATATTTGCCATGAAACGTGGGTACCCGGAATCCCCATCTGCCTCTTCCGGGCCACCTCAATCAAGATTCAAACACAACCCAGAAGGTGGTTTTTTTTTTTTTGGTTTTCTTTTAAGATTTTGTTGGTTGGTTTTTAATGATTTGTTGGTTGTTTGATGATAAATGTGTCTGCTTTCGTGTTTGGTTGATGAAAGATTCGATTTTTACAGTTTTTTGGATCAGGGGTTTTGTTTGTAATGTGTTTTTGTTGTTTATTTGGTTAATGTTTTGTTTTTTGTAGTGGTTTTTAGAGTTAAGAGAAGGTTTTAGATAGTTGAAGGAAGTGAAAAGGATTGAACATTGAGTGTTTGGTTATTTGTTGTTTTAGTTTTGATAAGAAATGGTTGAAAAAAAAAAAGTGTGTAGAGAATGTGGTGGTTTAGTTCAATTAAGCAATAGTGGTATTAGAGTTCATTAATGGTGATGTTTATAATGACAGAATGAAGTCAAGATTGAAACTTTCGCTGATTTTTGGCATTTGGGGTGGAATAATATTTTGTGGTATTAGGTGACGGGCAATTTTTGGAGGATGAGAGCACAAAGAATTTTGCACGGAAGGTGGCTGAGCATTACAGTGCAAGGACGAATCAGACGTTGGAAGAACGAGAAGCGAGTCCAATTATTCACTTGAAGAAACTTAACAACTGGGTAGGCGTTGGAGTCTTGTGAACTTTACTATGAAGTTACGATCATGTTATGTAGTTAAATTGGAAGTAATGTGTATGTTCCTTATCTTGCGGGACAGATTAAAAGTGTGTTAGTTCAGCTTTATGCTCGCCGAGGGGATGCTGTTCTTGATCTCGCATGTGGCAAGGTGTGTAAATAGGTTACTTATTATGCTTAAGGTTTTTTGTTTGTGCCTTTTTCCTTTAGTTTCTCATTTTTTGATGCGCTAGGGTGGTGATCTCATCAAATGGGACAAGGCTAAAATTGGATACTATGTTGGCATTGATATCGCTGAAGGATCAGTAAGTGATGAAACACTTCCACATCATCACTCTTTTTGTTTGGCCGTATCAGCTAGATTTTATTATGAATAATATGCTACACGATGATTGAATTAATGTTATTTGATGAATACTTTATTCCACTTGTGGTCACTTGATGTATCATAACACATGGAGCCTGGTCATGAACATCCTATTAATGGGTATCCATTAAAAATCATCCTTTTTGATCTTATATATTTCCTGTGTTACCTTACATGCTTTTGTAGGTGTTATGACTGTTGATATCCCAATGCTATAACTCTTGTGTAAATTGTGGAATTTTTTCATAGTTCAAAATAATTAAGATGTCAGATTTTGATCATCAGTTTCCGTCTCTAAAAGTTATTCTGCTACATGTGCCTATTCATCGATATTTTGTCATACATTCACAGATAGAAGACTGCCGAACGCGTTACAATGGTGATGCAGACCACCATCAGCGTCGTAAAAAGTTCAGTTTTCCTGCCCGTCTCATATGTGGGGATTGTTATGAGGTAATTGCAGTAACGATGGATGGTCTTTGAATAATGCATCATCATTTTAGCTTGCTTGCTTAGTCTTTGCACCACTAAATTAAACAAGTATCAATTAAGTGAATGTGGACGACTGTAAGGAGCAGCTGTTTATTCAATGTATAGTGGACAATAAAGTTTAGTTTATTTGAACATCTGACTTATGATAAGCCACTTAATTATCATGGTTAGTGCTTTGTCTACATGCCTGTGGAAGTAGTAGTAGTAAGATGTATATTTTATTGATGATTTCAGGTGCGACTGGACGAAGTTTTAGCAGATGATGCACCTTTTGATATTTGCAGTTGCCAGGTAAATGATGCCGGGTTGTTGTGTTATCTTTTATTGCATAAATTTTTTGAAACATTTGTAATAATTTTTAGTAAAACCTAATGTTTTGAGTCCATGAACTGCTCTTTTATCTCTTTTTTTCTTCTAATTACCTTATACAAGCCCCATCTCCATAGCAACTCTAAATTTCCATAAATAGGGCATCTTCTCTATGCCAGTTTTCTTTTATTTCACTCTATTATCATGGATTTATGTAGCTTCTTCAAGGCCTAGTAGATTCTGAACCCTCAGTATTAAATTTTGCAGTTTGCCTTGCATTATTCTTGGTCTACTGAAGCTCGTGCACGGCGAGCCTTGGCCAATGTATCAGCTTTACTTCGTCCAGGAGGCATCTTCATCGGAACTATGCCAGACGCCAATGTGATCGTTAAAAAGCTTAGAGGAGGTTAGGCCTTGAACCTTATTGCTTTGATTACTTCTCATATGTTCAAAATACTTTAAATTTCAAAATCTATATCTTAGGCATCAAATGGTGTTCTTTTACCGTTGCCCTAGTTACCTTGCAATATATGTTACTTTTAATCATCGCAAAGATATGTCAATTGAGAGTAGGGGATTCCTCTTGGGTTTCTGCGTTTAGAAGGGTTATATTTTCTTTTAAACTCAATTTTTGTGTATGCTTATATGCTTCCCTTACTTTAAGCAGTGTAGTATTATAATCTCCAAAACATATATTGCATTCTCTCTTAAAAGAACAGAACCACAATTCTTTGAAAGAATTTTGTCTATGTAACTTTTTGACTAATTTTAATAGGTAGAAAGTATGAGTTTAGTAATGATAGTTGTTCTACAATTTGAAAACTGAAATGAAAGTTTTATAACAAGTTTGACGAGAACCACCATGAAAGGAAGTCTCAAGTTCAAGAATCTCCTTAGGGAAGTGAGCGATGCCTCAATAGGGACATGTAGGCTTCTGATTTCAATAGTACAGTAGAGAAAGGAATTAGCTTTCCCCTAGCTGCATCCCATCCTGCAACGTCAATATAATTTTCTCCTAGTTAATCTGAATACAAAATCTTAAAAAATATGCCAAAGTTTGTAAATTGGAGTTTGTTGAGTTTTAGTTCAATCTTGTTGAACTGTCTTCAACCAGGTCAACATGATTTTTGCATGAATTTTTTGGCTGTCTTTTTCTTCTTGGTCCTTCATTTCCCTGCCATATGTGAGAGTTAGGAGTTTGGACCATGGCAGATCACTTTGTCAATCCTGATTGGAGGTGCTATTTTCACTGTGAATATGCAGCTGAAGAATTGGTATTTGGAAATAGCGTCTACTGGATACGCTTTGACGAAGAATTTTCTGAAAAGGTGGATCTATCCCACTTTGTAACAATCACATGTTGTGGTAATTATGTATTTTATCTGGATTATGAAATATATACCCATATATAGTCTTGATATGTACTTTGTCATGTTATCAGAAATTTGAATCTTCAAAGCCCTTTGGTATCAAGTACAAGTTTCATCTAGAGGTATTGTTTCTTCCTTAATTTTTCAATTTATATCTATTCTTGTTTGTCCAAGTTGAATTTTAGAGGATTTTTCATTAATAAATGAGCTTGCATTTCATGACTTAGATGCCTTATATTAAATGGCAGCCTGTGTATGTGCCTGTCTGTGTGTTATTTCAAATGTGCAGATATCTATTTTCCCCGTAAAATTTTCCAGTTGTGTTATTATGATATTTTCAAAAAAAATTTGGGGTTTGCTGCAAACCGTGTCAGATTTCATGCTTTATAGTTTTATCTTCGTGGCAGGATGCTGTCGACTGCCCAGAATGGATTGTTCCCTTCCATTTGTTTAAATCACTGGCAGAAGAGGTATAACTTTTTCGTTTATCTTTATGTTTTCTTCCTTCTCTTGTTTATGTATTATCTTCTTCCTTGCCCATTTCTTAAATAGCACCGAGTTGGTTTGTACTGTATTTTACATCCTATAGCACTTGAATGTTTAGCGAGTCGGTAGATATTTTGACGCTTAAAATTGTTCCTTTACATTAAGTATTCATGTTTTGCAGTATGATTTGGAGCTGGTTTTCGTGAAGAACTCGCATGAATTTGTGCATGAGTACATGAAAAAACCAGAATATGTAGAACTCATGCGAAGGCTTGGCGCATTAGGTGATGGTAACCAAGACAACAGTAAGTCTTCTATTTTGTGTCACTATTCGCCTTTGATCTACTTGCCCTGTCATGTTCAAAAGATAAATGCGTATATATTTAATTCTAATACGAAACTGATGATGCCATAGACATTTTGCGCATTTCATATTTATTTCCCGGTGCTTCAGCCAAACCTGTTCCTTTCACAAGTCTAAACATTATTGTTTGTTCTTGCTTTGTGATGTCCAGGCACACTATCACCAGATGAATGGGAAGTGGCTTATTTATATCTGGCTTTTGTCCTCAAGAAGGTTAGCTTCAGTTCTCTTTGGCCTTTGCTACTATCAGCGCTATTGGTCGACATGGTGTTCTTTGCATACAATACTTCAGGAGAACGAGACTAACATACAAAGTTGTTCTTTGCAGCGAGGCCAACCAGACCGGACGCAACCAAACGTAAGGAGAGATAAAGGGCAGATGAATATAGGCAAGGAGGACATCATGTACATTAATAGCGAAAATTAACAGGAGCCTCATCATCCAGTTCAGACTAGACGATAAATAGGGGTGGTTAAAGCATGAATCCCCCTTATCTCCCAAAAAAAAAAAAAAACCAATTGGACTCTTATATAACATCTTAGTTTCGTGATGAGGAAGAGTACACAGTTTTGTAGAACTCTTTTATCTCATATCAGATTCTTTTTATGGCTATTCAGTTTTGTAGGTCAGAAATATATGGTTGTAATAATATTTCCTGACTCACCCTTCTAAGAAGTTTCGTCTTTGAAGTACTCTTCTGTACTTTTTGGAGACGAGACATGTATAAGTTATGGAGGTAGTAAACTCCTGAGACAGAGATGGCACTTTCTGGTGAAATTGACTGTTATTGCATCTTTACATGTATTGCAAATGCAATGAGATGGCATAACAATTATATAAAATTGTTCTATTTTCTTGGTATATTGAATATGATTTACTATTCATTGATGATTCAGTCCTTAATAATCCATTTATCAAAAACAGTGTTGTTCAGACAAAAAAGATTCACTAGAACTAATTATAAACTCTCTTCAACTATGCATGTCTTGTATTGGTCTATATAGTCACCACCAGCACTTGTCTTCTAAGTTTGAGGGCCGGACAAAATCATGCAGAGGGTATTGCTATGCGACCTAAACAACTGATCAATCGAATTAGGCTACTGCATCTGCTACTTATATCCAGATACAAATAGTATCTGACTGTCCTAACTAGCGAATGACCACAATAACTGTATGCAGACCCAATAACAATGCATAGACAAAAGCGTCAGAGAAGTGATTTGAATCATGTGAAAACCTGTACAAAACTTATCGTAAAACCATTCATACTACTGTATATATTTATACCCTACGGTATGATTCTGAAATCAATATTTATTATCAACCAAGGCATTTGAACAAAGAGAGACTCACTGAGTTTGTCAGCTCGACAAATTCTACTAGTACATCATGGTGAAGATACAGATTTTACACTCGCTTCAGCACCACCACAGTAATCACCATTATAGCCAATCCCATCAAAGAAGCTCCTATAGTCTTCTCCATAATGCCAGATCCAACATCAGCATCCGAAGAAGCCTTTTCTGCTGGTAACAACCAAAGCGGTTCTGAAAGAAACCAGACACATTGCTCACCATCTCAACCACAGAATTCTTGACTTTCTGGAAGAACTTGTTGACACCATTTTCAGTGTACCCAGATTGGATTGTAGTGTCAGCACCTGGGCTCGAATCACTTGATTCTTCAAAACTTGTTGGGGGTTCCTGGACTTCAACAGCAACATCTGTAACAAGTTCCTTCATAATCATCACTCACATCCATACGCTCAAATGCAATGATCGCAAAGGGAACATATAAAATCAATCGAAAACAGAATATAAAGTTGCAAGAGAAACAAAATCAAACAAAAAACACTCACTACTTTTCTGGGACAGCATAAACTCCTTAAGTTCTCTATTCTCCTTTACAGCATCCCACACATTCGGATCAGCTGCAATTGAAGCAACAACAGACTGGCCACAAAACCAAAGCTTACAAATCTTAATTTATCTAAACCAAACAATTTAAAACAGCAAATCAACATAACTTAAAACAACAAAACACGAGAAATGACATACATAACAACTCAATCGAGCGATGAATATCAGGATATCGATCAAACCTGAACAGCAGAGCTTTCACTGAGCAGCTTAAACGCATTGAGAGCACTAGTTGGCACAGAAGCTAATTTGGGATCACAAGTGACACAACTCTTAGTCTCCAAATTATCCGAATTGGCAAGCAATGGGAGCGGACCATCTTTAACTCTACCACCCAATTTGGGAGACAACAAATAAACCCTAAAAACATCACAATAATTACAACAAACAACATTCCCAATCAACCTCAACAATTCAACAATTTTTTCACAAATTCATCACCTTCAATTCTAACAAGATTCAAATTTTACCAACAAAAGCTATCAATTTTGGGTTTCTCAACACAAACTAACAACAAATAACAATATTCACAAATCACAACTACAATAGAAATATATATATATATATATATAGTAAAAGAACGTACTTTTCGAGTGCGTACTTGAGATCGGCCGTGGCGTCTTTGGCCTCCTGAAGCGTCGGCGCCGCGTCGAATACAACCCTAGCAATATTCACAAATCACAACTACAATAGAAATATATTTATAGTAAAAGAACGTACTTTTCGAGTGCGTACTTGAGATCGGCCGTGGCGTCTTTGGACGCCTGAAGCGTCGGCGCCGCGTCGAATACAACCCTAGCAATCGGCTCAGGCGACTGCCGCTCCGACGCCAAAACCTCCTCCACTCCAGCAAACTCCCAGTCCGCCTCCCACGATGCCTTCTGAATCGCGGAGACGTCGGCGCCGGACGAGACGCCTGACGAGACGACGGCTGCCGGACGAGCAACGTTGCGCAAGGCTTGCTCGGCTGGCTGCGGGACAGATTTGCCGCCGCGCCAACCGCCGCTGAATATGCCCATGCCGGTCGCCTTCCCGGCAGCTCTCATGGCTGCTCCGCCTCCCATCTTGAATCCGAAATGATACAACTTTCGCTGAAACCCGTAATTAAAGGCCTCAATTTTTATTTATTTTGATGTGGATATAGAAGCAGATAATTATTTGAGTTTTTGATTCTGTGCAGATGATTTAATTGTGTAGTTTCATTGAGATGTTGCCACGTCGCCGTTGCTTCATTGATTCAACTTTCTTTAAGATCGGACGGCTGTTGGTTTCGTGGCGTTGGATGTGGTGTAGATTGGGAGACTGTTCAGGGGAGACAGTGAGTTGGTGTGGTGGCAGGTTTCTGGTATGACACGTCAATAGAGGACCTCGTTAAGGAAACCCCGGTGGGTCCCACGTGAGTTTCATGGGAGTTTGGATTGGATCCGAGGGAGTGAATAGTTGGGAGCAAAAGAATACGAACAGGTGCGTGTTTAGTAGGACCCATTTTGATTGGATTGATTGACATTGATTTTAAATGGAAATCTTAGCCTCGATTTTGTTCTTTGGGATCGGACGGTTGAGAATTGGCGAAGCGAATCGGAATCGGTATGGGTTCGAAATTGCTTAGATATTTTGAAAGAATTAAATAAGGATTTCAATTAAGATATCCAAGTTTTAAATTTAGAAATTGGCTGATTTTGTAACGTTATCTATCAATTAGAACCGCTATATTAATTTCAATAACTGAACATATAATTCATTATAAAACAGAACTTCTTAACGAGTGAAAACAAATCGAATATTCAACTAACTTATGATATTAATCCATTAGAAATTTATGATTTTTCGCGAAATTTGAATTACTGTTGATTAATTCAGTAAGTTTGTAAAATCTTGCATTTGGCAGAGATATTTTTATTTTTTGTAAGGGTAAAAACACCTGGAAGATAATTATTTTCCTTGCAAAATACCACCTATACTTTCACCACTGGAACGTGAATGAAGTTTTTCTACCACCACTAGACTATAAAAAAAAGAGAACTATCATCGATGATGGTCAGCTAAAACATAGCTTTGAATAAAGAGCTCCCCACAGTGCATCATCAAAAAGAATAGCAGCAGCAGACTTTGCCAGAAATGAGCAAACACGTTGCAGCTCCTAGGCACAAACCGGAAAGAGAGGCCACCAAATGTCCAATTATCCGAAGAAAGCTGGCAAATATCTTGGACAAGAGGACCTTCCATCGCCAAATGACTATGATTTTTCGAACTCGCTTTTAATTCACATCAATATTCATTAATTAGTTGACTACTAGGTTTAGTTTAAAAAAAAAACTAATATTAACTAAATCAAACCAAAAATAAAAATAAATCAACCCGTGCTTAAATTCAAATCAGAAACTTATTTTGTTTGTTTATTTTCATTTTATGCATAATTATAAGGTAATAAAAAATTTACGCACCAAATTTGATGTAGATGACTCAATACCTCCTTACCTCATATGAGATTAAGGGGTGGATCCCTTTTATGACTAAGAACAAATATAAGTAATATTTAATTTCAATGAGTCTCAATGAGAGTAGTTATCCCTCATTTCTAAAAGTAACTATCTGAACCATGTTAATAATGTATAATCTTAATAAGTCTCGATAAAAGTAGTTTATCTTTCATTTTTTGAAGTAATTATCTGGGTCATGTTAACAGTGTGTAATCTCGATAGGTTCCGATAATTACTTGACCTAGATGATACTAGTAGTAATGAGAGTAGTTTGTTTCCCCTTTTTGGGAGTAACTATTTAGATCCTACTAGTAGTGTATAATCTAGATAGGTCCTAGTAATTCTTTAACTTGCAAAATATCAACCTTAAAAAAAATTAAAAAATTAAAAAAAAATTATTGACATCAATAGTCAAGGATCTATAAAAGCTTATTAAAATTAAATATTACTTTTTTCATTTGTTTGTTTGTTAAGATTAAACGTTACATTTCTAACACAAAAATAGAATCCCACAAGGGGAGAAAACTCTACAATATGAGAAAATTAAATACTAAATATGCAATCCAAAAATCAGTTCATATTTATAATGAGAAATATTTACCTCATAAGAGAATAAACTCCCTATATACACTAGTACATATGCATGTTGAGACTCAAACATTTTATCTTTACCTGTTAAGATTAAACACTACATTTATGGCCTAAAAATACAAGGGAAGAAAACTCTTCAATGACAAAATTAAACACAAAATACGCAACCCGAAAATCTGTTCATATTAGGATGAGAAATATTTATTACCATAAGGAAATAAACTCCCCATCTGTATACTAATACATAGATTGTGATTCAAACTCTTATCATAGATATAAAGAAAAAGTGTACTAAACACCTTAACCAAGAATGGATGTGTTTATTTTCATAATATTTGCGCTAAACATAAATAGCAAATCTATGATAATAGCAGCATAATCGCAGATAACCTATCAGCATCTAACTTGCACATTAACAAAATGTTGAACTGGATATGGTAGATGAACTGTCGATAACCCAAAATTTTTATTAGTTAATTAATTAATTATAAATAATGACAATCCAACAAGATTACAACACATAATATGCAACAACGTTGGAAACTTAGAATTAAATCATTCTAATTTCCTTCTCAAAAAAAAAAAAAAAAAAAGCATTCCAACTTCTACGTTGATACAAATCAAAGACAATGACCTTTTCCTTAGTTTAATAAAAAGAGAAAAAAAATAGCAACCTTTAAATTATGCTAAATTATACAAATTTTATAATTAGTATTATATAATGTTTTCTTTTGATGTCAGGAGTCGATCTATATTTTAAAAAAAAAAAATTACACGACTCTACATATTATAAAATTATATTAAACCTTGATAGATAACCCGAATTGGTGTCATGAGTTTAACATTGAAGGTTTTTTTTTTTTTTACATTTTTTTCTATTAAAAGTTTAACATTAAAGTTGATGGAGGCTAATGGATGACTGGTTGGTTGATATTCGAAGATAAACTTGACCGCCACAATTATTACAAAGTGACAAAAGAATATGACCTTTAAGAATCCAATAAAGATGCAACGACAAAAGCAATCTACAAGCGCGTCCAAACCCAATTGAAAACCAAAATTTAAACTCAAATTTGGAGACTGTTACAATATGTGAAGACTCACAAATCTCTAATTAGAAATCACTCGATTTCTAAACAAATTCTAATCGAATTCCCTCATATTCCACAGCCCTGACATGTTTGTTTGTACAACTGATCGGTCTAATCAAAGAAAAAAATGAATATGAAGCAAATGGTTAACTACACAATGTACATATTTTGTTTGAAGTATACACAACGTACATTTTATCTATATAATATTAGAAAATTTTTGTGACATATTATTGGAAATTTTGAATTAAAAACTTAAAATTGAAATTATAAAATTGCAACTTTTCACTATGAGTCCCGCCTTTTCATGTTTAATTTTGAATTTGAAGAGTTACAACTCTTCACTTAAGAATGACATATTTTCATTTAAAAGTTGCATCTTTTTACTTGACACCTTTTTGAAAAGACACCAACATATCTATTGTGGTCATTTGTCATACATGGTAGTTGCTTTTATTCATTAAAAAAAAAAAATCTCTACACTTTCTTCCCCCATTTCTCTGCCCTCAAATCTTTAGTTCAAATTAAAATGTTGTTTCTAGTGCTAAGAATTAATGCTATAGATTGTTTAATCCTATAAGACAATCATCAAAGAACTTTAAGCACAGAGAAAAGTGAAAATTTATCTTTAGGACATTGCAAACTATTGCAAACCTGAATCTCCTTCATCAATTTATTATTCAAGATTTTACATTGTTTCTAATTTTTTCTAATTTTTGTTGTTCTATTACTATTGTAATATTGATTTTATATTCATATATATATATATATATATATATACATTGAGTTTATTGCTATTCTTTATTTAATTCTTATACAACTCTAACACATATTGTACTATCTATTGGATTTTCTTGATTATAATACTGAGGTACAACTCGAAACTAAAGCTCCCAAAAGTAGCAGAAGACAAAAGCTCCCAAATGAGAGGAAGAACAACCTAAAATTTTTCTACATATTATTAGTGGAAGGAGTGTGCATTTGAACTTGTGATATTGGAAATGAGGCATGGATGTGGGGTGGCTACCACTATGCCACCCCTCCTTGCGCAAACTTGTATAAAATATTGGAATTATGTGGATGTTGATGTGAAAATATTTGAATTTAACTTATAATGTGAGTTGTTTTTGTTTTAAAAAAGGTTACACTTTTTAACGGAACTATTGAGATCAATATATACTATTAAGACAAAATTCAAACATAAAATAAACATTCATCAAATGAAGCAAATACAAATTTGGAAACAAATACTGCATCAATCGGATGACAAAGGAAAAGTTCAAATTTTATATACAATGACTAACACGCACATGATAAATAAATAAATAAAAAGATAAATCTAATTTTTCCCCTATAATTTGATATAATAGTCAAAAAACTCTCTGACTTAAAAATCGCGAAAAACCTTTATAGTTTATAAAAAGAGAAAAAAAACCCCCTACTATTCATAAAAAATAGTAAAAAAAAACTCTTACTATCAACTTGAACGTTAAAAATCGATGTTTAACCATTAATTGGGAGAGGCAAAACCATCAATTCATTGTAAAATATCAAGTTAAAAAAAAAAAAACGAACAAATAGAGGAGTGATACGTGCAAGATTATATTGTTAAAATAATTAATAATTACAATAATTAAAAAAGTATTTCAAAAAAATAATTAAAAAAGTATTTTTTAAAAAAAAAATATATCGACCGTCCATAAACATGATGGATGGTGGATATATTAAAAAAAAAAAAACTCTTACAAAGACACTTTTCTCTCTCATTCCTTTTCTCTTGTCTCTTCTTCTTCTTTTTTAACTTCTCTTTGCTAGTCTCCTCTTCTTCTCTTCTTTTTCTCTTTTCTCTCAACCATCAAGATCCACCACCCCACCACTACTTCCTTTACCTCTTCCACCACCATCATCGCTACCCCTACTCCCACCTCTCTTACCTATCGTAAGATTAATGCCACTATCAATTTATTAGACGGGTCCACCTTCACCGTTAGCTAGACCGTCAACCAATACCTCCATCTCGATGATGGCTTCGTCCTCATGCATATCTCTGCCACTTCTATCCTCTTCGGTGTCGATTAGGGCTCATCAACAGTCTCTAATGGTGTTCGGGACTTCAATTGTCTCCAATAGTATTGGCGCTTAGGATGCAAGGATACGAGGAAGAGAAGGTGGAGGCTGGGGTCTCATCGTTGTTGATCTCCAACACTTGGAAGGGTGGGAAGGGTTGGAATGTAAAAGAATGAGCAGACAAGTAGCAAGGGAGGGGTGAGGTTTGTGTTGACAATGTTGAAGAATTGAAAGAAGAAGATTTTTTTTTTTTTTTTTAATTTATGAGTTTGATTTTTGTATTATTGACCTTTTGATTTAGTGATGGTTTCTTGGTTTGATTTTTGTAGGATGAGTTTTTGGTGATAATTTCTAAGTTTTGATTTGTTTGGTGATGGTTTGAACTTTGAAGATAATGATATAGGTTGTTGAGTTCAAATCTTCCAAGTTTGAAGATATGGGTTGTTAAATCCAAATCTTTAAAGTTAGAAGATTTGGGTTCAACCTAGCCTTTTTTTTTTTTCTTGCTTTTTTAAATTTTTAAAAATTATTTGAAATCAATTTGTGGAGATTAAAAGAAATTATTAATAATTTATTTATTATTTTATTTTATCATATTTTAATAATTTTTAATATTATCAAGGATAATTTTATAACTGAAAGACAATTTAATATTTTCATACACTGTTACCGTTAAAATCCACTTTCTAATAACAAAGTTAATAGAATGGACAAAATAAGATTTGTCCAAATTATAGGAGGTAATACTAATTATATCAAACAGTAGAGTGATATTAGAATTATCCCATAAATAAATAACAACAATAACAATAATAATCCGACTTCGTATTAAAAACTGAAAATCCAATTGAAATCGCTTATATGGATAATAACTTTTACTTTCTAATAAAAATTTTCTCCTACCCTTTTTATAGTCATGTTAAATAAAGATTATAACTACATGTCCGTTTATTTTAATTTTCATTAATGAAGTTATTTAGTGGTATCTCACATAAGATATTAATATCATTTTTGAACTGCAGATATTAGATATCATTTAGTTACTCAAATACTATCCATCAACCAACAATTTGTTTTGATAACATTATCGTATCATGATGATGATTTAGCTAAACATTAAAATATAGCATTGAATCCATTCCCAATATCCTCAACCTTCCTCCTTCCCAGTTCACAGATCACAAAACCAAATCATGTCACTCAAAAGTGCTGTTGTGTGATGGATACACCACCTGTGCCGCTTTACTAAAGCGGTACAGATGGTGATTAATTTACATTGCAACCCACTGATAAAGGAATAAACTACATATAGAATAGATCTCTGAAGTAAAAGAATAAGTTTTCTTCACTCAAATGTGAGGTCCCTCCCTCCCTACTAATAAGGAAGTATAATAAAGGGCTGTTATCCAAATCGTTCTATAGATACAGTATGCAGAGGAGATTCCATAATGATACTTGTTTAAAAAAAAAACAACAACAACAGCAACAACAACAAAACAATGTTAAACGCAAAGTGGCATCTCGAACAGTTCTACCAAATCAGAAACGTGATATTGCCAAGGCAAAACCAATTTGATCCACAAAAGCCACCAGGCTCCGTGTGGGTCCTAATAGAAATATGGACCCACATAGTCAAGTCCCCACCCTTGCTTCCCGCGTAGAATAAAGTAGTACATCAATTCCACATAGTAGTCAAAAATTGACATGAACATTTTATATTACCAAGGACGGTTTAGATAAATTTATAAGAATCCAATAATAAAGTGAAAAAGAAAAGTGTTTTGCCTCTACAAAAACCGCCATAATTCCCCCGCGAAGAGGGGCTTTTTCCATTTCAAGCATCAAAATCATCCTCCACAAACCTCTAGTTTCTGTCTGATATTTCTTACAAAGTTTTTAACTATCTAAATCCGTGAATAAACGTAAAATTTACGTAAATGTTAGAAATATACTGTTTTTTTCTCTATAGTTTGAATTAACACTCAAAATTCACCTTGTTTATTAGTAAATAAGCTAAATTTTAAATGTTAATTCAAACTACGAGAAAAAAATAAGATTAATTTTTGAAACTGACGGTGTAAATTTAATATAGTTTTGAGTCAATGAATCAATTATAACCTAATATACTTGTGTTAGAAATATACTAATATAGTCAACAGACAATGGTCGGTTCAATTTTTGCTAAGATTTAAAATAAGAAATGAAGTATGGAATCAATATTGCTTTAATTGTTGTCTAACCTTTAATAATTGAAGAGATTAGAACAAGACAGGAGCGGCAATGACGAAAAGTTAGAAGATTAAAACTCTAGTTTGATTAAGGCATTTGATTCTAACATATCTCTTTACAAAGTTCAAGCTACCAACCCTCTAGTCTAATCTACTTTAGTTAAGAGAGCAACCTACTTTTATAAACTATAATTAGAAAGCCAAAAAGCACTATTAATCAATTAATTAGTTGATGATGATATTACATAGAGAAAAGGACAAAATCAACACTGCTTGGCATCTTCTTTTATCTCACGCTCTCAAGTCCTTTCTCCTTCCTCACATGATTCTGCAACAACACACCTGCACCACCACATGATTAGACCACCTCTAACATCAACAACAACAATATAAAATTCATTCCAAAAATCATTCAACAAAGCAAAAATTCAAAGACTTAATTTAAAAAACAAAAACAAAAAACCCTTTAATTAATATTTATTTTTCTATAGTATTTGTAGTACTATTATACTGTGTACAGTGTGCTGCTTATGAATTGTGATTGTACATTCTGCCACTGCACGAAAGTTCCTTCAATTATTATTATTATTATATATATATATTTTTTTGTTTGCTTTATTGTGATTGGAAGTTCAGTTGAAAACAAACAAAACATTAATAAAGAAAAAGACAATTTTTTCTTCTTTCAATTTTTATTTCAAAAACAAAAGAAAAAAACATGCAACAAGCATGCAATAGCTAAGAATTATAATAATCATAATAATAAGACTTGAAATCAAACCTATAAATCAAAACATCTTAAATGAAAAAAAAAAGAAGAAGAAGGAAAACCAAGTTTATATAGATGATAATGATAATGATAATGATAATTACCTTGTGGTTTGCAATGAGGAGGGTCTTCAAAGAGAGACAAAGAGAGTTCTTTGTGAGCCACAACAATATCAAAGAAAATAAGACCAGATTTAGGGTCATAGACTATGATATCCTTGACTGGAAGCCACAAGAAGAGCTCTTCCTGAGACAACCCCACAACTCCAATGAGACTTCCATAGCTAAGATTGGCTCTAACAACACTATCAAACAGGACCCTGTTCTCATACTTGGCCAAACATGGCCCTTCAAGCACCACCTCCAATAGACCATCTTCTGAGAGTGTGTAGGACTTCACTTCCTTGGGTATCAGCCCAGCTGGCAGACCCTTTGACCTCAGGAGCTCATGGATTGAAGAGGAGAGGGAGAGCTTTGGCTCTAGAGACACTAACATTATCAACAAGACTGTGAATTTTATGTCGAAAATAAAGATTGCCATTTCTTCTTCTTCCTCTTCCTTTTTTTAATTTTTTTAATTTTTTTTCCTTCTCTCTCTCAAAAAAAATAAAGAGAGGTTTTGAGAGTTTAAAGAGAAGTGGAAGATCTAGGGTGGAAAGTGGAAAGACTGTTTAAAAAAAGAAGGCTAGGTTTTCATATGTGAGTTTACTGTTTTGCCCTCGGTGGTTGTTGAGTTTTTAGGTCTTCCCTAATCAAGGTTTGCATAATAATTGTTGTTGTTGTTGTTATTGACGGCAGTTAATTTTTTTGTAATGTTTCACCTAATGAGCCTTAATGAAATAGACTACTTAAGTTTGCTTAAGCTTTGATCATGTTTTATTTATGTGTGTTCTAAGCTCTCTAATAATGTGACTCATGGCTCATAAGTTGTGATGCTATTTTTTCCTTTTTTTTTAAAAAAAAAATATCGATATAGAAGTAGTTATTGATAAATTCGAATATACATTATCATAATCACAAAAGAAAATTACTAAATAATTATATAAAAGTTGTAAAATATATTTGATGGATTTGAATTCTTACTCTTTAGGTGGATGATGAGCTATAAAACTATATATCTTGAAAGATTTGTGTGTTTTTTAAGCTTTCTACTTATATGGTTCATAGCTTATGAATCATAATATCATTTTGTTATTATTATCTTTTAAGTAAATATTAAATGGGTTATAGATGGGTTCGTATGTTTATTTGTACAATAATAGGAGAAAAATATCTATTTATAATTATAAAATAATTTTAGTGGGATTTAAACCTCATATCAAATGGATGGAGGAAAACACAAATTATATGTTCCAGAACGTGATGTGTTCCTTGTGTAGTCATTTTTTATTGATTAAAATATTTATTTATTAAAAAAAATCTTTTTAGATATGAAATAATAATAACATGAGTCTCTCGAAGTAAAAAAAAAAATCAAATCAATGAGAAACATTCCATCTTTAAATTGAAATTGTTGACAATTTGTTTTATTTATTTATTTTGAGATCTATTTGTTTTATTGTCTTATTGCTAAATTATTTCGAGTGGTATCATGTGTGTATTTATTTTTTTATTTATAATAATAAATACTAAAAATATCTGAGAAGAATTTGCTTTATGGTTGGCTCAAGCAACCTTTAATAATTCACAAAAGTAGGTCCCTCACCAAATTGCACGCCTATATGTCAATAATTCTACTTCAAATTTTATCAGTCCATCAAAGATGCTTATGTATAAGAATTATTTGGTGAACATTTCAAAAAAAAAAAAAAAAAGAATTATTTGGTGAAAAATTTCTTCGTACCTTATTTTAGAGGATTCCACTTTTATAACATTGGAGATTTGAAATCCTATATTATATTAAATATATATATTAACACAACTGGTTATGTATCTCTTTCTCTTTAAGTAGATTGAGTATTTAATTTCCATCAAATATATATAAAAATTTGTATGAGTAGTTTTCTAATTTTATTTTGAAAATAGTTATTTTCCATTAATAGTAGTAGATATATAAGTCGTGTAAGTAGTGTTTCCGATAATTATTTGATTGAGTTGTCTTCTATTAATAAAGTAGATATTCTAACCATATTAGCAGTGTATGATCGCCATAGATCCGAACGTATTTTAGACCCAATCAATATTAGATTAAAAAATTATTGGAATTCTACCAAAAAATTACTAGTATTTAACCTCTGTAGATTCTAATATATCTTTGACCCATTCAGCATTTGCTTTTGAAAAAAAATTATAAGATCCCTACCTAAAGATTAGCGTAAATTTATTATCAATTTTCGGGAAGAGGGACGAAACTGATAATTTTTTTAAAAAATAAGGTTTTCTAAAATATGGAGGTGAAATTGAAACTTACCCTACGGATAAAAGTTAACAAAGGTTAAATTGAAGAGGACATTTTGGTCAAGGAAAACATGACAGGAAAACGGTTATGCGTGCAGTCAAAAAGCCAGACCAGCAGTAACACCACTGAGAAAATGTCTACTCTTCTTCTTCTTCCCAAAAAAAAACAAAAATCAGAAAATGTGCACTCATTAAATATTAAACCCGGTTTTGAGTTTTGACCATAACTGAGCATGCCAGGGGCAAAAAGGTAATTACACAACACTCCATGATTCCGGTGTGCCTCACTGGCTCGCCCACAGTTTTCATCATGTTCCAACAAGGCTAGAGTTTGTATTTGCAGTCTCACGTGTCAGTAGTCGGAGAGACATCTTCTATTCTAATTTTCGTGACTATTTTGGACACGAAAGATTCCTTGTTTTACTTTTTTGCCACTTGAGGGGCATGCAGCGATGTGAATCGGTGACTGACTGACAGCGTTTGGACCAAAAAGTTTATTAAGGAGGTCATGATTGTTTCACCTGTGGGGGACCCGGCGAAGGTCAGCAGCAAAATGATTGGTCACACGTGGACCAAACAGAGTGATTCACTGACACACTGGGTCCACGCAGCTATGTGGGTCCTACCTCGCGTGACATGTGATGACTCTTATAGGATGGCAACAATATCATGATAAACAAAGGCAGGTTGATATGTTTGTTCTATTGTTTGTTGTGCGTGGCCACATATTAATTATTATTGAAAGTTAAAAAAATAAACAAATAGAGAATTTATTTCCATTTAAAATTTATTAATATATTGACAAAATAAGTATAAATTGTATGATTAAATTTGTTTTACCTTGGCCTATTTTAATATTAATCTTTTTGGATATGTTATGTGATTCTTCACATTGCATGTTTTGTTTTTCTTTATTGAAGTGTGTGGATCATTTTTATAATTATTATAATGAGCTGATAATTTGTGAACTTGCATCCCAACAATAAATGTCAAAAAAGAAAAAATTCCAAAAGAAAACACCAAATAAATAATTTGTGTGATTTTACAATTCTAAATTAGTCAAGAAATTGTAAGAAATTAAAAAGTAATTAGAATTCATAGTTTCATGATGTTTACCAACAAAATTTTAAGTAAAATTTTACAACAAAAGTTATATTGTTTTAAAGGATCGATATTAATCGTGATCTTATCAATAGTTGAACTCATAAGAGTTTTACAACAAAGTGTCTCCCCACACTTGTGTGTAGTACAATTCTTTCACTACAACAAAACAGGTCAACCATACCGAGCATTGGTTCACTATCCATACCGGGCAACCCTCCCGACATTGTTACCGTCGATATGGGCGGGCAAGTGCCCGGTATGGATATATTAATGTGATGGGTCAACCCATGGGTTGACTCGTGACTTTTTCAATATCCATACCGGGCAGGTGTCCGGCATGGATATTTATTATCCATATGGGGTAGGTGCCCGGTATGGAAAACATTTTAATTTAAAAAAAATAAATTAAAAATTTTGTAATTTAATATTATAATAAAACTACCAACATACATAAATGTTAAAAATATATATTATTTAATATATTAACAACATTTAAATTACATACTCTAAAATTAAATTACATTTAAATTACATACTCTAATTTGGACCAAATTTGAGGTGATGAACTTTAGTATAGGAGTCCTTTGAGTCAATTTCTGCTTCTGCCACCATTATTCCTCTATCCATCAAATCTAATAATTTGCAGTGGTTGTTATTCGATCCACCAACTTGGCTTGAGGAACCCCAAGATATGGACTGTATGCACAAAAATTTAAATATTTACTCATATCAATAAATTTAAATAATTACATTTATATAATATATATATAATTAAATTGAAATAATAAAGTCAATTAATTTTATGAAAATTTTGACTTAGTTTTCCCTATTTTTCAATCTTACCAAAAATTTAGTTCACCTGCAACGTAAATAACAAAGTAATTTCACAACATATCCAATCACTTCAGAGATTCTATCTCCCCGCAAACATAAACACAAACAATATATATACACACATATTGCAAAAAATATGAAAATATGATTATACCAAAATCATAAAATTCATATCTTATTGATAGATAAAACAACGGAAGAGGAGTAAATTGGTGAATATAACGCTCCCAGATGATGAAAGAGCACTAGATCGACGAATACGATTGATCCAAACAGTGTCAGTCCTTAGCATAGCTGGAAAAAAAAAAGAAATTAAGTAAAAAAATAAGAAAAAAAAAAAGACAACCGGACTACAACATCAGCGGTCGGACGGCAGTTCGGTCGTCCCATGGATGGAAGAAGAACAAGATGAAGAAAAAGATGAAGAAGAAGAAGAAAAGAAAATGAGAAGAATAAGAACAAGAAAAAGAAGAAGAAAGGTAGAAGAAGAAGACATTGAAGAAGAAGAAGAAAATGAGAAGAAAAAAAATGACTCATCGGAGCGACGCTCGACAATGGAGGTAGCCGGCGACGAAGTCGGTCGTTAATCGAAGCGGCGACGGTGGTGGGTGGCGGCGGCTAGGGTTTCTAGAGAGAGAATATGTGAGAAAGAGATAGAGAGAGAAAGAAAATAGAGAAAATGACGAAGGGGAGTCAGGTATAATGTGCTCAAATTATCCATACCGAGCGATGACTTGCCCGGTATAAATAATCAATTTTTATTTTATTTTTTTAAAATCCAAATTATCCATACCGGGTGCCCGATCGCCCGGTATAGATAATCTAGTTATCCATATCGGGCTGGTCGGGAGCCCAGTACGGATAATCCAATTATCGGGCGTTCCACTTGCCTGATATGGATAATCCAATTATCTATACTGGACATTAAAGGCCCGGTATGGATAATCCAATTTTATTATTAAAAAATTAAAAAGCAACTTATCCATACCGAGCAAGATCTGTTCGGTATGGATAATCCATTTTTATTTTTTTTCGGTATGGATAATCCATTTTTATTTTTTTTTCTTAAAATCCAAATTATCCATACCGGGTGCCCGACCGCCCGGTATAGATATTCCAGTTATCGATACCGGGCTGGTTGGGTGCCTGGTATGGATAACATAATTTTTTACTTAATTTGTAATCCAAATTATTCATATCGGGCTCTCGACTCGCCCGGTATGGATAATCATTGATTTAAAAAATTGGATTATCCATACCAGGCAGGTGGGCGTCTGATAAGGATAATCATTGATTTAAAAATAATAAAAAATTGGATTATCCATACCGAGCGTCCCACCTACCCGATATGGATAATCCAATTATCTATACTGGGCATTAAAGGTCCGGTATGGATAATCCAATTTTATTATTAAAAATTAAAAAACAACTTATCCATACTGGGCACCGGGCAAGACCTGCCCAGTATGGATAGTTATATATTTTTTATTTTTAAGATAATTTTTTAACTATCTATACCGGGCGGATCGAACGATAGGTATGGATAATAATTGATTTAAAAATGATAAAAAAAATTTAATTATCCATATCGGGCGGGTCAAATTATCCATATCGGGCGCCCATTGACCCGGTATGGATAGTTAAAAATTTATTTTAAAAGTAAAAAATATATAACTATCCATACCGGACCGCTCTTGCCCGGTATGGATAAGTTGTTTTTTAATTTTTTAATAGTAAAATTGGATTATCCATACCGGGCCTTTAATGCCCGACATGGATAATCCGATATTGATAACCTGTTTTCTTGTAGTAACCACATCATATATATATAATTTTATAATTAGGTATATTTAATTTTAAAAAGTAAAGATCAATCAATCAAATTTATCAATTATATTTTCTCTCCTTAAACAAATTCTTTCTCATGTTTAATTCAAATGCAATAGTTGAATTTGATTGATTGGTCCTTACTGGTTAAAATTATGTATATCTAATTATAAAAACATCATATATATAATAATTCTACCATCAGTGTCTCTTAATTTTAAAAAGTTAGGATAAACTAATTAAATTCATCCATTATATTTAAATTAAATAGGAGAGAAAATTTGTTTTATAATGAAAACATAATGGATGAATTTGATTGGTTTGTCCTAACTATTTAAAGTTATGAAGTACTAATAGTATAATTACTCTATATATAATGCTTTTATAATCGGGTATAATTAATTTTAAAAAGTAAGAACGAACCAATCAAATTCATTAATTACATTTGAATTAAATAAGAAATAAAATTTATTTTAGAAAAGAAAATACAATAGATGAATTTGAATAGTTTATTCTTACTTTTTAAAATCAGATATATATGATTATAAATGTCATATGTATACATGTGTATACCTGAGTAACCTTTTTTTTTTATCTTTTCTTTCAAGAGTAACACTCTTTTTATAGTATATAACCTGGATATAAATCTGAAGCTCGTCATCAAACAATTTATATATATAAAGCCATCGTTGTCAGACAAAAATGAAAGCGAGTTTCGTATTGAAATCTTCAAAAAGGAGAATGGTGAGAGGCTCAATAAAGAGGAGGGAGGAGGAGGAGCTGAAAAAAGAGGGACCGCGAAACACGGGACCTCAACAATAGAGATTAGAATTAATCAACCTTAATAATTGTTTTTAGTCACTAATCATCTACTATTATTCTAATTAATTATACATGCTGCACGCCTTCTGTTTGTTTAGATTATGTTGTTGTAAAGATGGGTATATCATTCTTTTTCTCTCATGGAGTTTGTATATGTTTCCAAGGAAACAAATATATGTTTACTTTATAATATTTTAATCTTTGTTTGCCTTTTATAATACTTAAATTTTTATATAATTTTTGTTACAATGTTTATTATAAATTTAATAATTTCCTAATTTTTTAAGTGAAAAACACTTTGTTTTTTCATCCCAAAACTCTTTCTATATATATATATATATATATTAATGTTGTTTGGTTGTCATCCTATTAAGGTTTTTTGGACAATTAAAAAAACTAAAATACATCTATTGAAATGAGCTTAAATTTTGAGTTTTTGCAAGTATATTTTTTTGAGCTTTTTTTTAAAAAGATTAAAATATATAATGTAATCATATTATATTTTATTAATATCACTATAGCTTTAAACTTAAAGCTCTAACACATTTTTCTCTAACATATGAATACTCTAATTTCATTATGCATATTTGTTTCAACAAAAAAACTTTGAAGACTCTTTTTTAGCTAGTAAGCTTCTAATATTTTGTATGTTTTATTATTATTTTTTTCAATTGGTTTTTTACATTGAATATTTTTCTTGATGTACATATATGAACACTTTGAATATTATTGTTACATTTGGAGTTTTTTATGATTTATTTTAAATTCGTATTTTTATTTTATTATATTTTGTAATTTTTTAATTACAATTGTAGTATTTTCTCATATATTATTCTGTATTATTTTATTTTCTTTTAATTTTTTTATAATTTTATAACCTCAAAGAGATTTTAAAAATAATACAACCAAACATTCTATAATTTAAAAAAAAAACTTTTTTAATTAACAATTTAACGAATAACAACTTTTAAGAAAAAAAAAAACTCTACTTATAAAATATTTACTTATAAAAGATATATTTCTTAAATATTTACTTGAAGAAGTTGTATCAAATAGAGTTCGTATAATGATTATTAGATAAAACTTATAAATATGTAGCACATGATTGTTATTATGTTATTTAAATCAAATGTACAAAATAAAAAAGAATGCACAATTATTTTTATGGTAGGGGTGAATAAACTTTGTTCTTCTAACTATAGTTATCTCAATACAAAATATCTCTTAATTACTTAATTTGATAACTTCTTTTTCTTTTTATTTAAATATCATATACCATGCAATGACTCAAATTTCATTGCATCAAATTGGATTAATATCAAGTTGAATAAGCACTCACATCAAACCATGTTTGATGATGATGGTTGATACTAATATATGATAATCACAATTCTTTTAAGATATTTAGATTCTTTAAAAGTTATAAGCAAAGATTTCTTATTCCTATGTTCTTCCCTCCTTAAAATTTTCTTATGGTGGGTTTCTTATCTTGTCGGTGATTGAATCTAAACAGCAAACACTTTTCATTTCATAAGATCTTTCGAAATTATAGTTGCAAATATATGTTTAGCTCCAAATAAAAATGTAAATGATTTTATTCTTTCACTTAAAATTTTTCGAGTGAAACATTTCGCACTATAAAAGAATTCCATTTTATATGAGACTACATAGAAATTTTTCTTTTTGTGTGTGACCCCTTTCATTTTTCTCCCTTATGATTAAATCAAAGCTACATACGGTTCTCTACTACTTGATCTATACTTAGAACCCCATTCACTAATTGAGTGTAGAATTGAAAGAAAATCAGTTTTTATTGGAAAGAATATCGAAAAAGGAAACTTAATTTACTAGGTGAAAAGGGGCATTACGTTTCCTTCTAGAAGGAATTTAATTCCTAATTTATGTGTAGAATCACTTAATCTAATTCCAACATGTTTTAATAAACATTATAATTAAAAATTAAGAAATTTTATTTGGAAAGTAAAAAATTAAAAGTTAAATTCCATTCTCTCGTAAAGATTCTCATCATAAAGGGTGCTCTTATAGGCATTTGTCACATATCGATTTTACATGTCAATTTGGACTCAATTGGCATCTTCAGATGATGCTGTAATTACTGGAAGTAGGCAACAAAGCAAAAGCTATAAAAAGCTTTTTGTAATATTCCTTTCGCTACATTGAATAAATTTTGTTTCTAACGAGTCCCGGTTACTTTCTTTTCTTTTCTTTTTCCATAATATCAATTTTACAATAAAGTTTCTTGTAATATTCCTTTTGTTACATTGAATAAATTTTGTTTCTAACGATTCCCGGTTGCCTTCTTTTTCGTGTTTGTAGTTATCTTATTTTCAATCTGGACCAGGCATCTTTTATCCTTTTTGTTATGTCAATATCAAAATAGTATAGGGGATGTAAGATTAATTGAAAATTCTCAAATTTGGAGGTTCAGTTTAATTAAAATGTGTACTTAAACTCATTATATTATAATAAACTAAAGAATGACTTTATATTAGAATACTTAACGATTTGGATTCATCTGTGTAAGTAATTATTTGTTTTTAGGGTTTTGGATGAGATTCTATCAAATTCTTATTTTAATAATAATTACACTTTTCTTCTTACATAATACATATTCCAAACTATAAGATAATTTGATATTCATAGATAGAGAAATATAGTAATAATAATAAAAATTATATATGTGGTTTAAAAAATTTATTTTCGTGATATCGAAAGATATTTACTCCTAGAGTAACAAAGAAAACTCATTAATGGAACTTAACTCAAACCTCTATCAAAGTTCTGTATGTGGATGATAAAAATATCTATGGATATGAATATTTGTAAGTATTTGTTTCATTTAAATTGGGAATGGCTATTATAATGGTGGAACCAAGGCAGGGATGTATACAATCTTAAGATTCGCTTATTTTAGGGATGTGGACGGACGTGAATTCGGATTTATTAACAATTTTATACTTTTTATATAGTAACTCTGGGTTATATTTTGTAATTATTAAGAATAATTATATAATCATTTTTTTCTCTCTTAAAACCTAAATGTTACTTTTCTATAGATAATCTGTCAACCACTACCTCGTTTTTCATCCAACTGCAATGACAAACTCAATATAATGTATAAATTTATTATTATTCTTATTTCTTCGTATTCAATTTGGTAGAGGCTATTATGCATGGATGTTAATTGCATTTTATTGGAATATGAGGGTAGATGGAGCGAGGGAAGAATATCCTTATCTTAGTTCGAATATTTTTGCGGATTTTTTG
This sequence comes from Litchi chinensis, assembly GCA_019925255.1. Taxonomy (NCBI): domain Eukaryota; kingdom Viridiplantae; phylum Streptophyta; class Magnoliopsida; order Sapindales; family Sapindaceae; genus Litchi; species Litchi chinensis. The sequence continues at coordinate 28,431,751 of CM034462.1, read as the reverse complement.
GAATGAGGATGAATAATAGAGATGAGGACGGATATGGGGATGGAAACTAGAATATTTGTCCTGAATATACTGTGTTGTCATTTTTAGATATGAGACGAAGGTATACTAAGGGGTTGTTTGTTTTTTACACTTAACACTCAATGATACTTAATTAGACCAATTAAGAGATTTTTGTTTTTTTTTTAAGTGGTTAAATCACTTAAAACAACCCGAAAATCACTTAAAAAAAAGTTACATTTTTTGACTTTTCACTTAATACAAAATCACTTAATGATTTTATAAATATATTATTCCAAATTTATCATTCCTAAAATAACATATTTCCAAGTTTATCCTAGTTTTACATTATACAAATTTCTTTTAATGCTTTAAAAAATAATATTGAAAAATAAAAACTCTAAACATCTCAACGTCAAATTTTTCTATAGCTGGATTACTATATTTCTCCAATCAAATTTCGATAAAAATCTTTATTGATTTTCTTTATTAATCTACTTGTGGAGTAGCCCATATATGTGTTTATTTGTTAAAGCTTCACTGTGTTATTAGTGTTTTTGGTTTATGTATATTGATAAAAATTTATTTATATATAACAGAACCTCAAAGTTTCTCCTCTTGTTTTTCCTTTTGGTTTTTTTATCTCAAAGTTTTTATCGAATCTGTTATTGATGTATAATAGAACCTCAATTTTTATTTTTATTTTTATTTTTTGTTATCAAATATATTATCGTGTATATTACTTTACAATTTCAATTTTTGTTGTAGTAGTAATTCAATTTAAGACAATTTTGTTTATTTTTATTTGAATATATAAATTTAATTGACTCTACTATAATAATTCATCTTATTTTAATAATGAATCAAAATATTATATATATATATAAATGTTTTAATATTGGTTAAATAATTTATTGTAATTGTTTTTATCATATTAAATAAAGTTATTTAACAACTAATAATAAAATGATATAAATATCAAATTGCTAGTATTCAGACAATTTTAATTTTAAAAAACAAACAAGATTATTATACATTCAGAGGTAAGGAAAAAAAATATATATTTATCAAATTTCAGATTTCAATTACTATTCAGTCTTTAGTCTTCAGCAGCATTATTAAGTCTTCAGACGAAAAAACAAACGACCCCTAAATGTTTAAGTTACGAGTATTGTATACGTTTGACATAATTGAATTTACCAATACCAGAGGAGACAATCCAATTAAGGAATATTTGATACGAAATTTAAGTACTATTTTACATTTCAAAAAACAATGGATACAAAAAATTTAATGAAATAGGCTATGCCTATTAGTATATAAGCGCAAGTTGAAGGGGTTGTTTGTTTTTTACACTTAACACTTAATGGTGTTGAATTAGATCAATTCAGAGATTTTTGTTTGTTTTTTTAAGTGGTCAAACCACTTAAAACAACCCAAAAACCACTGAAAAAAAAAAGTTACAGTTTTTTACTTTTCACTTAATACAAAATCATTGAATGTTTTTATAAATATATTATTTCAAGTTTATCATTCTTAAAATAATATATTTATAAGTTTATCATAGTTTTACATTATATAAATTTCTTTTAATGTTTTAACAAACAACATTGAAAAATGAAAACCCTAAACATCTCAACATCAAATTTTCCTATATCTAGATTACTATATTTCTCCAATCGAATTCCAGTAGGAATCTTTATTGATTTAGATCATCAGATCAAATGTTTATGCAACAACTCAGAGACCAAATTGAAAATCAATTTGTTTAAGTATTCAATTATTCTTGTTTAATTATAGTAGAAAATATATATTACTTTACAATTTCAATTTTTGTTATAATAGTAATTCAATTTAAGATTATTTTATTTATTTTTATTTGAATATATAAATTTAATTGACTTTACTATAATAATTCATCTTATTTTAATTATAAATCAAAATATTATCTATATAAGTAACAATTTCAACTTTTATTGTAATAGTAATTCAATTTAAGACTATTTTGTTTATTTTTATTTGAATATATAAATTTAATTGACTCTACTATAATAATTATTTTAATTTTAATTATGAATAAAAATATTATATATATAAGTGTTTTAATATTTGTTAAATAATTTATTGTAATTGTTTGTATCATATTAAATAAAGTTACTTAACAACTAATAGTAAAATGATATAAATGTCAAATTACTAGTATTTAGACAATTTTAACTTTAAAAAACAAACAAAATTATTATACATTCAGAGGTAAGACAAAAAAAAAAAAAAACAAACATGTTTATCATATTTCATATTTCGGTCACTATTCAGTCTTCAGTCTTCAGACGAAAAAACAAACGACCCCGAAATCAAAAAATAACGATAAAAGTTTGGATGGCTATTATGTTTAAAAAAAAAAAAAGTTTGGATGGCTATTCGCGTATTATGATTGTGGTTTAAGTTGTAATATTCCTATTAAATTTCTAATTATTTTCAAAAGGAGAAAAAGAGATTTGAAAAACAATAATTAAAAAACAAAAGGCATTTCTTTTGTTTTTAAATTTATAGACATTATATATTTTTTGAAATCAATTTATAAATATTATATTAAACACATTTTTCACATAAAGCACATTGGTAATACAGTTCAAGCTTTTATAATTGTTAAAAACTATTTAAATTACAATTCAAATAGCTTTTAGTAATATTTTCCAGAAATGAAGACAACAATTAGAGAGTGACTCTCATTTCAAAGATAAATAATGATAAATTGATTATAATGTTAATAATAATAATAATAATTCAATTCACACTTTACATATTAACTAAGACTTCTCTTCATATTCATCATAGAGATTCGAATCATAAAATACATATTTATTGTTATCTATGAGATTTTTTTTTTGCTATATTGTCGATAAGATATTTCTTAGTGGGATAACTGTAGATCAAGTTTTCGTTATGGATTAAAAATGAATTACCTTTTTTTGGGTTTTTTTTTTTTTTTTTGTTTAAATTTCTAAAACCCATTATCATTTTCAGTTTGGATTCCATTTTAAATTTGTCCCATATTAATAAAATCCTTACATGACATTAAAGTAAATGTCTGTACAACATTTGCTCCATCATGTCATACATTTTGTTGTATAGTGTACTGTTCTAACGACCGTTCTTCTTGCCCATTTGGACTGGTACTTCACAGTGGCCACCCGGGGCAGACCCACCTTAGGTCTAGAGACGCATGCCTTCCCCGAAATTTTTTGAAAATGGATTTAAATCGTTATATCAGTTTTTAAATTTTAATATATAAATACAGTATTATACAATACTTGAAGTTTTATATATATAGTTATATAACTTTTGAAGGACCCGCCTTCGGTTTTTTTAAGCGGCACTGTGGGCATAAAGTTTGTCTTCGTTTACCCCTCGTGGTCGAGTTCGATCACCCACCAACACAATATTTTTTTTGAAATGCACTGTGTATATGTTATACGCATATTCTTTTCTCTTTATCACCATAGTTCAATCACCCATCATTACACATAGTTTTTACTTTTCTTTACTTCTTTTTTTTATTCTCCTTTCTCAACATGATTTGATCCTCTACCATAAAACATAGTTTTTTTTTTTTAAAAAGAAAAAACATCGTGTATGATTTGATCACCATCATAACAAATAATTTTATTCTAAAAAATGCACCACGTATGAATTCGAACCATAAAAAAATATAATAAACATGCATTGTAAATTATTTTTCTTTTATATAAATTATTTTACATAACAAAATTCATAAATAAAAAAACTTATATAAATCATAATTATTTTTACCTTTAATTCTTATTTTATTTTACTTCCTTATAAGGCCCCAACTTAAAATAAACTTCTAGGTCCCCACCACCGGTGACCCACTCGCTTGGTCATTTTTTATTCAGGTGACCCTACTCTAGATAGATTAATTCTAAATAATATCTGACCTTGCACGCGTAGCCCCTATAGCTCAGTGGTAGAGCGTCAGTCTTGTAAACTGAAGGTCTGTAGTTCGATCCTGCATGGGGGCATCAATTCTTTTTGTCTTTCCCATTCATTTTCCTTCGGAGATGGGAAATAAAAATCTACTTCAAATTCAAGCTTTTTTCCTTCTTTGTGCATAGATACTCATTCATGACCCACCGTCATAATAAGAAAATTCCTACAAATGACATTGAAATTAGTATAAGTTTTGAAACTAGCACAATATTAGCGAAATGAATTTTTTTAATATCAATAGTTTTCACGGATTATAATTCATGAATAAAAAGCATGAATCCTTTGTTCACAATTTATGTCTTTTGTTCGCCAACAATAGTTCGCAAATACTGGGATGCTAAAAGTATTCGTTTCAATAATTTAGTGCTTGTTTCAAAACTTAGATTAATCTTTAATATAATCAACCATTTATATTGGTCGCTGGGTTGAAACCTCAGAAAATATCATGGAAAGAGAAATATGAGCAAGATACTCTTTCAATTGTTCAAGTTGCAGGCTGTTCCTCCTGGCATATATCTGCATGTTTCAGCTGACTCATAATGATTCCTCTTGTTATATCTCTTGAGGGAACGTGCCTTGATGTTTGCTTATTATATCATGGGAGATGTGTCACAGGATGTTGGTTTTAATTTCTGACTTTCAGGATTTGGACTTCAGATTGTCTAAAGCAATGTCTTTGCGTTTCTCTATATATTTTGTGTTTCTCCCATATACCGTTAACATTCTGTCTTATGCAATGATATTTTGTTAGTATACAGAAATTTTGTCAATACAAGGATGGTTAAAAGAAGTATTTATTTTCTTAATTTTCAACCTATGAATGCTGATGCACCATTAGACTAAATCTAATGATCAATAATAACACAATTAACAATGCAGATTCTAGCTCGCTCTTAGGCAGTGCAATTGGCACTCTTCCCCTTATCTATGCCTTAGAGAGTCGGAGTTCAAGCATTGCTTCTCAATAGCATATAGGTTTGTGTTTGCAGTAATTCTCCCACTTGTTTGTGGGTCTATCCTCCCAATTCATGAAAGCTATGTTTTGAGCCGTATCTTAGAATATATATTAGAAGGTTCCGATTGTGATATTTGTATTTATAATATGTATTATGTCAAAAAACTACGCAGATTCTACATGGTAGCAGAATTCCATGCACTGGGCAGTTTGTTGGCGGGTTGGTTGAGCTAAATGATGCGAAGGCTTAAACAGGATTGATCCTTAAATATCTGGCAGTACTCATCAGCAAATGTCCTGTTGAAGTTGTACAGCAGAGAGGTTTATGATCGAAGTGTATAGTTGCAAAATGCATGACCTGGTGACGGACTTGATTGTTCTGATTGCTAAAGAGGAAACATTTTCCAGCTTTTAAAAGTAAGACAGCAAAAGGATCCACGGCACGATCCCGACATTTTGTACCTTACAAGTGCAATGGAGGTGAGATATCTGAATGACAAGTATTAGGGTAATGGTGGAGATGACGAGTTCTTCAACTCATTAAGATAGGGACATCAGGTTGTTCTGAGTAAGTCAACTTGTCACAAGATAAGCTTAGAAGCCATTCGCAGTGAGTGGAAAAATCCCAGGAGTGAAATATCTTTGGATTGAGAATGGATACCTGAATTTTATGAGAGACATCTCTGAGGGTAGCAATGGCACCATTTGGAAGATTGAGAGATCATGTTTGAAGTTCCTAGTAAGGTTACCGATGGACCGGAATAGGTGCAGGGGGTGATACCGTGAATAAGGTATGCAGAGGTTACACATTGAAATCATTTCCATGCAATGCTATATCTACAAACTAGATGTCCAGAGGAAACGGGGGGCAGATATTACAGAAAAAACAGATGAGTTAGTAAGGGGAAGATTGCTAAGATGATAACATAAGCTACAGAACAACAGCTTGAATAATCTCATACATAGAGGTTATCAGCACACATGGTCGTACAGCACCTGTAAAAGCTGTTAAGTGAGATTGTTAGATTTTTCCTATTGCTTATCAATGTTTAGCAAGAGCATACTCTTTGCGGTTTCTGAGGATGCCAGAAAGAAGAAAGGCTTGAAATGAGTGACAGGCTACAGTATGCATGCTAAGCCACAATAGAAAACATAATATTTTCAACAATATAGCTTCATTTTCTGTTTTATTTACGCAAACAAAACTACAATTATTTACAAATGGAGTCTGCCAAAGAATGTAATACTAGTAATTCTATGAAGATGGGAGGTGGCCTACCGGTAAAAAATCAAGATTTACATAGTAATTCATGCTGCCTCTCCAAAGGGAAGAAATTTATCAAATGTGGAAGTTTTTCAACATAAAAAACATGACAATAGACTTGAAAGCAATTTAAATGCGTCTTAAAAGCTTACTTATTCTGGATAATCTAAAATATAATTGGAAAATCTACTCTTCACTAATTACCACAATTATTCCTCCCATGTTTCTATCATGTGAGCTTGTGATAGATATATTTTCCTCTTCCTTCCCTACTAGATGTATATTTGTCACTGCTAGCATCTAGCAAATAAACCGTACCCACAATCGTCCACGTCTAACAGATTGAATATTTCCACCACCAAACACAATGCTTCAGCAATCATGCTACAAAATGAACTTAAATTTTATTCAGCTATGCAATTTTAGAATAGTCAAAAAGCCCCCAACTTGATCATTTCAACCATTTTCAAAAGATTAGGTAGAACTAGGCTCTACATATTCTCAAAACCCTACGTGTGATGATTCTGGAGATATGATTAACCATACTGATGTTCTGTGAATTTTCACTTACGTTAATTTTCTTTGACATGCATAGCTGCAAACATGAAAATTTAGGTACTTAGGGAAATTAACCGTTGAACCGAAAAATGAAGCAACATTTTGACCAAATGTGATCAAATTAAATAAGATTAACTATATACATTAAAGCTTGAATTGTGAAATATGACACTAGAGTATTAAGGTCTTGTTTGTTACATGAGATAGAATTGGATTATTTATATGAAATTGGATTGAATTGGATTAGATAGGATAATATTGAATTAATTTACATGCAATCCTGTGTTTGATAACACTACGATAGGATAGGATTTAAATGAAAATTTTCATATATATTTCCATTTCCTCCACCTTCATTGTTTCTAGCTCCTCCACCACTACCCTGCTCCCTCTCTTATCACCCCCTAAACCCATCCAAACCCACGTCATTTCCAACAGCAAGATAGACGGTGGAAACGACAGAGGCGTCAATACCCTAGAACAGCGACAGAGACGATGAAGATCTCAGCCTTGTCGACAAGTTCGTGATAGGAGAATTGGCGGATGGTGTAGGGCAAGCAATTCAATTGGAGAAAAGAGAGAAAAACAGAGAAGAGAGAGAGAAGAATGATTGGTACTGGCATGAACCGGCATGAGGACAAAGGAGAAGTGAATAGCGGCAACGATGGAGCTGGAGGAGAAGGAGCTAGAGAGGAGAGAGCAGACAGTGAGATAAAATTAACCCACCTTCTCAATGAGTTTCAATTAACCCATTCTAGTGGGATAAAATGGGTGGTGAGATAATTTAGTTAAGGCCACTTGGTTGGACCAAACATGGGTTTGGACAAATTTCCATCTTGGCAAACAAACATGGCCTTAGACAACTAACTTGAATAATTTCACAATCTCAATAAACAGTGTTTCAATAGCAAGCCTATGTAGCACGATTGTTTAGTCTAGGTAATAGATTTTACCACCACCATCAGCAATTCCAAGCCCCCCACCCCTCAAGAACCATGAGTAGATGACTATCAATAACACGAGCATCTTCAACACAAAAACTGATTTCCAGTTCAAAAAGTCAAGTACAGCTGATTACTCATGAAAAGAGTTGCCTTCATTACAGAACTGATATCAATAGCAACACAGTAAATGTACCTTTGCAGTCATAAACTGTCACAAAATGGTAAAACAAGTAATATTAAGATAAATTCTGTAAGACCATAATCAAGTAATCATTGTATTAAATGGCATTTCAGATAACCTATCCAGATGCTGATTCTGACTGTCCTGCTGCTTGCCTCGGTCTTCTTTGTTCAGGAGGTCCATCTCTTCGTCTCTCATATTTTCTGCTCACATATTTTGATTCTTTTCGTTTATTCGGTTGATAAGTAGGATAAGTGCAGGGAATAATTTCCCCATTTATATATTTATCACCTACAAACACAAAAGAAATATTGCAGGGCACATCATGAGATCGTAAAATTAAAGCGGTCTGGTAATTCAGATATTTCTTCCTGTGATACGGTAGAGAAAACAAACCTCCATAATCTTTATTTTTGACATCTATATATGAATCTGGCAACACCCAGAGAACACCAGGCAGTCCTAACCAAAGGAAAAAAAGTATAAAAGCACCCATAAGTCATAAGTAAGCAACATAGCATAAACAATCAAGGGCCTTAATTATCTACACACCCTTGAACTTCTCAGACGTTTCTTCAGACACGGTGCATTGGAATCCCGTGTAAGTGGTGGTGCTAAAAGCATACATATTCTTCTTTGCTTCCTCCATGCTGTAGCAATAAAAACCAATACGAGATTTTTTTCATTATAAGCAATGAGAAAAGTTCAAGAACATATAGGTATTACTTCTTGCTATTGCATACAAGCCAAAATTTCCACACTTCACATATGAAGTATATAAAAACCACGATTCACAGAGTATAAAAAAGCTCATTCATACATTTGCATATATGTGCATTGGATTATCTTATTATGTTCAATTGAAGCAAAACAAAAAGAGCTTCAAATAATGTCGACAAATGATTTGCTTTGTCAACTGATTGAAAAAACATCACTTCTCTTCATTTAAGACTCCTAAAAGAATATCGTATAGGCATCATAAGTGATTCCTGAATCCTGCCATTGCCTGCTAGTCTAAGTTCGCATACTTCACATGCCTTAGTCTACAAAGGCACAATTTGTAGTGCATTTAAAGTATGCTCATTCATACATTTTGCTATACATATATGAAATTGAATTATTACATTTGGTCAAATAAATAGATAAAATCCCCAATGCTGATAATGAACAAACAGAAAAATTAAGTCTCATCTCCTCAGTCCTCATTAAAGACTCCTTTCTCCCAGTCAAAAATATTCCAGAAAAAACCATCCAGCCTACATTTCTTCCTCTTCTTTTCTCCTTCTAATGGCCATACAACCATGAAGCTTATATACAATCTTAATCATCACTTTCGCTCTGAATACTCAATTCATTCACAATAACACCATTCATTATCAATCATTCTATGCACATATAAAGCTAAAACATTTACACACACACACACACACAAAACAAAGTAAAATAAGAAACTTTGATTGACTTTTGGAACTTTTCATTTTCCAAGAACTACTTTTTAACTACAAACAATCAAAACCAAATATTTTCTTCTGAGAAAACAAACAAACAAACAAACCACCCAACAAAAACTTCCTCATCATCAACAAATTACCCGACAAAAACTTCCTCATCATCAATGGTAACAAAAACATAAAAGCAAAAAAACCCAGAAACATTTCCACATGAAACAAAATACCCACTAAAGCTTTTCTCATTAACTACCAAAAAAAGAAAGCAAAGAAGGACCTTCCAAGCACAGTAGCGAGAGTGTTGAGATAAGTGTCGATCATTTGCTCTCTAGTGGGAGCAGGGTCTTTGGGGAACTCCATAACAATCAGCCAGTGATTGTAGTCACACCCCGGTAACATTATCGTCTCTCTTGGTTCATTGCTGCTTCTTTTGGACGAGTAGTCGCTATTTGTTGGACCGGCTCTGACGGCCAGAAGCGAGCGACGAGGGCGGGAGTCGTCGATCGCAGACAAGTGGAGACTGAGTGAATTGAATCGGAGGTTGAGAGTGAGTCGAGGGCGAGATGATATGAGGGGATTGTGTGTCAGAAGCGATGGTGCGTGTAGAGTTGCCATTACTGGTTCAGTTGACAGAGAGAGAGAGAGAGAGAGCCAAGAGTGCGTGTTTTGAGTGGAAAGATAATGAAAGAGAGAACTGGTGAGATATTTTTGTAACTAAAAGATGTTTTTTATTTTCATGGGTTTGGACTTATTATTACAGTCTCTCTTTGATTCGGGGTTGGCCTGCTAGAATTTTTTTTTTTTTTTTTGAGCAAACCTGCTAGATTTTTGAACACCAAAAATAGGTATTGGGATCTATCTCATATTCGGTCAAGAAGTTTGCTCCGGTAACTTGGTGAATTTTACACACATCCTTTAATAGGGATGATTAAGAATTCATTTTGATCCTAATATATCAAGAATTCAAATCTCACTATTATCTTTTAAAATATAATATGTGAATTGTGAGTTTTTCTTTATAAGAGTTATATTCCCTTTGGTTGTGGAGTAATTTTGGATCGTATTATCAATAATCCATTTTGACAGGTTCCGATAATTATCTAACCCATAAAATGTTAGCATTAAAAAAAACGAAAAAAAAAAAAAAAAAGATCTATGTAAAGCTTATAAAATGTTTTAGTAAAATTTGAATCCCAATTATTAACGTGGATAAAGAACCGCACAACTACCACTAACAGGACTTTTTATTGTGATGAACTGAGCAACACTATGTTGCCAAATTTGGTGTAAATCCCGTCACGGTGTATAATTTTTGCTACTAGCGTATATGGGCTATAATAGAGAGAGCACACTATGGAGCTACTGATCGGAGAAAGACCGACCATGTATTTTTCCCAAGTAAACAAAGCTTATTGCACATTTCCCATTTTGGCTTATGATTACGGATTTACACCAGCGGCACTTTTGTCTCCATCTCTGTGCTGGTGAGTTCATTCAAAGACCTTTGATCAAGCTCTTTTTGAATTGGTTTCTTCTCTGTTACTTATTCATTTTCTGTCAGTGTTTTTCGTTTTCTCAGGTTGGTGGCTCCGCAGAATGGGGATTCGCTTTAGTGATTTTGGCTCATTTGTATGCAGGAACAGGTCAAAAAATATCATTTTTTTTTTTAATCATTCAAATCATTTCAAAATTACATTTTGCTTACCCTGTTATTTTCTCTCTCGTTTTTGTCTTCTGGGTAATTTTTGTTTTGTTGGATGTGTTAATCTGTCATATGTTTCTTGTTTAATATTCAATTTTGTGGCTGTGCAATGGGATTTGTGCTGAACTATATATCACTAGATTGTGGCTTTTATAGAATATCGAGTTGATAAGCAATAAATAAAATTTGGAGATAAAGATTGTGGTGATAAGAGTATTAGGAGATGTGGGTTTAAGGTTCATTGAAGATCTAGGAAAAGCATTAGAACCCATCAAATGGTATTGTTCTACACAGAAACAAGCATAGATATATAGAACTCAGAAGTTAAAAGAGTTAGTATAAAACAATTAGTGCTACTCTATAAATGAGAAGAAGGTATGAAAATATTGATGTTAATGGCTTGAAATCACAACACAAACGCTTTCCACAGATTTTCAAGCCTTAATATCCATGCTCCGAACCTAGACTAAAACCTTGTTCACATAAAAAGGCATTCAAGAAGACAATAGAAAATTCTGGAATAATTGCATTTTCATGGTACGGCTATAAGAGCTTGAGGAGAGGCTCTTGTTAAGTTCACTAACATCGACAATATATCAATCTTAGGTTTAAAGGGCTCAATTTGAGGATATTTGGCAATAAACTAAATACAGTGAAGCTCAACCAAAACTCATTAACTTCATGTCATATGTTAGGGACTCGAGCTGTTAATAACCATGCTCCGAACCAAAAATAAAACTCGTCAACTTCATGTCATATTGTCAATTTAGGTTTGTACTATCGAAGTCATAGAAGTTTAGTTTCTTTACTTTCCAATAGGGTAAATTAGTGAATTTTTGTACTGAAATCTATTTCAATAAATAGTATTTGTTAATTACATGATCTACAATGAGCTACTTAATCTATTTACACATATTGCACACATTGACAAACACAATTACTTATCCATCCCAATCTTAGGTTTAAAGGGCTTAATTTGAGGATATTTGACAATAAGCTGTATACAGTTAAGCTCAACCAAAACTCATTAACTTCATGTCATATGTGAGGGACTCGAGTTGTTAATGGGGACAAATGAAATGGGGGTGAGTTCCCCCACTACCATCCCTATTCTTCCTCCCTTAACCCATTCCCATCTAAATCTCCATTTAGGGGAAATGGGGATGAGGGTGTTTGGAGATGGGTTCCCCCATTTCCATCCCTGTTTCCTCATTTTTCCCCGTTTATCCTATTTTTTAATCCTCATTTCACCCGTCTAACCCCTTTTTTTAAGAAAAATATAATTCACAAATAATTCCATAGAATTTCAATTTATTAAATCCACAACATTTCAACATACAAAATCCATAACATTATAATACAAACACAATCTTTTTACATAAGTCATAACGCATATCAGAAGTTCAAATAATATAAAATTGTTACATATGATAAAATCATAAATGGGGAAATGGAAAAAAATTACGACATATAAATATTTTTATATTTTATATTATAAAAAGGGAAATTGGGTATATGAGTGGCTTCCCCAATCTGCATCCCTGTTTGGATTTGGGGATGGATTTTTATCCTCATCCACAATCTCTTAAATTCCTATCTTTAAATGGCGATGGGGATTTGTGGGGGTCTCGTTGACAACTTTATTAAGGGCTAATTCATGAATTAAGTAAAAAATTGTGATTTTCAATTTAAACTTGATATACATTCACCATTAGCTTTAAATGTGGGCAATTAACATGTAACATCAACAAGTCTTAAGCTATGATTCTTTTAGGATAGGATGGAGATAAAATGATTTGTTCTAATCAATGTTTTAAAAGGCGAGGCAAGACAGGGCCTCCCCGCCTTGGAGCCATATGCGCCTTAAGATTATCATTTAAGGCGAAGTACCTGAAAAAACCCGCCTCTGGAGGGTGAGGCAACTGCCTCAGGTCGCCTAGAGGCAAAGCGATCAAAGGCGGTCCAAAGAGAGAAGAGAGAGGAGAGGGGAGAGAGAGATTACGATGAATTGACTTCCTATCCTATTGTCGAAGTGTGACTGTGAAGATCCGATGAAGTTTGTCGGGTCAGAGAGGAAGGAGATCGATCGAAGTTGACTGTGAAGATCCAGCAGATGTTCTAGGGTTTTGGTGAGGAAAAGTGTGAAGAAGATGGCAGAGATAAGAGTAGAGGTGGAGGAGATAGAGAAGAGCATGTCGTTAGAAGAAATGGTGGAGTTGATTGGGAGGGACTCAAAGGAGAGACTGAGAGTCGAAGGAGAGGCTAAGAGTGGAGAGACTAAGAGTCAACGACTGTGGTGTTTAAGTGTTTATATAATTTTTTATTTTATTAATATTTGTTAAATGTTATACTATCACTTTTATTAAATAGGCCCTCATATACCATATAATTACACTTTTTAATTGTTTTAATTTTTTTTGTTATGTTAACCTCAATTAGGATTTTGTATGTTTGGATATTTTTGTTGAATTTGTTCTATTTTATTTGATACTTATGTTTCTAACATTGGTTTTCATTATCTTTTTCAATATTATGCAGATTTTATAAGTTAGGATTTTTTTTCCACTTTTATATATATTTTTTTCATTTGATATCGAGGCGGTCGCCTCTATTGCCTTGAGGTGACCACCTCACCTCGCCAAGACTCTATTGTCTCGTCTTGCTTTTCATTTTTTAAAACATTGGTTCTAATACCTAAAATGTAAAATTGAGGTAGTCTCCTGATGAATCTTTTGTGAAAATATAAAGAATATTTTTAATACATGTATTAGAGAATTATATGAGATATTATAAACAAGATCTTAGTAAAACATACACACAATTTAGATCAAAAAAATAAAACAACATTGAATACAAGATTGAAATATTTTTTTACCTCATCTTCCAATGTTTGTTGCACAATGAAATTGATATAATATTGAATTTTGTTACGGGATTTGACTTGGTGAATTGAAGGATCTGACTTTGCGTTTGGTGAAAGCTTCTCCTACGTGCACTGATTTATATAAATATTGAAATGTATGAACATGTCGATGGTAGCAGTACACACTGGTGGTTGTAAATGTTAAATTTTATAGAAATGCTCATATTTATAAGTAAGTTGACGTCTTGCTCTTTAAGTGAAGTCGGCCCATTTCTTTTTTCTTAGTAAACAAAATGCCAAGAAAACTGATTGTGAAGTTTCCATTTTATCTCATGATTGCAAATTTACAGCGGTGATACCTGTTTCCTCGTCTCTGTCTCCATGGTGAGTTCATTCTTTTGAATTGGTTTATTTTCTCTTAGTCTTTTCCAAAAAGTAATAAATAAAATTCACACCTCCGCTAGACGTCTAGATTGTAAATCTGCAAACACGTACCCTTAACATTGAAGCAAATCCACAACTAAACAAACAGAAAATATATTACAAAAACATATCAACACAAAGATTTATGTGGTTCGACATAAACCTACATCCACATATCAAACTCTGAATAACATCCACTATTATCACCAATAATAGGGACACAAAATATCACATCTCAGAAAAAACAATATGAAGTACTACATCAATACAAAGAAGATAAATCATAGCAATCTCACCATACAAAACTCTCTCAAACTAAATAATAAGGTAGATATGAAGCTCAAGAGCTTATCGCTTTAAATGGATTCAAAAATAAAGATTTTTATGCTATGAAAAGACACACTCGATTTTCTTCCCTCTCTTCTCTCTAACTTTTTTCTTCACTTTTTCTTGGCAGCCAATTCTTCTGTGATTCCTTTGCACATCAAACACTCAATTACCTAAAAAGGAAGATAATACCCCTAATAGTCACATACTGATGATGAAGTCATAGGTGATCAAATAGATATTTTATATTAATTTATTAATGTCAGGAGGGATTTTAAATAAAAATGAAACTATAGATAGTAAAATAAACATTTTTGCAAATTACTGTAGATTTTTTTAGATTATCCCTATAGAAAAAGGAAATGGGCTGATTTTATTGATTTATATTACTATAGTATGAATTATGTAACAATATCCAAGAAATGTAATTTAAACCAAGTTTTGGTTATTAAAATTACTTATAAAATTACTTAATTTCCCAATTATGATTTTATGACCACAAGATTAAACATGATGTACTCATAAAACTTTCTATTTATATTCTTTTAATTCTAGTATAGAAAATGTTGGCGGACAATACGGCCTTACGATCATATCTAGCAAACACATTCATATTTGGCAAAAGTTGAGGTACCTTGATGGTAAGTCTCACACTTCTATATATTGAAGCTGTCTGTTCAAGTTCTAACTCTCTTTCCCATACATGAGACTTGTACTTCAAATAAACATTTCCATACTTGGAATTGTATTTGTACATTTACATACTTGGAATTTTATTTGTATTTAAGTGAAAACAAAAATCAACAATTATAATAACTAATTGTGCATTTTCCCCTCTTTTAGTAAGAGTGTTCGCTTAGGGTTTCACAATGCTTATAAGAGTGTTCGATTAGAGTTTCATAAGGCTTATAAACACAACGTTGTGTGAAGTTTATAGTGACTGATCTGATATAGTCTAAGTTGTTGATAAGGGCGGTAATATGGGTTACGACACGACGGGTCAACACGAATACGCAAAAAATAAATGGGCATAGGTTGAAGTTAAACGAATTTATATCTTAATCCTGTCAACTCGCTTAATCTGTTTATTAAATGAATTGAATTGGGTTTACTTAAACAAATTACAGGTTGACACGATTAAAATAGGGATAAATTGTAATTTAACATATTAAAGAGGTTAATGTGTAATTATGCATTTAAATATACACACGTATTCATCCAAAACCTAAACAATCTAACTCATTTGGCCATTTCAAACTCATTTTGGCAGCCACACTCGCACTACACCAACCATTCCACCGAATCACCCCCTGCTCCCTCACGATTGTCGTTCGGTTCGTTCTCCCTTCCTCCTTCACGATCATCATCCGATCTCCCCTTCTCCTTCTCAGTTGCTGCCCGTTCTCCCCTCCTTTCTCACGATCGCCACCCGTTCTCTCCTCTTCCTTTACAGTCGCTGCCCGTTCTCTCCTCCTCCCTCATGGTCGGCGCCCCCCTCCTCCCTCACGGTCAACGCCCCTTTTCACTTCTCCTCAAGGTCGCCACCTCTTCTACACCGTCCACCATCAAATCCACGGCTCCACCACCAAATCCACCATTTCCACCACCATAATGTTATGCAATTTTAATTTTTATGGATTTGCATTGAATTTGAGCATGATTTTATTTTATTTTGTTATGGTTTTTAAATGTGAATGATATGAAATTTTATACAGTTGATTTAATTTATTGGATTTTTTAAAAAAAAAATTAATGTGTTGGTTTTTATGTGTTGATTCTGTTGAATTTGGTGTTTAAATGTTTAATTGTGAATTATTTATTATATTTATGTTTAAAATATTATTAAGATTAAACAAGTTAAACAAATTAAATGGTTAAATAAATTAAACGGGTTAAACTGATTAAATGAATTAATGGGTTAAACGAATTAATGGGTTAATGAGTTAGAATCATTTATGATCCAAGTACTAAATGAATTAATCATGTTGTGTCATTCGTTTATAAACGAATTATTGTTGAATTCAAAAATATCAATTCGTTTCTTAAATGAATTAATGTCGAATTAGTCGAATTCATAAACAAATCGAATCAAATTCAGCTCGATCCGACACGCCAACCTATTTTGCCACCCCTAGTGTTGGTCTAAATAAACTTTGACGAGGTAGGTTTGATTCAAGTTGCATATTGCTTAAACACATCAACTATTATTGTTTGATCTAAAACAGAATGTGCACTCATAATACTAGCTCACTTGATTTTTAGTGCTAGTTTAGTTTTGCTATAGATTTAAAATAATCACTATTAGTTGTGCTGAAAAAATAATTTACTATAAAGTTAATTAAACCATCATTTGATGATTAAATTTTGTTATTAAAACTATTATAATCTTTCAAAGAGTAGTAAACGTACCTTTGGTGAATTTAATGTTCATTACTGTGAACTTATAAAATATCTTAAGTACTAAAAAATTAAAAAATTATTGTTTTTATTTATTATAAATATATTTTTATACAAATAAGGTGGGATATAATCTATGGATAGACGGTGAAAATCCAATCTAATGGATCTTCATTTTTTTAAAGAATTTTTAAATTAATTTTAAGTATATAATAATTTATTTAAATTAATTTTATTCCAATTCAATATCAATCTACATCAAATATAATATAATATCATTTTAATTCAATCCCAAGTATCACCAAACATGAGACAGTAATTTTTTAGTACAATCTCAATTCATTCCAATCTTATTCTCATTTTCAATCTTGCGTACTAAATGTAGCCTTAGATTAAAAGGCACTTAACATTTTACTTTTGCTCATAAAGTGTTTACTTAACGAGCGCAACACACATTCTACACAAATAATGACACCACACCCGCGCAAAATTCTAATGTGTAGTGACAGAGGGAGAAGGCCCATAGGGCGGCCCTATGGGCCTTCACTCTCAGTCACTGCACCTTTGGGCCATGGCCCATTTCCCAAAATCAAAATTAGACGTTCATTCGAAATTACATCACTGGCAACAATTATTGAATATCTTTAGCCCTGTCTCCGCTAATTATATGAGAGTAATTTGTTCATTAGTCAATTCAGTTATCATTATCACTACATGTCATGGAATGTCAAGGTATGTAGTACTTATTGGGTGTGTTTTTCTTTTAATACATTATCTTTATGTGAAAATATATGTACTTTATAATATATATAGAATGAGAAATCGGAAGTAGAGAGGAAAGTTTTTGTTTCCTATAAAAGAATATTTCTGGTTCTTTGTTCTTACTTGGACTAGATCCACTCACATTAGAACATGGGCTTGTAGCAGTGTGATATATATTCTTTCATTGCAGCAGCTCCTCTATGCTCTTTGTTTACTTGACATTTGTCCAATTCTAGCAAGGTTGGACCAACATGAAGATCAAGTGGGCTGTCCTGGATCATCCCAGCCCAATTGAAATCCTGCATTTCGAAAATCAAGTGGGCTACATTTGTTGAAACAAGACTTTAATGTTGGGAAGTGAAGTTTAATCAAGATTACACTTTATTGTGGGTTGTATAGGTTGATTACTTGCAAACCGCAAACTAAAATGTTCACTCTATTATTGCACACCCTAGAGGGAAAAAAAAAAAGTTGATGATTTACATTTTTTTTTCTTCACATTTTTGTCTTCATTGGAATCATCATTTACATCATCCACAACATCATGAAAGTAACATAACCTTCAAATAAAAAAACAAAAGAGAAACTAGACAACAATATTTATAGGTCACTCTCTTTCTTTTGCTTCCTAAAACAATTTTCTGTTGTAAGCAGTGATGCAAGCTAAAATGATTGTCAAGTTTCCATCACCAAAATCATGGAGGCAGGTGTTTAATGCAGATTGGAAACAGGAGAATAATCAAAGGTCTCTCAACTCTCAAGTCAAGGTTGTGATTAAATGTTTTGTATCAAAAGTTTTCTAGCTTATCCTTAAGTTTTACTTTCTTTTAGTTTTTCTTGTTTGTTTGTTTAGTAGCTTTGGATTTTGGTTGTTTGATGTTGGCAAGAAACAAACATGTACTTCTCAACATCTAAACAGGAGATTTTATCACTCTCTTTGTAATAGAGAATTTTATGAGTCTATGGAGCAAAAAGATATATCAATGGGGTGTTTATATTAGTGAAGATATAAAATGGATTGGATCAATCTATGCTTGGTCTATTCTCATGAGTAACAAGTTTTGACCTAATACAAGTTTGATGACATCATGCCAATACATTGTGACGAGAACAAAAGCAGACAAAAAAAAAAAAAAAAACCATGACTTGTCCTTGACTTGACATGTTTACAATTACATTTAAGTTTCGTGACTTAACATGTTTACAATTATATTAAAGATTTTACTACGATCTTATGAAGAGATCGCGAGATTGGTATTTCTAAAATTTATAAAGTTACAATGTAATTATTTGACCATAAGTTTGCACTTTAATTCAATTATTTTTATATATATATGATACCATTATAAGATTTGTATGGATTAATAGTGGTCCATGATACTAATAGAGATCTTATTTTGTTCAATAAGATAGTAGCAAAACTCCTATCTTAGACCCACTTGGACAGTTTGATGAGAAAATGTTTAATACTTATGTGACATTGTTTATATGCATCATATTTGAATCTTTAATCTATAATTAAACCTGTTACCATTTCAAATTTTTTTAATCTAGCTTCCTTGTAGACGCCATCTTGAAAAGATAACAACCAATTAAAATTGTAAAATTGATTAAAAAAAATGTAAAAAAGTCAATCGCAAGAATTAAAAAATGTCTCTCATCTACCAATTATATTGATTTGACTGCAATTCTACCATCCCCAGACGACAACTTGCTGTATTCGTTTTTCTTGTGATTAATAAACTATGTTATAATAATTAAACAGCAATCAATGATTGAATCAAAGATTAATATATGGTTTTATCAATAGTGGTTTAGGTAGCTATTAATCAGAATTTTAATCTCTCTTGTTGAAGTGTCCCTTTTGAAACATACTTTTGTTACATTATGTCCTCATCCATTACTAAAACAATTGAGAAAATTGTTCCATTCTCTAACCTTTAGCACCATAACTCTTTCAAGCTTATTAAAATACTAAGGGTGCATTTGAAAATGTTCTTACACTAATTGTAGCTATTTTAATTGGTTAAAAACAATTATTTTATTTATTCATAATGTTTGGTTGAAATTAACAAAATCTTTCTCTATTAAAAGAAATAAACAAACTCGTTTAGTTAGAAGCAGTTATACTATAAGTATTTAGAAATATTATATTTTGCAGTATTCAATTAAATAAACCAAATTGGTATAATTCTAGAAAAAGTTGCATGCTGGTTTTCCTTTTCTTTTTTTTGAAGAAATGTTGGTTTTTTACTTGAGAAGGATTTGAACAAAAACATTCTTATAAATAATAATCCATAGGTTTGATTTAGTAAGAGTCTTAATATTTGTTAAATTCAACCATGCTAGATGTTAAAAGACACTAGACAAGAACTTGTCAACAGCCTCCAACATGAAAACAAAAACAATACCATTACCACCAACAATAGGGGTACATCTTTTCAATTAAAAAATATTCACTACAAATTATAAGAACCTACTTATGTAAGAAAATTAAAAATACCCACCAATAAACTTTGTCCTGATCTTCAAAATTAGGATTTTGTCGTCGCACCATGGATTAATTAACATTAATGCACATAATAATGAACCAAAATCTTGGATTGTTTGGCCTTTTCTTAGTACAAATCCAACATTATACGGCCTAGATTAATTAACCTAATCATGATGGATAAACAATAATTAACTTATGAAAAACAAAAACAATTATAAATCTTATAGCATGTGTCCAACAAGGATGATAGAAAATCGAGATACAACCCACCTAGCAATATTAGGTCACAATACTAGCCACCGTAAACGACAACTAAATGGGCCCAAAATGGGCCGACCGGCCTGTAGTTGGGGGCCCATTAAGGGAACAAAGTGGGATTTTGCCTCACGTGTGGGTGGGGTTCGAGGGACAGTCAAGAAGTCAACATTCTCCAAATGGGCCACACGTGTTGCTGTTGTTGTTCTTGTTTCTTGTTTGTTGTTTTGTCCGATGTCGTGTCACGTGTGAAAGTGACAATTGGATGTTTGCCTCCTCAACCACCCAAGTTGGGCCGTCGCCTTCTAACACGCACCTAACTCAACAATTCACGTGGATTTGGCCCAACTGTTTTTTTCTCCCCGACTATTTTATATATTTTTTTTCTCGAAACTGACACTAAAATCAAGTAGGAAGTCTATCGAAACTTATCATGATCAAATAATATTCATACAATTTGGACAATAATTCCGACCAACTAAGGGAAGGGATATTCCAACATTTGTGTTTTTATCATTGAAATGAAGAGACAGAAGAACAATCATTCAATAAAAAATTGACTGATATATCACGTTTTGTTTTATATTATATTATATGAACACATACCCATTTTTGAGGGGTCCTCACGTTCTGCTTTATTTTATTTTACTTTGTTTTTCAATAACTTTGACTTGATTGCCTAATTAAGGCCAATTGTAGGTGACTAAAAATGGTTAATTTAATTTGGTAGCTCAACTGGACGGTGGAAAATGCTTTGGAGTACATTTTTCAACTTTTGACCAGAAGTATTAAATGGATCCTACTGGTTTGAATATGTAGATTAAACTAAGTCTAAAATTATAGACATCACACAATATAGAATCAATGTAGTAATGAATTAGTTAAGTTGATCTATCATATTGAAAACAAATCCAATCAAGCATGATCAACCTGTCATGTCCTGTTTTCATTTGACTAAGGCCATAAAAAATATACACAATTTTATTATAAGTATAAACATCTCGATTTGTCTTGGTGTTGCTACCATGTCATTCATCATCTATAATTTTTATTTCCGACCTCAATGTGATACACAACATAAATTAATATTGTCAAAATCTCAATATGATACATAACATAAATGAATATTATCAAAATAGTACGGCTCGTTTTTCACCTTTAATTTTTAATAGAGATTTATTAGAGATATGTATTCTTTCTTCTACTTCTCATCAAAATATCTCATTATTATCATTATGAGAAATAAAAGCAATGTCCCCAAATTTTATTACATAAATTCCTATATACATTATTGTATTGTCAAAAGAAAATAGAAACCAAAAACCAAAACAAAACCCATTTGGAATTTATCTCACTTGGGTTGTAAATACAAATAATTCTAGCAACAAATGGGTTTGACAAGTCCCTTTCTCCTCTCTCCGATATTATTAAGTTTCGTTTTCTATCAAACATTCTAGGGCTTCATTATTGTTACAACTTTCATAGTCTTATCAATCTAATCTTTCTTTAAAAGTCTGAAATTCATTATGGGCATCAATGTAAATTATGATTGGTTGCTATCATAGTCATTGTTGGATTACTTGTCTCCAAAAGCAAAACTTTTAATTGCTTTCTATATCACTCTCAAAAAGTTTCATCTTTTCTTAATCATATCTTTCGATCGATCACCCTCAAATCACATCCTTTTTCATTTTCCTATTTCAATATTATTGCTGTTTAGATTATGAAAATCACTATCTTAAAGTTCCCAATCGCACCTGAGGATGAAGATGTTTCACTGTGGTCACCATATGCATTCCATTTTTTTGTTATAACCTTCATAATTCAAGAATTTTATTATATGGTATTAATTCTAGACACGCCGCATTTAAATCTACTTTTTCATTTTTTTAACTGTTGTAAAGGATTTGGACGGAAGGGGTATTACTCCGAGTCACAATCTCATTGATATATAGATGAGTGCGTGTGTGTGTGTGTTTTTTTTTGTTTTTGTTTTGTTTTTGTTTTGTTAATTATTGATGTTGGCATATTATTAAGTTAATCTCATTTTCTTTCTTTACTTTTTTTTTTTTTTTGAGTTTGAAAATTTACAATATATTTTATATTGATTAGTGGTCATTTTCAAGCATGGACATGTCTATATAGCCTATGTTTTTCTAGTGATTTGTTGATATTTATAGTCATTAGAAAGAAAGTACGTGAGAATCATTATGTTGAGAGTTCACTCAAAGATAAAATTCGGTATATAATTTATCCAAACCTGAATATTTTATTGAGTAGATGGATTTTTTATAAAATTAGTGATCATATATAGGTATGTATAGATTGAAAATTATTAATAATTATCTAAAAATAGTATAAATTTAATTTTGGCCCAAAAACAAAATACATTTTTAATCTCAAACGAAAATTTAATCCTTTTTAATCCATTTTTATTTCCTCGTAAGAAGTGTTTTACAGGATTAAATTTCTGTTTGAGATTGAAAACTTATAACTGTTTTAATTTTATGTTGGCATCTCTTATACAGTTTCCCCTGATGTTTATAATTTGAGAGTTATTAGAATCATCAAGAGCCTGACTGAGCTGAATAATAAAGAGAAAAAAAAAATCCAATGAGTTAAATTTGAAAAAAAAAAAAAAAAAAAAACAGTGGAAAAGTCAATAAGAGGATTATGTTGGTGGTCTCCCCATTCAGATCTCGCCACGTGTTTCACACTTGAACGGCGTCCCTCCAGCAACAAGTTTCCACCGATGTGGCACAACCGTACTCGATAGACCACAAAAATCTCACAGCCGTAGAAAAACCACCTGACTAGTTCTAAAAACCCAAGTCACTTCTGGGGTCTGTTTGGTAAATCAGCAAAGTTGGGGGCCAACGCCAAAAAATAAAAAACATAAAAATAGATAACCCCACGTGAATCGCTGTTTTCTAATTGGACGAGACCGGGTGGAGCCCACCTGATCAAAAACAAACTATGGTCAACGCTTGAGTGTGCCACGTGGCGCAAACCTGGACAGGGTCCCCCCCTCTCTGGAGTCTGGATATAAATATTATTATTATTATTATTATATATAAAATTAAAATAAAAAAACCCGAATTCTACGCTCCTCCGGAAGCCTTTGCATGGGGAGTGTGGTGGGCCCCACAGACAAAGTGATCGACCAGATACGTGGATTTATCTCTCCCCCCTACAAGTCGTCCTCGCCGATTTTTTGAGAGCAAAAATGTGGGATATTTTTTAGGAGGAAATTGGAAATTTGAAATATGTAGTTTTTCTTTCTAACAAGTGGGTGCCGGTCTCTCTTGTGGTTACGTCTAATCCTATCATTTTGTATCAATGATCGTGTGTGAAAGATTGGAATTGGGGGATTACTCAAACTTATTATAGTATTGGTATGAGTGTAGGAGACCTCAACTTGGGTGTTTTGTGATTGTTTTGTAGTTTATGAGAAGCATGTCTAATCATGGACTTCATTACCATTTAAATGAATGCACATGACTTCTTTTATCAGTTGTATATGAAAAATGTTATATGATGATTTTAAAAATCAACTTAAATGATGTTTTATGTGTACAACATCTCATAACACATGTAATTATGCATATTTTCATCCATCTTAATGATGGACAAAAGTCTCTCAAAATGCATTTTACAAGTTTTGTGTGAGTTATTTTATTTTTTTATTGTGAAAGTGTTCGTTTCTTAATTATAAAGGTAAATATCTAAGTTGGTAAATTTCTAAATCATTTTATATAAATTACGAAGTAATATTTTTTTCTTATATGTATCATGACATAATTTATTGAATAGTATGATAACTAATTTTTTGGATTTTATATAACATCATTCCTCATATGTTATTTTCAGTTACGAATTATTTTTTGAATGATAATTTTACAATGGGCGATAATTTTACAATGGGCATATCCCACCAAAGCTTTTATTTTATATGACAAAGAATATAACATCCTGTATTGGATAAAAAAAAAAGGATATACCCAAATTTAAATACCAAATAATAGATGCCACCAAATAGCTAGCAAAGTTCTCTAATTACTGTGGAAGAGAATTTAGACTCAAGATCCATCACCCACAATAAAGTTGAGGAGTTTTGTGTTCATTTACATTTCTCTAGCTATCGTAGTGAAGTGAACATATTAATTTGGGAGAATTTTAAAAATCCCACCAAATTTTAATTAAAAAAAAAAAAAAACAATTGAAGTAACACTTTCATGATTAATTAAAGTCCAGCAAAGATTCCAAAATTTGTTATTTACTGAAATTGTTTTATTATTGGATGTTTGAATCGTATATCATGAATGAAGACAGGTAACTTACTTATATATATATATATATATATATATTATCAAAACTTTAGAAATAACAGATAAAATAATAAGAAGGAGAAGTGGTTAAGTATTAGACTTTAGTTCTCTATTGAATAGGTGGTGCCTAGACTTGATTGGGTCTGCCTTTTTTTTTTTTTTTTTTTTAATTTATATACAATTATATCTTTTTATTTTTATATTTTTTCATGAGCCTAAACTGAGCCATTTAATTTTAAGCTAGCCTGATGTCATATAATTTTCATTTTTATAATCTATATTTTATATACAAATAGTTTTGATTGTAAATATATTGTTCAATTTTAGAAGTATATGAGGTTTGAGAGAGTGTCTTTATACAAGTTGTTTTCAAACGGAAACATTTTTGAAATATATATTTTTTATGTGATCGTAGGCATAGTTTGGTTAATAATTATATTACTTAATAAATCCAAGGTTCCAAATTTAAATCTGCATTTCTCCAAATTAAAGAAGAAAAAAAGAAGGAAATACACTTTAACTATTATATCCTACTAAATTAGGGCACTTTTTACATAAATTAAAACAATTTTAAATACATGATAAAATTCACTATTTTATTCCTTACAAATAAATAATGATTAATATTTTGATAATAATAACAATAATAATTAAATTGTTGATCAAATTATATGAAAGGGAGCTTCATTTTTTGGGTTTAGATTCAGCCCCTCTTTAAGTTAACTAAACTTTCTTAAACACGAACAAAAAAATTTATGAAGTCAAGATTTATTCTTCGTTTCACTCTTTTTTATACATTTAAGTATTTCATTCAAATTAATATATTTTTTTTCATCTTTAAAGCATATCCAAATTAAACTACCAATCTCCTTCCTCCTTTTTCCAAGGAGAAATGGTGGGGCCTCAACATAATGTTTAGGCGAGCTTGGCGAATTGACAGAGTGGTGTCCACGTAGCTTGTCGTTTTTCTCTTAGCATATATATATATATATATATATATATTCGAAGCTTGATAGCCACAAAAAATAGTGATAATTTTTCCTATTATTGTGAATTACTCCTCTCTTGATGTTAGTTATTCCCTTTTATTGTTAAGAGGTGATCCTTAAACCACACTTGAGAATCAAACCTTAATTGGTTTCGGTTATATCAGTATTCAAAAATAAAAAATTAATATTTAGAAAAAAAAAAAAAAAATCTCTTTCAACTACATATAATTTTCTCACTTTCCTAATAGAGTAAGTACAAGCTACTCAAATCACAAAATGAAGCTAATCTCACAAGCAAATGATCACTTCAATAATGTCTCCTAGTACAATTTCATTTTTTCTTGCAACTACCCATTTCATTTCCAAGTACCTTTCAAAAGGCCTTGTACACATAGGGGCTAGCTTAAAGCCCTTCACATCGTGATTGATGTGAGATTTATATGCATGAAGCAATTGATTTAGCGTTGATTTGAGATGCATAAAGCAATGTTTTCATAAAAAGTGGTTATGTGACTAAAGTATGTTGAGATGGATAAGTACTGAGATAAGAATGAATATAGTAGCTAATGAATGCTGTTAATTGAGGATAGACTTTTAATGTCCTTTAGAGTTCATTACATATACATAAAAAATCAGTAGAAGGGTTTTAATTATAAAATAATTAGTTTTCACAAGTGTCTCTGTGCACTCCTAACATGTCACATTTTTGAAAATGATTACAATTGTCCACTCTGTCCAAAGAAAAAAAAATCGACTATTTTATATAAGTTCAGACTATTACCCACTTAAATGGTTAGATGTGCTCGAAAGTCTTTTATCAGAAGTTGGGAAAGGACTGTCTACACAAATAGTAGGAGATCTACCTACATAAGTAGTGAGAGTTGTGAATTGAATTTACCACTTAAGAGATGTGATAGGTGAAAATAATTTTACCATTAGATCATTTCAATTTACTCAAATAAGAAGAAAAGAACTTTTTATAGATGATTCACCTATACCAACACTTATTTATTTATTTAAACTGTAATTTCATTTGTTAAAATGGTAATTCTTTCTAAAATTTAATTCTACCTTATTTAATGAGATGACATATGATTTGCTTGTTGGGTAAAAAAAAAAAAGAATTTGCCTTGTCTGCAACGCTTTTGACAATTGTCTAATTGACACTCAAATACATCCACTTTTGCTGAAATTGAAGAATGACATATAGTTAACATAGTAACACTTGAAACCAAAGCACTATAAAATCACTTTTGGCAACAGCATGTAACTTATTTAAAAAGCAATAACCTCGCCGACTGAATTGGGTGGCAAGTAGCAACCAAATTGGTCATGAAGTGCTTAAGCATTGAAAGAAAAAAAAAATCAGTAAGGAAATCATGAAGTACTACACATATCAAAATGAATATGTAGTAGTGTACACATACACATGCACAGTTGCAGGCACCAAACAATAAAACCAAAAGGTGAAGAGAGATCAAGACCTTATCTCTAGTCTAACCCATCCATCCATTACTGCTTTTTGAGAGAGAAAAAAAAAATGGAAGGGGAATCCTTTGTAATGTAATCTGAGTACTGAAAAACGTCTCTGAAAATTGTCTCTCATTCTCTAGGGTTTGTCTGAAAACTGCTATAATTGTCTGACTCACTTGCTGAAAAACTGTTTTCCAGCGTTTTTGTTCGTTTTCTAAGACAAGGGCAGGAGAGGGAACAGCTTCTGAATCTACCTAGTCTGTCCTGCCACTCCACAACAAAATAGTTTTGGCCTTGCCACAGTTTTTGTCTGCTCACTCTTTGATTCTTTGTATGAATTCCTGCCTTTTTTTGTGGCTGCAACTGAGATTGGGTCCAATGTGACATATACACTGGTCACTTATAATCGTATCGACTGTTTTGTGTTACATTATATATTTTGTCACATTCATCACTCTACATATATAAATATATACATATAACCAATCTCATGTTCAATTTGTGTGTATCTATGTATATAATAATGGGATAATTTCTGTTTCATAAATTAGTCTGCTTTGAAATGGGGTTGTTTAAATGTGCTGCTTAAAAATACAGAGATCAGGAGAAGCTTCATTGAAACCAATTAGTATAGATTTGTTTCATGTGAAAATGGCATGGCTTTATTTAATTAAGTTGGTCTTTGGCAGAATGAGATCCCATGAGATTCATATTGACCATTTTTTTTTTTTTTGTGGTAAGGTATTTGGTTAGGGAGGTGAGTGGTCCATGAAGGAGTTTCTAAAAAATACATATAATTTATAAATAAAGAGTCTTAATCTTAAGCTATAACTAAATCAATGTATATATAAGTAAAAGTTGGTATGCTTTTTGATGTTAAAATAATAGGGGGAAAAAAAAAGGAGTTGATAGTGGGCGGCTTTGGCTTGTTGTTTGCCGTTTTAGTACATAGCCCCATGAGAGTTCAGTGGGCAGGATTCCTGGCTTGAACTAAGAATCAATTTCCCATAAATGTGATTATTATTGCAAGTAATAAAGATAATTAAAAGAGAGATCAATTAGAAGGGAAAAAAGAAAAAGCTTTCCTTGAAACAGGAACTGTTTTTGCACATAACTAATTTAGAAGTCCCTATGCATGATAAACAACAGTTAAAAATTAAAAAAAAGAAAAAATTAAAAAAAAAAAAACATAAAAACATGGGGTTAAACCTAGAAAAGGGTACATAACATTTTCCCTAAGATGATCACAAAAACAGTTCTTGTGAACCCTCCACAATGAAAAGCTACCAAAAAGACTCAATAAAAATTAAGTCTTTTTTTTTTAGTTTAATTTAATCATAACTTGATCTAGCCAGTCCATTGCTTGTGACCAGGAACCCACTTGGGGCACTTAGGACTAAAATAGTGTGACACAACCCTTGAGTTGAGGAGCTCAACAATGGGTGCAAATTTAACACACCTTGGTGTTTTGTACTGGTTTATTGATGCACCTAAGCTAATTGCATAGTCCATGAGCTTGTCAAATGTCCCTGCCTCAACAACCTTGATCTCAAGTGGTGCAATTGATTTATCCGAGACACGGCCTTGGCGGTACACACTGTTGAGTGATTCCTCAATGGTCAGGCAACAATCCTCAAACACTGAGGGTGGAATTGGAGTTGTACCATTGAGACTAAGCTCCCAAAACAGCACATAGTGACCAGGGGCATTTGTGGTGTCTGCATAGCTAGTGTACTCAGCTAGTGTTGCATCAAATGGCACCAAATGGTTCACTGCATTCTTCACAGCACTTTGTAGCTCCACCTCATCAGTCTTATCTGAATCAATGCTTAGCACCACATTTATCCTGCATATGAAGTTGAATTGTGGTGCCTTGTTCTTGAATCCAGCCACCCTCAGCACATCACCTACTCTGTAGCGATATAACCCTACAAAACATGTACAAGCAATTTATAAGTACATATGTTTCATGTATATATACATAAGTTGAGTGATCGATAGATTTAATTACCAGCATAAGTGGTGACCACAAGCTCATATTCTTGGCCAAGCTTGACATCAACAAGATCAACCAACTCTTGTTGCTCCTTCTCATTGAGAGATTTGGGCATGGAAATAGAGTTAGTGCAACCATTGTTTCTATGAACAGGCAAGAACTCAAAGTAGGCCATGGTAGGGATAAGGGTATAGGAGACTTCACTAGGCCTGCAAAGAGGGTTGAGGTTGACACCAAAATAGCACTCAGAAGAAGCATACATGGTGCAAACAAGAGGGAGGCCGTTGCTATAGAAGTCAAGAGTTGGGATGTACTGTGACATGGTCCCAGTCACAATAACATCCACATACTTAGTGTTGGGCCACAGCCTTGTTATGATCCCTTCCCAGTTGTCCTTTCTACACTCATTTTCAATGAAATCGGCAAGTTTTTGGTCAGGTTTAAGGATGTTCATGACAGCCTCCCTCACAGAAGGGTCAGTGATTTGGGGGTTAAGGGTGCCACTCCTGATATCATGGACAAGATATCGCCAATGCTTTTCAAGAAACTTGATTGCCCTTATAAAGCCAGAGGCAAAAACAGCACCAACTCTAAGTACTTCTTTGTTTTGGCAAAGGCCACAAAGCAGCTGAGAGTACATGCTTTGGTAGGAGTCAGGGCACAGGATGGTTTCATTTGGGCTAGTGTAGTTTGTGTATGGATCATATGGTCTGTTTTTGAAGTAAGAGCTTTTGTAATAGCTTGTCAAAACTGGTCTAGCCACAAGGCCACCAGGCGTCTTTGCTTCTGATTTTATAAACAAAAAGTACATTCCTTTCCCTTTCTCTAGACCGGCTACAAACTGGCTCATTACAGGCATCAACAAGCTATACAAAAGTGACCTCCTCTCTAGCTCATCTTCAATTGTTGCCATCAACTTCCTCTCCCCTCCTGATGTCCCAGAACTACATAAAAACAAAAACAAAAACACCCCATTAAGCCAAAGCATCCACACAGGCACTAAAACACACAATTCAAAGACCAAAAGACTAGAAATTTAACAAGCATGCAAGACAAAAGCAACAAGCTTGTGTGAGCTGACCTTGTCAAGAACTCAGAAATGGGGCTGGAGCAGAGGATTGGAGAGGTATCACCATTGGCAATACGAGAGATGTCAGGGTGGATATCCTCATAACTGATGACAGGCATGACTTTCTTGAAAGTCTCTCTATCAGCAGTGTGGCCATTCAAGCCATGTCTTCGCAAGTACTCAGCATGAGCATTGCTTTTCAGGATCTCTCCAAGGACCTTCTTTTGGACCTCATCAGCCTTTGTAGTAACATTTTCAATGAACTCTAGCTTCCTCTTGTTCTTCTCTGCAAGGCTAGTGTAGTAATCTGTGGATTTTATTGCGTTCTTTGGTGCTTCAGGCATGGTTTCTTTTGCACTGTTTTTTTTCGAGATGTGTAAAGAGCGTGTTTGTGAGCAAAACAAAAGAGAGATAGATAGACAGATATATGCTTTGTTGCAAGGATGGATTGTTTTTGGTGTGAGGAAAAATGCGGAGAGGAGTGGATATTTATAATCGAGAAATCAAGGTGGCACTACAATTCATTAGAGGGATTAGAGAGTAAACACACACACCTCTAAAGGGACATAATTGTAAAACATTATTGACCCCCTATAGTTCTCTCTCTCTCTCTCTTTTTTTTTTTTCCTTTGTCTTTTTTGAACATCCTTCTATTTCTCTTATACATTGGCACCAAAATTCCATGCTTTTTCTTATGGTCAAGTTCCATATTAACTCCAAAAGGGTTTTTCTTTAAAAAAAAAAAGAGAAAAGACATGCATAGCAAAACTCCTATTTTGAAATGACTTTAGTGCTTTTCACTCTTTGACACCTCTACTTCAATTTTGACCTAAACATCATCAATTATTAAAATCATCAATGATACGGTAATATTTTTATCCTAGTAAATCAGTCAAAATTCCAGTTACGATTGTGAAATGCTATTATTATTTCACAAGACACTCAAAATGTACTATCATTACAAGTCTTATCATTATGATTTTTTTTTTTTTTTAAATTCTTTCAACCCATATTTTAAACCACCCATTATAGATTTCTAAATTGTGTGTGCTTGTTGTACACATAGATGCCGTTTAGAATCCCACCTTCCCAAAGTTGTAGAAGGCAAAGGCAAATATTACAACCGGCTATGTTCGGTGTACGCGATCTCCAATCTCGGGTGGACCCGCAATAATTCCACTGGTTACCAGAGTACTGTTGTATCACGGGCGTTTTCTCAACTTCACAAAAACAAAAAACGGCGATAAGTTTAGAACCGGAGTCCGGTCAAAATGTCGCAATACGTTGAGTAATGGGAGTGTGTGGGCATATATGTACGGCAACTAATTGGAGGGTTGGGGGGTGTTTCTTGTAGAAGTATCCAAGCGGGACCGACCAGCCAGCTGGCTGCCAAACTTGACAGGTTGACACGTGTGCTAATGGGAGTTTAGTGCCTTCACGTAGTTAATGTTCGAACGTGTATTTACAAAACTCGGTTCCGATATTGTTTTCTTCCTCGCCATTTACTCGGGCCGTATTTATTGTCCTTTTGGACACTTGATATTTCTATTTCTATCATGTGCTTCAATCTCAACTCGACATTGTAGTATGTGCTCACTTTGTATCCGATTATTACTCCCTCCCCTTCTTCCTTGACCTCTTTCCAAACAGTATTTAGAAATTTTCTATTTAGAATCGTCGTATACTGTATATAATTATTAATTAGACAACTATATTTATGTGTTATTAAAGCTCATTATTAATTAGAGTAGGTTTTCATTCAAAATTGCTCATTTAGGTATGTGTTCTGTATTCCCTTTTACTTTCTATGTTGAAGGTTGATTAATATGAGGTAAGATAGCAAGGAATTATAGAATTAATAATATTTTTGCATGATTGAAAACGGATAGCGAACTTTGAATAAAAGGAATATATGGGTCGTTTTGCTAGTTATTCGCATAATTTTGATCCCCTCTTTCTCCTTTTATGTCTCTCAAAGTTGAAATTAAAAATTCTTAGTTTGAAACCGTCCTTAGTGAAGGGGTGCTAAGAGCGAGGAACAAAATTGATAATGTTTTCGTGGGGGGTGGAAAGAGACAGTGAAGGTTGAATAAAAGAGAGATATGGTTAACCTAACATAGCTGCAAATGACATAGAATAGACTTATAACTAAAATTTTGCTCTAATTTATTGGTTGTGACTTTCTTACGTATAAGAAGGTTTATATGGGAAGCAACTTGATGTATATATGTAATAAAATTACAACTCGTGTAGTGGGCTTGCATGTGGCGGCAACATCAAAGACTTTGCAATAGTGTTTTTGGAAACAATTTTCGTAATTTGTGTGAAACGGTTTGAGGTCAAGTACTTGTTAAGGTGGTTATACTTAAACATCACATTTTGTGTCCCAAGGTAGTCAAATTTAGTATGAAGCGTTTTTCTTTTCCCTTTTTTCTTCTTTTGATTTCCTTCTTGTTCTATTTTGATAAGTTTATTCTTAGTTGTATTCAAATTTGACAATAATCTATTTATGTCAATCTTTATATTTAATACGACATTATTACAACCAATTAGTCAAAAATATGTGAAATGAAATATTGAATGTATTATATTAATTAACATATATATATATATATATATATTCTGATTTACCCCATTAATTTATATCTTTGTTATTTATGTTAATTGTACATACATTTTTATAATGTTTTAATTCAAGCCTATTATTTGTTTTAATACATATTAATGAAAATTAGAGAAAGAAAAAGTGACACTTAAAGCTTAGATGTTAGGTCAAGGCAAAGGTTAAAAGTCAAACACTAGATTAAATGAGATTTAATCTCAATTTGGTTCTTATTAATTTATAATTTAGCTAGCATATATCAATCCTTTGAAAGAGAAAAAAAAGAAAAATCTTCCTTGACTTTTCTTGAAAAGCATGTTTGTTTCACTTGCTTTTTCTTGAAATCACTTTGATAATGATGTTTTAGCGTATATATACATTCATTAACAAACAGGAGGATTTGCAACTTCAAGAACACCAAGAAAACTACATAGAACTCACAAAGCCGTATAGCTAGACGGCATACCATATTATATGTACTTTGCAGTTGGTACCTAACATATCCTAATCATTGTTAATTTCAAGTCAAAAGATAAAAATGTATACAAAGTTACAAACACACGCAATAACCAAATGTCAAAATTATGTCGTATTTGTCAATTACTTGCTACATATTAAATGAATTTTATTTGATGCAATTTCTTAATATATATAATCAAATTTAATAATCAACATGCATGTCAATACATTAATATCTTCTTCACATTAAAGAGTAAAGATATCTCAAATTGAAAAAGATCAAAAGCCATTTTATCATGAATCTAACACTTTTGAACTAACGTAAATTATATATAACTTTATAGCTTTTGTTTGTTGCAAAACATGCATGATCATGAATGTTGTCTCACCATTTTTAAAGCATTCCTTTAGATGATACCAAAACTAGATGTTAAAGAAGAATTAAATATTAAACTAGTGCAATGACTTCTTTTTTTTTTCATCACACCATTCAAAGCGTTAATTACTATAGATTTTAACAAAATTATATATATTTTTATATAGTGGAGAATAGATTTAAATTGAGAAGAAATTACTCATAAGATAGAAACTTAAACCCTTAATTCTCTTAGGATTTAAAATAGTACTCGCTCACTATTATTAAAAGATGACGTCTTAATAAAATTGTAATAGGTACACAAAAAAAACCAAAAAAAAAAAAAGGAAAGGAGCTATGATAGTTTGAAAAGTACCTTTATACTAAAATTAATTTAGCACTTTTAAAAATGTTAAAAGCATTAATCACTCAAATGTCTTAACTCATAATTACTTGCTGTTATTATTTATGAAATTAATATGGATAAAGTTTGGAAAATAAAGAACAAATATACAAAAAAGCGAAGCCAAATAATGAAAAAGATCGACGATGGAAGAGGGCACAAATCGCCACGTCATAATAAAAATCACCGAAAGTGGAAGACCCAATCGACTCCCCAGAATTCAAGAGGCTTTGTTGGCCAAAAGGGTCTCAAGCTTATGTCATTGCCACGTCAGCCACTGCCTCCACCAAGGATGTCTCCACTTTTGCCACGTGTACTTGCCCTGCCCCTGTCGCCACTTGTCCTCCACCTCTCCATTTCTTTTTCCTTTGCCAAACTTGTGTTCTGTGTATACCCCACCGTCACGAAACTCTCACGTGTCTCTCCCCACCTTGAGCCATTAGATGCTAGCAATAAAAAAACATTAAAAACGAAGACTAAAAATTTTAAATGAGTTAAATGCGTTCAAGACTACTTGATATTGTCATTTTTGTTTAATTGAGCGAGGTGGCATTTTTGATCAACTCTCATTTAGCAATGAACCATTACAACTAACTACTGTATTGACATTGGATTTCAAAATGTCTTTCACTTTCATTAGTGAAATTCATTTTTTCTTCAAATTTATACTCTACTTTGACGGTCATAACTCATAATTCATAACTTAACTTCTACTTTTAATTGAGTTATATATGTATCTCTCATTCTATTTTAGTTTAAATGGTGCATGTTTTCCCATCAATGTTTATGTTGGGAGTTCAAATTTTATTGTTAGAACTTATCTACATATGTGGTGAAATATCTCTCGTATTGCCAACATATTCTAAATATTTAAATCTATATTTTTCAAAATTACATAGATTTGATTCTTTTTTTTTATGATAGACAATGAGAAGTAAATTCATATGAAATTACCTATATCTTATTTTTTAGGATAAATACAAGATTTAAACTTTGAGTTTTTAGGATTAAAGTAAATGTTCAATCAATTTTAGGATAAGGTAATGTGCAAACAATAATTTAAGGTGTATTTGACATCGTACATAATTTAAATACATAAAAAAGGGTAAAGGATGGGGGCTTTGGTGGGTTGGGTGGAACGAGGAATAGAGGGGAGGCGGGTGCACCGAGGCCGCAGGTAGGACCGCACACAAGTGGGGGGCATAGTGCTTGCTGCTTGAATGTGTTGTGTTGTGCTTATAAGGGGAGTGTGCTGTGTGTGGGAGACACCCACACTAATGCAAATCTTTGACTGTTGACTTTTCTCATTTTTTAATATATATATTTTTTAACAT
>CM034462.1:28182129-28395662 GCA_019925255.1 Litchi chinensis | reverse complement strand
TCTCTCCCCCTACAAGTCGTCCTCGCCGATTTTTTGAGAGCAAAAAATGTGGGATATTTTTTAGGAGGAAATTGGAAATTTGAAATATGTAGTTTTTCTTTCTAACAAGTGGGTGCCGGTCTCTCTTGTGGTTACGTCTAATCCTATCATTTTGTATCAATGATCGTGTGTGAAAGATTGGAATTGGGGGATTACTCAAACTTATTATAGTATTGGTATGAGTGTAGGAGACCTCAACTTGGGTGTTTTGTGATTGTTTTGTAGTTTATGAGAAGCATGTCTAATCATGGACTTCATTACCATTTAAATGAATGCACATGACTTCTTTTATCAGTTGTATATGAAAAATGTTATATGATGATTTTAAAAATCAACTTAAATGATGTTTTATGTGTACAACATCTCATAACACATGTAATTATGCATATTTTCATCCATCTTAATGATGGACAAAAGTCTCTCAAAATGCATTTTACAAGTTTTGTGTGAGTTATTTTATTTTTTTATTGTGAAAGTGTTCGTTTCTTAATTATAAAGGTAAATATCTAAGTTGGTAAATTTCTAAATCATTTTATATAAATTACGAAGTAATATTTTTTTCTTATATGTATCATGACATAATTTATTGAATAGTATGATAACTAATTTTTTGGATTTTATATAACATCATTCCTCATATGTTATTTTCAGTTACGAATTATTTTTTGAATGATAATTTTACAATGGGCGATAATTTTACAATGGGCATATCCCACCAAAGCTTTTATTTTATATGACAAAGAATATAACATCCTGTATTGGATAAAAAAAAAAGGATATACCCAAATTTAAATACCAAATAATAGATGCCACCAAATAGCTAGCAAAGTTCTCTAATTACTGTGGAAGAGAATTTAGACTCAAGATCCATCACCCACAATAAAGTTGAGGAGTTTTGTGTTCATTTACATTTCTCTAGCTATCGTAGTGAAGTGAACATATTAATTTGGGAGAATTTTAAAAATCCCACCAAATTTTAATTAAAAAAAAAAAAAAACAATTGAAGTAACACTTTCATGATTAATTAAAGTCCAGCAAAGATTCCAAAATTTGTTATTTACTGAAATTGTTTTATTATTGGATGTTTGAATCGTATATCATGAATGAAGACAGGTAACTTACTTATATATATATATATATATATATCATATAATATTATCAAAACTTTAGAAATAACAGATAAAATAATAAGAAGGAGAAGTGGTTAAGTATTAGACTTTAGTTCTCTATTGAATAGGTGGTGCCTAGACTTGATTGGGTCTGCCTTTTTTTTTTTTTTTTTTTTAATTTATATACAATTATATCTTTTTATTTTTATATTTTTTCATGAGCCTAAACTGAGCCATTTAATTTTAAGCTAGCCTGATGTCATATAATTTTCATTTTTATAATCTATATTTTATATACAAATAGTTTTGATTGTAAATATATTGTTCAATTTTAGAAGTATATGAGGTTTGAGAGAGTGTCTTTATACAAGTTGTTTTCAAACGGAAACATTTTTGAAATATATATTTTTATGTGATCGTAGGCATAGTTTGGTTAATAATTATATTACTTAATAAATCCAAGGTTCCAAATTTAAATCTGCATTTCTCCAAATTAAAGAAGAAAAAAAGAAGGAAATACACTTTAACTATTATATCCTACTAAATTAGGGCACTTTTTACATAAATTAAAACAATTTTAAATACATGATAAAATTCACTATTTTATTCCTTACAAATAAATAATGATTAATATTTTGATAATAATAACAATAATAATTAAATTGTTGATCAAATTATATGAAAGGGAGCTTCATTTTTTGGGTTTAGATTCAGCCCCTCTTTAAGTTAACTAAACTTTCTTAAACACGAACAAAAAAATTTATGAAGTCAAGATTTATTCTTCGTTTCACTCTTTTTTATACATTTAAGTATTTCATTCAAATTCATATATTTTTTTTCATCTTTAAAGCATATCCAAATTAAACTACCAATCTCCTTCCTCCTTTTTCCAAGGAGAAATGGTGGGGCCTCAACATAATGTTTAGGCGAGCTTGGCGAATTGACAGAGTGGTGTCCACGTAGCTTGTCGTTTTTCTCTTATATATATATATATATATATATAATTCGAAGCTTGATAGCCACAAAAAATAGTGATAATTTTTCCTATTATTGTGAATTACTCCTCTCTTGATGTTAGTTATTCCCTTTTATTGTTAAGAGGTGATCCTTAAACCACACTTGAGAATCAAACCTTAATTGGTTTCGGTTATATCAGTATTCAAAAATAAAAAATTAATATTTAGGCCAAAAAAAAAAAAAAATCTCTTTCAACTACATATAATTTTCTCACTTTCCTAATAGAGTAAGTACAAGCTACTCAAATCACAAAATGAAGCTAATCTCACAAGCAAATGATCACTTCAATAATGTCTCCTAGTACAATTTCATTTTTTCTTGCAACTACCCATTTCATTTCCAAGTACCTTTCAAAAGGCCTTGTACACATAGGGGCTAGCTTAAAGCCCTTCACATCGTGATTGATGTGAGATTTATATGCATGAAGCAATTGATTTAGCGTTGATTTGAGATGCATAAAGCAATGTTTTCATAAAAAGTGGTTATGTGACTAAAGTATGTTGAGATGGATAAGTACTGAGATAAGAATGAATATAGTAGCTAATGAATGCTGTTAATTGAGGATAGACTTTTAATGTCCTTTAGAGTTCATTACATATACATAAAAAATCAGTAGAAGGGTTTTAATTATAAAATAATTAGTTTTCACAAGTGTCTCTGTGCACTCCTAACATGTCACATTTTTGAAAATGATTACAATTGTCCACTCTGTCCAAAGAAAAAAAAATCGACTATTTTATATAAGTTCAGACTATTACCCACTTAAATGGTTAGATGTGCTCGAAAGTCTTTTATCAGAAGTTGGGAAAGGACTGTCTACACAAATAGTAGGAGATCTACCTACATAAGTAGTGAGAGTTGTGAATTGAATTTACCACTTAAGAGATGTGATAGGTGAAAATAATTTTACCATTAGATCATTTCAATTTACTCAAATAAGAAGAAAAGAACTTTTTATAGATGATTCACCTATACCAACACTTATTTATTTATTTAAACTGTAATTTCATTTGTTAAAATGGTAATTCTTTCTAAAATTTAATTCTACCTTATTTAATGAGATGACATATGATTTGCTTGTTGAGTAAAAAAAAAAAAGAATTTGCCTTGTCTGCAACGCTTTTGACAATTGTCTAATTGACACTCAAATACATCCACTTTTGCTGAAATTGAAGAATGACATATAGTTAACATAGTAACACTTGAAACCAAAGCACTATAAAATCACTTTTGGCAACAGCATGTAACTTATTTAAAAAGCAATAACCTCGCCGACTGAATTGGGTGGCAAGTAGCAACCAAATTGGTCATGAAGTGCTTAAGCATTGAAAGAAAAAAAAAATCAGTAAGGAAATCATGAAGTACTACACATATCAAAATGAATATGTAGTAGTGTACACATACACATGCACAGTTGCAGGCACCAAACAATAAAACCAAAAGGTGAAGAGAGATCAAGACCTTATCTCTAGTCTAACCCATCCATCCATTACTGCTTTTTGAGAGAGAAAAAAAGAATGGAAGGGGAATCCTTTGTAATGTAATCTGAGTACTGAAAAACGTCTCTGAAAATTGTCTCTCATTCTCTAGGGTTTGTCTGAAAACTGCTATAATTGTCTGACTCACTTGCTGAAAAACTGTTTTCCAGCGTTTTTGTTCGTTTTCTAAGACAAGGGCAGGAGAGGGAACAGCTTCTGAATCTACCTAGTCTGTCCTGCCACTCCACAACAAAATAGTTTTGGCCTTGCCACAGTTTTTGTCTGCTCACTCTTTGATTCTTTGTATGAATTCCTGCCTTTTTTTGTGGCTGCAACTGAGATTGGGTCCAATGTGACATATACACTGGTCACTTATAATCGTATCGACTGTTTTGTGTTACATTATATATTTTGTCACATTCATCACTCTACATATATAAATATATACATATAACCAATCTCATGTTCAATTTGTGTGTATCTATGTATATAATAATGGGATAATTTCTGTTTCATAAATTAGTCTGCTTTGAAATGGGGTTGTTTAAATGTGCTGCTTAAAAATACAGAGATCAGGAGAAGCTTCATTGAAACCAATTAGTATAGATTTGTTTCATGTGAAAATGGCATGGCTTTATTTAATTAAGTTGGTCTTTGGCAGAATGAGATCCCATGAGATTCATATTGACCTTTTTTTTTTTTTTTTGTGGTAAGGTATTTGGTTAGGGAGGTGAGTGGTCCATGAAGGAGTTTCTAAAAAATACATATAATTTATAAATAAAGAGTCTTAATCTTAAGCTATAACTAAATCAATGTATATATAAGTAAAAGTTGGTATGCTTTTTGATGTTAAAATAATAGGGGGAAAAAAAAAGGAGTTGATAGTGGGCGGCTTTGGCTTGTTGTTTGCCGTTTTAGTACATAGCCCCATGAGAGTTCAGTGGGCAGGATTCCTGGCTTGAACTAAGAATCAATTTCCCATAAATGTGATTATTATTGCAAGTAATAAAGATAATTAAAAGAGAGATCAATTAGAAGGGAAAAAAGAAAAAGCTTTCCTTGAAACAGGAACTGTTTTTGCACATAACTAATTTAGAAGTCCCTATGCATGATAAACAACAGTTAAAAATTAAAAAAAAGAAAAAATTAAAAAAAAAAAAACATAAAAACATGGGGTTAAACCTAGAAAAGGGTACATAACATTTTCCCTAAGATGATCACAAAAACAGTTCTTGTGAACCCTCCACAATGAAAAGCTACCAAAAAGACTCAATAAAAATTAAGTCTTTTTTTTTTAGTTTAATTTAATCATAACTTGATCTAGCCAGTCCATTGCTTGTGACCAGGAACCCACTTGGGGCACTTAGGACTAAAATAGTTTGACACAACCCTTGAGTTGAGGAGCTCAACAATGGGTGCAAATTTAACACACCTTGGTGTTTTGTACTGGTTTATTGATGCACCTAAGCTAATTGCATAGTCCATGAGCTTGTCAAATGTCCCTGCCTCAACAACCTTGATCTCAAGTGGTGCAATTGATTTATCCGAGACACGGCCTTGGCGGTACACACTGTTGAGTGATTCCTCAATGGTCAGGCAACAATCCTCAAACACTGAGGGTGGAATTGGAGTTTTACCATTGAGACTAAGCTCCCAAAACAGCACATAGTGACCAGGGGCATTTGTGGTGTCTGCATAGCTAGTGTACTCAGCTAGTGTTGCATCAAATGGCACCAAATGGTTCACTGCATTCTTCACAGCACTTTGTAGCTCCACCTCATCAGTCTTATCTGAATCAATGCTTAGCACCACATTTATCCTGCATATGAAGTTGAATTGTGGTGCCTTGTTCTTGAATCCAGCCACCCTCAGCACATCACCTACTCTGTAGCGATATAACCCTACAAAACATGTACAAGCAATTTATAAGTACATATGTTTCATGTATATATACGTAAGTTGAGTGATCGATAGATTTAATTACCAGCATAAGTGGTGACCACAAGCTCATATTCTTGGCCAAGCTTGACATCAACAAGATCAACCAACTCTTGTTGCTCCTTCTCATTGAGAGATTTGGGCATGGAAATAGAGTTAGTGCAACCATTGTTTCTATGAACAGGCAAGAACTCAAAGTAGGCCATGGTAGGGATAAGGGTATAGGAGACTTCACTAGGCCTGCAAAGAGGGTTGAGGTTGACACCAAAATAGCACTCAGAAGAAGCATACATGGTGCAAACAAGAGGGAGGCCGTTGCTATAGAAGTCAAGAGTTGGGATGTACTGTGACATGGTCCCAGTCACAATAACATCCACATACTTAGTGTTGGGCCACAGCCTTGTTATGATCCCTTCCCAGTTGTCCTTTCTACACTCATTTTCAATGAAATCGGCAAGTTTTTGGTCAGGTTTAAGGATGTTCATGACAGCCTCCCTCACAGAAGGGTCAGTGATTTGGGGGTTAAGGGTGCCACTCCTGATATCATGGACAAGATATCGCCAATGCTTTTCAAGAAACTTGATTGCCCTTATAAAGCCAGAGGCAAAAACAGCACCAACTCTAAGTACTTCTTTGTTTTGGCAAAGGCCACAAAGCAGCTGAGAGTACATGCTTTGGTAGGAGTCAGGGCACAGGATGGTTTCATTTGGGCTAGTGTAGTTTGTGTATGGATCATATGGTCTGTTTTTGAAGTAAGAGCTTTTGTAATAGCTTGTCAAAACTGGTCTAGCCACAAGGCCACCAGGCGTCTTTGCTTCTGATTTTATAAACAAAAAGTACATTCCTTTCCCTTTCTCTAGACCGGCTACAAACTGGCTCATTACAGGCATCAACAAGCTATACAAAAGTGACCTCCTCTCTAGCTCA
Source organism: Litchi chinensis (assembly GCA_019925255.1). Taxonomy (NCBI): domain Eukaryota; kingdom Viridiplantae; phylum Streptophyta; class Magnoliopsida; order Sapindales; family Sapindaceae; genus Litchi; species Litchi chinensis. The sequence continues at coordinate 28,389,154 of CM034462.1, read as the reverse complement.
TCTTCAATTGTTGCCATCAACTTCCTCTCCCCTCCTGATGTCCCAGAACTACATAAAAACAAAAACAAAAACACCCCATTAAGCCAAAGCATCCACACAGGCACTAAAACACACAATTCAAAGACCAAAAGACTAGAAATTTAACAAGCATGCAAGACAAAAGCAACAAGCTTGTGTGAGCTGACCTTGTCAAGAACTCAGAAATGGGGCTGGAGCAGAGGATTGGAGAGGTATCACCATTGGCAATACGAGAGATGTCAGGGTGGATATCCTCATAACTGATGACAGGCATGACTTTCTTGAAAGTCTCTCTATCAGCAGTGTGGCCATTCAAGCCATGTCTTCGCAAGTACTCAGCATGAGCATTGCTTTTCAGGATCTCTCCAAGGACCTTCTTTTGGACCTCATCAGCCTTTGTAGTAACATTTTCAATGAACTCTAGCTTCCTCTTGTTCTTCTCTGCAAGGCTAGTGTAGTAATCTGTGGATTTTATTGCGTTCTTTGGTGCTTCAGGCATGGTTTCTTTTGCACTGTTTTTTTTCGAGATGTGTAAAGAGCGTGTTTGTGAGCAAAACAAAAGAGAGATAGATAGACAGATATATGCTTTGTAGAAAGGATGGATTGTTTTTGGTGTGAGGAAAAATGCGGAGAGGAGTGGATATTTATAATCGAGAAATCAAGGTGGCACTACAATTCATTAGAGGGATTAGAGAGTAAACACACACACCTCTAAAGGGACATAATTGTAAAACATTATTGACCCCTATAGTTCTCTCTCTCTCTCTCTTTTTTTTTTTCCTTTGTCTTTTTTGAACATCCTTCTATTTCTCTTATACATTGGCACCAAAATTCCATGCTTTTTCTTATGGTCAAGTCCCATATTAACTCCAAAAGGGTTTTTCTTTAAAAAAAAAAAAGAGAAAAGACATGCATAGCAAAACTCCTATTTTGAAATGACTTTAGTGCTTTTCACTCTTTGACACCTCTACTTCAATTTTGACCTAAACATCATCAATTATTAAAATCATCAATGATACGGTAATATTTTTATCCTAGTAAATCAGTCAAAATTCCAGTTACGATTGTGAAATGCTATTATTATTTCACAAGACACTCAAAATGTACTATCATTACAAGTCTTATCATTATGATTTTTTTTTTTTTTTTAAATTCTTTCAACCCATATTTTAAACCACCCATTATAGATTTCTAAATTGTGTGTGCTTGTTGTACACATAGATGCCGTTTAGAATCCCACCTTCCCAAAGTTGTAGAAGGCAAAGGCAAATATTACAACCGGCTATGTTCGGTGTACGCGATCTCCAATCTCGGGTGGACCCGCAATAATTCCACTGGTTACCAGAGTACTGTTGTATCACGGGCGTTTTCTCAACTTCACAAAAACAAAAAACGGCGATAAGTTTAGAACCGGAGTCCGGTCAAAATGTCGCAATACGTTGAGTAATGGGAGTGTGTGGGCATATATGTACGGCAACTAATTGGAGGGTTGGGGGGTGTTTCTTGTAGAAGTATCCAAGCGGGACCGACCAGCCAGCTGGCTGCCAAACTTGAGAGGTTGACACGTGTGCTAATGGGAGTTTAGTGCCTTCACGTAGTTAATGTTCGAACGTGTATTTACAAAACTCGGTTCCGATATTGTTTTCTTCCTCGCCATTTACTCGGGCCGTATTTATTGTCCTTTTGGACACTTGATATTTCTAATTTCTATCATGTGCTTCTTCCATCTCAACTCGACATTGTAGTATGTGCTCACTTTGTATCCGATTATTACTCCCTCCCCTTCTTCCTTGACCTCTTTCCAAACAGTATTTAGAAATTTTCTATTTAGAATCGTCGTATACTGTATATAATTATTAATTAAACAACTATATTTATGTGTTATTAAAGCTCATTATTGATTAGAGTAGGTTTTCATTCAAAATTGCTCATTTAGGTATGTGTTCTGTATTCCCTTTTACTTTCTATGTTGAAGGTTGATTAATATGAGGTAAGATAGCAAGGAATTATAGAATTAATAATATTTTTGCATGATTGAAAACGGATAGCGAACTTTGAATAAAAGGGATATATATGGGTCGTTTTGCTTGTTATTCGCATAATTTTGATCCCCTCTTTCTCCTTTTATGTCTCTCAAAGTTGAAATTAAAAATTCTTAGTTTGAAACCGTCCTTAGTGAAGGGGTGCTAAGAGCGAGGAACAAAATTGATAATGTTTTCGTGGGGTGTGGAAAGAGACAGTGAAGGTTGAATAAAAGAGAGATATGGTTAACCTAACATAGCTGCAAATGACATAGAATAGACTTATAACTAAAATTTTGCTCTAATTTATTGGTTGTGACTTTCTTACGTATAAGAAGGTTTATATGGGAAGCAACTTGATGTATATATGTAATAAAATTACAACTCGTGTAGTGGGCTTGCATGTGGCGGCAACATCAAAGACTTTGCAATAGTGTTTTTTGGAAACAATTTTCGTAATTTGTGTGAAACGGTTTGAGGTCAAGTACTTGTTAAGGTGGTTATACTTAAACATCACATTTTGTGTCCCAAGGTAGTCAAATTTAGTATGAAGCGTTTTTCTTTTCCCTTTTTTCTTCTTTTGATTTCCTTCTTGTTCTATTTTGATAAGTTTATTCTTAGTTGTATTCAAATTTGACAATAATCTATTTATGTCAATCTTTATATTTAATACGACATTATTACAACCAATTAGTCAAAAATATGTGAAATGAAATATTGAAATATTATATTATATTACATTATATATATATATATATATTCTGATTTACCCCATTAATTTATATCTTTGTTATTTATGTTAATTGTACATACATTTTTATAATGTTTTAATTCAAGCCTATTATTTGTTTTAATACATATTAATGAAAATTAGAGAAAGAAAAAGTGACACTTAAAGCTTAGATGTTAGGTCAAGGCAAAGGTTAAAAGTCAAAACACTAGATTAAATGAGATTTAATCTCAATTTGGTTCTTATTAATTTATAATTTAGCTAGCATATATCAATCCTTTGAAAGAGAAAAAAAAGAAAAATCTTCCTTGACTTTTCTTGAAAAGCATGTTTGTTTCACTTGCTTTTTCTTGAAATCACTTTGATAATGATGTTTTAGCGTATATATACATTCATTAACAAACAGGAGGATTTGCAACTTCAAGAACACCAAGAAAACTACATAGAACTCACAAAGCCGTATAGCTAGAAGGCATACCATATTATATGTACTTTCCAGTTGGTACCTAACATATCCTAATAATTGTGAATTTCAAGTCAAAAGATAAAAATGTATACAAAGTTACAAACACACGCAATAACCAAATGTCAAAATTATGTCGTATTTGTCAATTACTTGCTACATATTAAATGAATTTTATTTGATGCAATTTCTTAATATATATAATCAAATTTAATAATCAACATGCATGTCAATACATTAATATCTTCTTCACATTAAAGAGTAAAGATATCTCAAATTGAAAAAGATCAAAAGCCATTTTATCATGAATCTAACACTTTTGAACTAACGTAAATTATATATAACTTTATAGCTTTTGTTTGTTGCAAAACATGCATGATCATGAATGTTGTCTCACCATTTTTAAAGCATTCCTTTAGATGATACCAAAACTAGATGTTAAAGAAGAATTAAATATTAAACTAGTGCAATGACTTCTTTTTTTTTTCATCACACCATTCAAAGCGTTAATTACTATAGATTTTAACAAAATTATATATATTTTTATATAGTGGAGAATAGATTTAAATTGAGAAGAAATTACTCATAAGATAGAAACTTAAACCCTTAATTCTCTTAGGATTTAAAATAGTACTCGCTCACTATTATTAAAAGATGACGTCTTAATAAAATTGTAATAGGTACACAAAAAAAACCAAAAAAAAAAAAAAAGGAAAGGAGCTATGATAGTTTGAAAAGCACCTTTATACTAAAATTAATTTAGCACTTTTAAAAATGTTAAAAGCATTAATCACTCAAATGTCTTAACTCATAATTACTTGCTGTTATTATTTATGAAATTAATATGGATAAAGTTTGGAAAATAAAGAACAAATATACAAAAAAGCGAAGCCAAATAATGAAAAAGATCGACGATGGAAGAGGGCACAAATCGCCACGTCATAATAAAAATCACCGAAAGTTGAAGACCCAATCGACTCCCCAGAATTCAAGAGGCTTTGTTGGGTAAAAGAGTCTCAAGCTTATGTCATTGCCACGTCATCACACTGCCTCCACCAAGGATGTCTCCACTTTTGCCACGTGTACTTGCCCTGCCCCTGTCGCCACTTGTCCTCCACCTCTCCATTTCTTTTTCCTTTGCCAAACTTGTGTTCTGTGTATACCCCACCGTCACGAAACTCTCACGTGCCTCTCCCACCTTGACCCATTAGCTACCAATTAAAAAACATTAAAAACGAAGACTAAAAATTTTAAATGAGTTAAATGCGTTCAAGACTGCATGATATTGCCATTTTTGTTTAATTGAGTGAGGTAGCATTTTTGATCAACTGTCATTTAGCAATGAACCATTACAACTAACTACTGTATTGACATTGGATTTCAAAATGTCTTTCACTTTCACCAGTGAAATTCATGTTTTCTTCAATTTTATACTCTACTTTGATGGTCATAACTCATAATTCATAACTTAACTTCTACTTTTAATTGAGTTATATATGTATCTCTCATTCTATTTTAGTTTAAATGGTGCATGTTTTCCCATCAATGTTTATGTTGGGAGTTCAAATTTTATTGTTAGAACTTATCTACATATGTGGTGAAATATCTCTCGTATTGCCAACATATTCTAAATATTTAAATCTATATTTTTCAAAATTACATAGATTTGACTTTTTTTTTATGATAGACAATGAGAAGTAAATTCATATGAAATTACCTATATCTTATTTTTTAGGATAAATACAAGATTTAAACTTTGAGTTTTTAGGATTAAAGTAAATGTTCAATCAATTTTAGGATAAGGTAATGTGCAAACAATAATTTAAGGTGTATTTGACATCGTACATAATTTAAATACATAAAAAAGGGTAAAGGATGGGGGCTTTGGTGGGTTGGGTGGAACGAGGAATAGAGGGGAGGCGGGTGCACCGAGGCCGCAGGTAGGACCGCACACAAGTGGGGGGCATAGTGCTTGCTGCTTGAATGTGTTGTGTTGTGCTTATAAGGGGAGTGTGCTGTGTGTGGGAGACACCCATAGTAGTGCAAATCTTTGACCGTTGACTTTTCTCATTTTTTTAATATATATATTTTTTAACATCTCGAGATTCGTGGTAAGAAAATGGATTATTAAATTTAATCAAAAGATGTGAATGCTTACAATTATAATATACTCACCTAATTAAAATAATTAGAAACCCTCAAATCCTTGCTCTTCCATCTTGTCTCCCATTATTCCAGCTTTCTTACTGTTTCTTCTAACTTTTGGATTGGATCAATTCTTCTTTAATTACACAAACAATTGCTTTCAATATGGGTAGTTCTCCCCTTTTTTTTTCTTTTTTTTTTTTTTTTTCAATTTTGTTTAAAAAAAATTATGGCAAAGTTCGATGATTTAAGGTAAAACGAGGCACCAGTTTGAGTCAGAATTGTAGTTGTATTATCAATATTGTTTCTTTTAGACAAAAGTATCATTTCCAAACAAGTTGGGTGCCTTGAATTGAGCAAATTGTACTAGAAACAATACACAATCCTAGACCTAGTCTTTATTGACTCTTCTACAACAAGGTGCATACATAATTGGTAAGTTTAAGGAAGAATTATATATCTATTTAGAATTTAAGACGTTCTTAAATAATCAGTTGTATAGAGTTGAGAGTCTCAAAGTTATTTTGTATATTTTAACCATATTTGTAGGTAGTTATAAGGGTATAAACAAGTTACATAATTAAGATTTTTTTTTAAAGAAAATAATTAAGAATTGGTATGTATGTATATATATATATATATATATAATAACTAACATGTTTATAGAGTAATTGTTAATCAAAGAGCAAAATGATGAGAGGTAGGGACATTATTGACAACACTTTCCATGCAATACAATATAACAACGTAATATTCGCGCACATACAAGAGAAACACAGGCACGTGAACTATAAAGTTTAGTAGCCAAAAGCTTTTTAATTTTTCAACATTAGTTTTGGATTTTGCATCAATAATCATAGTATCACAACGTGTATCAGATCATCAGATGATCACCAGATCTTATGGCACGAGCTGGCTGATTAATTTACTTTAATTATAACCTCAAAATTCCACTCCCCCCAGCTCACAGCACATAGTATATCTCACCATTAATTCTAATTAATTCATTACACAATTACTAATTACATAATTAACTAAGTAATTAAGAATGTAAGTGGTCCCAATTATCACATATCTTGCCATTTGGGTGAGTCTAATATTATCTTTAGACATTTTATCAGATCCATAAGGGAATCATCACTGCTGCATCGTTAAGGCAGGATCCTGTTGCATCCATACCTTAGTCAGTGACAGTAATTTTGCATTATACTTTAATTTCCATGATTAATTAAATGAAGTAGGGATTCGGAAGAAGACTCTTACCAATAAAAGTTATAAAAACAACATAAGGATATGAAAAATAAGAATATGATTAATATGATTACATCATATTGAATCTGATTGTATTTGATGTGCTCTTATTTTTAATTAAGGAGCTAAATTGGTTAAGTTTATAATAGTGTAATGTGGGTACATGTAACAGTGTAAGTGGCTCTTTCACGTTAATTGGGTGTAAAAGATTCAAATTAAAGCAGATCGCACATGCAACTGATGATTTTTGTAGTGAAGGTAAAAGTTTTAAGGAATTATTAAAGGTGACTTTATATATTTGACACTTCAAAAGGGCTTTGGAGATTGTGTTGCGTTGAATTTCTCATCTTTTCAGATAACAGCATTACCCACAAACTTAACAGAAAGCTATGATCCCCCCTCTTTTTATGATCAACTTAATTACTACTAATAGCATTGTAACTTTTTGGAATTTACATTTTATTCATAACAAATTTTTTCACTTTCTTTCATTTAGTTACGTGACGTCTTCTTTATAATTACACTCTAACTCTTAGATCTACTCTCCAAGTAGATAGATTAATTATACTATATCTATGTGGTAGATGTGTCTTTTTAATTGAATTATTTGATGATACTATCGTTACGTCTGAACTTTAGTATTTATTACAACACTTGATAGATATACCTATTTGTGTTAATATTACTTGACATAGAAGTAAAGTCATATATATATATGAAAAGAAACTGAATTTGTTCTGATACTACCTATTAGGGATTGAGTATATATCGCTAGCTCAAAGGACTAATGTCTTCTAAGTGGTGATGATATTTCGTACAAGTTCAGGGTCCATCTCCTTTGTATCTCCACATAAAATTATGACAAGCAGTTGTAGCAAATGGTTAGTTATAAGCCTACAGCTTGTTTGATGCATTATTGTTAATGGGGTCTCTTATATTATCCTCCTCAGGTGAAAAAGAAATCAAATAACAAAATCATGAAACGTTTGAAACATGCTTGAAAGCAGGAAAAATGTGGCATTTGTTGAAGGCTCTAAGATGTTTCTGGCCAAAACTCTCCTTTAATCTCTACGTCTCAAATTCTATCCTTTGTGTCATTAAGTGCCTATCTCAAAATGTGAGCCTGAATATTGCAGTACTGGTGTGGGCCATTGAGTTTTCTGTGACCCACATTCATGTTGAAAATTTTCACTTAATTTGGCATGCGAATTCCACTAAAACTTAGATTAGATGTGCAAAAGTTGACATTTTATGGTTGAATGCTTGTACCACTTTTTATTTTCAAGCAACTAAGACTTGATTTTGACCATTGAATCATTTGTAAAGTTTGATTTTACTTAATTAGAATTATGTCAATGGACTAAATGATTTTTGGTTCAATTGATCTTTATCGAAAAGGAGAAAAAAAAGAATTTTCAATAAAGATAAGAATATATACCATCCAATTGCTCCCTTCTCTCTGAAAAGATGGAAAATTCCTTAAGAACAATTAAGAAGCAATAATCTTGTATTCTTTGTATCGACGTAATCATTATATGGATTAATCGATAATATATCATAAAGTTAAAAGATTTGAAACTTCTGCTTTTGTAATTCCTTTTAAATTTTACCGTGTTAATTTCTCTTGCCGACATGTATCTAGCCGACATGCATATCATCATTTTCATTATCATCATGATCATATATGTAGAAAGATAAATTTGAAATGACATTGTATAGCAACTCAAAATGCTGGTACTTTGGCATGTACCACCGTTCCGGACACGTCCTTACATATATACAAATATATATATCCTCTCATCAAAAGCAGAAAAAATTAAATTACAATGAACGTGTCTGGGGAAAGTGTAATAAAACTTTTGGTTAAGATGATGCCATGTTCTTCATATTTCATGCACACCATATTTAGATAAAAAGAAAACCCTAGCTAGCTAACCATAATATAGACTTCTAGTTGGTGCAGCTTCAAAAGTGAATTCAAATCAATATCATTTTTCCTTCCTTTTCACTCTCCAAGAAGAAGTCAAGAAACTATCAACAACAACCCACTTGCAAAAAACTATAACTTTTTAGCTAAGTTACAAACTATTAATTAAAAAGATAATTATTATAATTCCAAAGAATCAATTATAGTCATTATCAATTTGACTATACTAATTCTAAATGTAATGAATGTTTTGAAAACAGAAATTAATATCATCTTTCAATAGTTGCTTTATAGATAAAACTTTCCATTTTAAGAGAATCCTTCAATCAAATATAATCATATATGTAAACTCATTGACGGTGAGGCCCTAATCTATGAACTTTTATCCATTGTAACTTCCAACAAGGAAGAGCAAAAACTCATCACCAAATCCACTATTACAAAGGTAAAATTGTTATTACTTCTCTTTTTGCACAAATTGAAGGCTTTTTCAATCAAATATATTTATGCACTCTGATGGCAACAAGACTCAAAGTCCTTATCTCATTGAACTTTATCCATTGTAACTGTGAAAATGTTGCTTATAACTTTGGGTCCTTTTGGACATGCATAACTAGTTTTATTATGTGCAACACTTTAGCTTTTTATTTAATATCTATCTCTTTTTATTTTCTTGTCTCTCTTTCACATTGATTGAAAGTGATTTTTACCCAATTGAGGGAAATCGTGTTTCACCTTCAATATATGGCTATATAGTATTTGATGATCATCATGTGGGGAGGGGGGGCTCTCTATTACACGCTATCCACTTACTGTGTATGAATTCTTGTCGGTAAAGTGCCCCAAAAATTAAGTTGAACTGTTCATGCCTTGCCTCAGACACAGTAATTAGTCAATTTTTTCTTTTCCATCTGGGGTGGTGGAGCGGTAGTGGAAGAATCTAGAATCATTGTTGTTTTGTTTATGTGCAGTGCATACATGCCACAGTGACTCTCAAAAGAGACCTCTCTCCCATTATGTGTTACTATTAACAACTCATCATCAACTGATTTTCTGAAAAAGATTTGAATTTAATATTACGGCAATTGGGGTATATATGTTTTGATTTTGTTCAAAGTGATTTAACGTTACTGAAACCGTTCAATTAAAACAAATAAGGACTAAAACAGATTAAGACGTTTTCTGCAACAAAAAAACATTTTAAGTGATTCTTTAAAAACACGATGTACTTTTCAGAAAGCAGTTTTACTCTAATAATTATCGATGTCTAGTGAAACATCTATTATTAAACAGAAGTTTTGTTGCATGTAGCAGATTCATATTCCATGTTATATAAAATAAAATAATAAAAGCACAGTAAGCTAACAGTAGAATGCTAAAGTTTTAGTTGACTAGAAGTGAATGAGATGATGCCATGCACAACAATTTGTTTAATTTATGTGACTATCCAAAATAGTGTTTTAATTAAAGAAAGAAAGGTGTATCATCAAAAAGCTGAAATCAAATCTTTCTTTTTAAATTGTTAAAGCATACAAATAGGACGAACAGAATCTAGAGAGCAACTGGGTTCTAGCTGGACTCACCAGCTTCTAGATCAGTTCTAGACATTGGTGCTCGCAACTGGTGACAGAGATCAAACATGAATTGCCCACCTTGCTTTTTACACTATCATTAATTACTTGAAGAAATTCAAGTTTTAAGTGAGGTTTAGATTATAATCGTGTCTATCAAGTTTGTGGAGAATAGTACAAGATAGATTAAAAAAAAAAAAAGCATATATACATATATTTAACTAGATGTATATATAAATATATTAAAAAAAAAAAAGTAATTAAAGTGCATGCCAGCACTAGTTGAATGGCTACATGGCCTACAATGAAGACCTAATATGGAATAACTTCCTAAATAGGGAAAAATATATATGACATTAAACAAAAATCATCATTGGTTGTTTGTCAAATATTAATATATTATTTAAACTTTGAGCCATTTAGGGTGCAAAAATAAAGAAACAAGAATTGGTTTTGGCCACAAATCACATGATAGTATTGAGAAAATGAGTTTGTCGGCTCACTTTTTAGGGCTGGGATTCTAAGACTTAGAGATATGTTTACACTTTGTGTCTGAAGCACAAAACATTTCGATTATGGTCTACCATGTAGAGCTATAGGAGAGGATAAACATTATTCTACATTAATATAATGTTGATAAAAAAAAAATCAAATTAATTAATAAAAATTATGACCAGATGGATCAGAAAGGTGAACAAAAATATACATTAATTTTTAATTTTTTTTTTCTATTTGAGCGAAAGATAATGAAGATGACTTTCTAGCTATGGGCGCTGTTTTTATGATTCCAAAGCAACAATTCTCCATGGATAATAAGCATTGGTTTTAGTTTTAGGTTCCTCCTTTTAATTTGTAGAGTAGTGGTTTATTTATTTTAATTTTAATTATTTATTTTGGTGTTGCCTAATCAAAGTTGATTTAGACCATGGAGTTCATGTCCAATCCAATAAGTGATGATCAAAATGCTTAGGTAAAACCTTTCAGCCCATCGCTTCTTGTCGCCGTCTAGGTTGACTAGTGGGTCCTTTTGGTGCTTACACAAAGCTTGACCACAAGTACCCAAGAAAAAGTAACTCTCTTTTTCTCTCTTTTAGATTATCATTGCGGTCATTTGCATTTTGCATAACCACTATAGCACTACCAGCAGCTACTACTACTAGTTGTAGTAGGGGGCATGCATAGACTTTGAGCTCTACTTTCCTTTTTCCGTTATGGGTCCATCCACATTTTTTTTAAAATTATTTTCCCGAGAAAATGGGGTGACAGAGAGATAGATGTTAGATATATATATATATATATATATATATGAGAAGAGGAGATTATAGAGGAGCTTGAGACCAAGTAAGGTGGGGAACATATTCATATGGAAGTTGACAAAATATTTGTTAAGTATTCAGATGGACTGCACCGATGTGTTGAATGTTGATGATCACTTCGAATGGGATTAGAAGGGATTGGCCTATGTTTCCAATATAAACACTTTTTTCACAAGGCCTTGTCACTGCTTGTGGACCATGTTGTGTTGTGAGCAATTGCTTGGTTTGTCTAGATAGTGCTGTGGAAAATGAGGATCATATAAGCATGTTGGTGGTTTTTTTTTAAAAAAAAAAAAAAAAATTGGGAGGTTTTTATTTTTTATTTTTGTTTATTTGGGTATGTGAGGTGGTGTTGAAAGATAGGGGCTTGGAAAGTGTTATGTCATGTCCCCCTTAAAAATTGACCCCCATGAAAGAAGAATGGAAATAGGAAATGCATAATTATGTTTCGTTCAAGTATCAAAATTGGCCCCCCCTTTAATTTCTCTCCTCTCTTTGAATTAAAAAGGAGGTGGATGATGAACATTGCAACAGCTTTGAGCATGCCCCCACATTGCCTCTTTCAAAGAATTATACCTTCTCTTGTATGATGGTAGGTACGGGTTAGGGGTACCTAGACATTTGCCAGACTGCCACAATTCTACTAACGTTTCACATCCACAAAACCTTCTTTTTAAAAAATAAATAAATAAATAAATTTTTGTATACAAATTTATAAATCTCTTCAACAGGTGCAAAAATGAAAGAGTTTGTATTTCAAAAAAAAAAAAAAAAAAAGAAAAAAAAAAAAGAAGGAGTTTGCATTATTGGTTCAAGACCTTCCTTCGTAAGGACAGTTTATGAGGTCAAAATTCTGGTTTATGGGTTCTTAGATATGCAACCATTACTGTGTTAAAATTGTGTCAACCAAATTAGTAACATCAAGATTGAAATGGTTCACCATCTATATAATGTGGCTTGATGGTAAATAATGCTCATTCAATTTAACAATATCCCAAATTTGAATAATCCTTCCAACAGGTGGTGTCTTGAAAAAAAAGATTGAAAGGAAGAGCCATTAGTTTGGAGGGATTGCATTTCAGATTTAATCTTATTATGCATGCTCAAAGAATTATAAAGAATCCCAATTATTACACCATAAGGTGACGTACTTATAAGGTCAATATTCTAGTTTATGAGGTCAATATTCTAGTTTATGGTTTTATATGTATGTAACCATCACCATGTTAAAACTATATTAATCAAATTATTTACATCACGATTTAAAGGGTCCACCATCTAATATGGTGTGATGGTAAAAAACGTTCATTCAACTTAATAATATCGCAGAGTTAAATCATCCCCATTACAGATGATTAAAAAAAAATAATGAAAGGAAATGCCATAAGCTTAAAGAGAGTCAAGAGACTGCATTTCAAATTTAATCTTTATCATGCACGCTCAAAGAAATTATAAGGAACCTCCAATTATCACACCATAAAGGTGACGGTTTATGTACATCGAATAGTGACAAATTTGCTCCTCATAGCTCAATATGTCACCCTGCAACTTCTTGATATTTCACATGATGTCAGACCCGTGATTGACATTTTTCCTTCATCAATTATGCTTTATGAGAAAATATTTAATTAAAGCAAGTGCAAATGTGTGACAGCCACACTCCACATATGTGACCATGACTTTATAAGAACCTAAAAATATCCAGAATCCAAATTGGATACGTGCTGGGCCATGTTTCTAGACAACAAGCACATGAATAACATTGCTGAAAATATCCAGAAAAACTTACAAAACATGTTATGAGAACAAGTTTTCATATAGGAAAAAGAAATTGTTGTAGATCAGGATATTTACAAATCTATTTCCCTTGCAACTATCAGAAATACACACAACTATTCATATACCAAACGAAAATTCTGGGAACAAATTATTTGCTAGAAAGGAGGTAAACAAAACCTCTGAGCTCGAACGAAGTTAAGATGTGCCTCCTATTAAATGTGAACAAGCTGTCTTATTCGAAAACTGAAACGTCTCCACTCCAACTGCATGAAGCGATTACGCTAGGCATGATGGGATGGAAAGCTACGTCTATGCAAGCCTGTCCATATGCCTTAATTTTTCTTTCAAGCGCCGATGACCTATAGTTGTAAAAGTAAATAGAACCGTCAGAGGAGCCTGAGGCAAGCCTCTCTCCATCCAAGCTGAAATTGCACTTGATTGGGAACCCTGATACACCATGGTTTTCATACCGCTTGTATTTGTCAAGCCTGAAAGGAGGACTTGAAGAGAAAATTGCAATATAGTTTCCATTTGATTGTGCAACAAAATATGGTTCAAACGGATGTTGCCTAATACAAGGACAGGTATAGGCTTCCACATAAACCTGCTACAAGATGAACACAAACATTACTAAAAGGGAATTGACAGCGGAAGTTGTAAATACTCTTGACGTCAAGTGGCGAAAATCATAATTTAAGATTAATCTAAATTACCACATGACATTTCTTATTGAGTTACAGTACAGATATCCAAATATTATACATACATTACCACTTAATCCAACATTCAAAAAGTTGAGCAGGCCATTATCAACAAGATATGGGAGAAGCAATAAGATTATTGCATATAGATGTTGACATGATGAGGATCTAGTCATCTGTTCTCTATAACACACGTGAAAAAGCCAAAATTTAAGCTATCTTACAAATAATAGCATGTCAATTTTAAAGGTTCCTTTATTAAACATATCCAATTTTCAGTAATGCGGTATCAAACTAAGGTTCTGCTCATGAGCTTTGGGAAAAAATGGACATGTCATGAGGCAATACTCGAAAAAGAAATCTATTATTGGAATGCCAACTTGGACAATCAACTTTTGTTGCCTCTTCCAAAAGCCTGATTGGTACATCTATGAGGAGTTATAAGAGCAATACTTTTGAGGTTGCTGCAAGGTGCTTCCTAGCAGTGACTTTCGATCTGTAGACAATAGTTCAAGTATATAATTCAAAATTAGAACTTGTTGTATGTAGAAACCTCAAATGATTGCATAAGGTTTTGGTGAGTTGTGTGCTGTTAACAAGTTCTCCGCATGTAAGGTTGATTATAATCCAGTATGAAACTTAAGGTGTTTCTGAGAGATGTGTGAGTTCAATACAGTTCAATACTATTGATTGGATCCTTAACTACAAGTTTAAGTTTTTCTTTTGCAAGCAACTTAGTCTTATATTTCTTACCTATATCCAAAATCATTTGAAGGTGCTCATTTGGAGTACTTTAGGTTGTTCTAGGTGTACTGTGTACATCAGCACTCAAAACTTTGAAAATAATCATTCAATTACTAACATTCTACAGAAAAGGTGTTTCTTAACAAGATTAAGGAAAACAATATATCTAGCTGCTAAATCCAATCTCTATACTTCGACAAAACTTGAAAAACATTCAAGAAAATACATCATTAGGTATGCTTGCACATGCATTAAAATACAAAGTTGAAAGTATAGTAAAATATATATAAAATTCAATCAAGAAGAAAAATAGAAATTTATTACATATAACATTACTTTACAGGAAAAGTTGAGGGCAAAAGTAGCTATTGAATTATTTTCTAAGACTATGAATGCGTCGTTTTTACATTTTTAGCTTTCCTATATTATAAAATTTTCACTTATACAATTAGTTGCATCTCTTAACAACTTGATCTGTTTCAAGCCATTTTAAGATTGACGTGGAAATATCAACACCACTTGACCTAAGGTCTCCATCTTTCTAAGCTTCTCAGAAAAGTATATTTAACAAGATGGGAGGAGCAATGCCAAAATTAGAGGTTTCAGCATGATTGTTCTCTATTTCCTCACAATACATTGCGTAAACTATATATCCTTTATTCTTACTAATGCAGTCAACAGCATTTGTACTACATGTTTATCATATTTATTATATATAGTCTTCTACTATTAGCACTCCAATAATGCATGTCTCTAATTCTATTTTCACTTGTTAACTTTTGTGTGTCCTAACATCCTCATTTTAGCTACTACTCTATGCTAATGATTTTATGATTCTTCATTTGCTAAGAGGATCTCCATAAATATGCTGTATCTAAACTTAAAACTCTCATAGTTACACAAAGCATAGCTGGTCTGTCCAAAGAAAAATGGTTATTTGATCATAGTAAGAAGATACTGTGATCATTATAAATTAAATGAATTAAGTATTATAACTCAAGCAGTTCAGTGGTTAATTCTAGTTTGCAAGGTCCAATAGGAAGGGACTGTTTTAATTTGTGTCATCAAGCTCAATGACAATAGCAGAGCATGATTTTCTGAAAAAATATTAAAGACTATATGAGGTAAAAAAACATATTGGTTACAGAGAAAATAATAATCTAAAGAATAAGAAATTGAGAAAGTCTACTGTGAGAAATCTAGGCTGCTGTTGATGAGTAATTTTTCTTGGAATCATCAACTAAATCCATGAATATGTAATGGCTTAAGTGAAACTAGTTTAGTGTTCCCTATCTCTAATGGAAGTTTTATCCAGGCTTTCACATTACAATATGGGGTGTACAAAATTCTTGTCTTCAATAGCCACGAACTTTTTTGTCACTAACTAATTTTTGTCAAAAAAATAGTCAGTAACATTGCCTATCCACGGGAACGTATACAAAAGGTGAAACTCAGAATAAAATGAAAAACGATCAGGCGTGAGCAGCATACAGTCTTGCTGCTGGCGAAAGATACTAATGGGATATCTTTTGAGATTGTTAGCAAGTCAACTCAATTCTTGACAGCAAGTCAGAATCTTTTGTTCTAAATTTGTTACTATAAAGGCTCAGCTCATTGGTGAACTGTCCATCACTCTGACCTGTAAATTCACAAATTTATGACATATTTCTATGCATAAGCACAATTCCTCAGGCAGATTTAGTGCGCTCAAGGAAAAAAGGAACTGTAAATGACCCCTAATACAGAGAATAGAAGCTTGAGACATAATTAACATGGACTCTCATCAATGCAAAGGAGGACATGTAGAAAGAGTCTCTAACCTGATTAGACAATGGAATCTCTCGTGAGACATCCCAAACAATGATAGAATTCTCACTCATATTGACTCCAGATACATCACTAGAAGAGATAAATTGCTTTCCATTAAGGCTAAATTCAATGTCAAGAATTGGACCTAGACCTCGAATGTATTGATGTGCCACCTTCCCAGTTCTAATATCCCACAATCTGAGAGAGCCCTTTGACCCCCCCGCAAGAAAGAGGTTTGAGTTGCCTGGATGGAACTTTATAACCCTGACTACATCTTCCTCCTTGAATTTCTGTGTCTCTATACCCTTTTCAACATCAATTAACCTTGACGAACAGTCATAGCCACAAGAAAGCATAGAGAGTCCTTGCTGCGACCACTTTACATCTTTGACAGGTGCATTGTGGAAGCTAAAAACACGTGCTAACTTCTGATCTCTGCTCCAGACATTCCATATGCAGATCGTGCCATCCATCCCGGCAGAAGCAAGGAGATGAGCTGTAAACTAATTCTAATGAACAGATCAATAAGGCCAGCAATAAAAGGATAAGCTTGAAACTTCGTGAACCAACACTTCAAATTTAAGTAGTGGCAAACTAAAGAGTGGAAACATAAAAAACACATCAATAGACCTAAAATTGAAGATAAAGGCAACTGTAGGATCACTGACAAATATGAAAAAAGGTAGAGGGTGAAATATATTATTTAACAGTGTCAATAACATGAGCATACCGTGACTTGGTGACCAATGTATTGCATTGACAGCCCTTCTATGGTAACAAAGGGCCACTGACAGCCTTCCAGATATTCTGCTTTTTCGTGCATGACCTTTTGATTGATTTCTTAATAATGACAAAATATCCCGTGGTAGATCTGTATCCAATATACTTCCCTGGACTGAAAACAAAAAGAAATCATTAGTGAAGGAGGCAAGTTTTCATCAGTAGATTAAGTATCAATGTAAACACAAAATGATGATCTCAGAAGAGTCTAAATTGAAAACAATATTTGTGCTTTGCAGCCACAAAATGTGGTCATTCCACCAAGCAGTTGATCCACTATTTGTATATGTATTCAATTAAAACATATTAGGCAATGTGTCATTTTACATAGTGAACATTGTAGTCTTCTCAACAAATACTCATGCACATCAAGTTTGGCATGTTACTGATTAACACCATATTTAAGAAGTCTTAACACTTAACTTCATTGTTTTCCATCTATAGCTGCAGAGTAGTTGATAAATCTATTACCATTATTTATGATTAACAAATAGATATTTCAAAAAAGAATAAATTGTTTGTTTGATGAGTTATCATCTCAGTACAACCAGAACTCAAGGTATCAATAGGCTCTCCAAATATTCAAAATTAATCACACTAAATTCACTAATATTTTAAAACTTACTAGCACATATGCCACTTAATTTCATCGAGCATCTGAACCAATGATCATAAAAGTAATGCAGCTCTAATTCACAACAATCATCGTAAATCATAAGTCGCACTTAATTTGTTGATCATATTCCTACACTCCCAAACTATGCATATACAAAGCTCATAAGAGCATAAGTAATCAATTTGTCTCAAGCTCTGGGACAATCGTTTTTATCGAAAGTAGTCAAACACTAAACTTGAGTCATGTCTTAAACTAACACCTACTCACATCCAAAAATGCCAGCACAAAAATTTCAAATAACACTCTTCCATTGCCAAAAATTTATAACATTTTCATCTCCACCTTCGTTCATCTTCAAAATTTGAATGCCTTCACCCCATTACAGTAGACATGCATAAACCCATCTACAATCTCACTACCATCAACACAATCATCGAACTATCATAGATGATACTCAACCGGTATTGTCATACCTTTGGAACCCTAATAAATCCATCAAAACCAACATTTTACTTCCCATGAATAAAAACCAACAAAAACCTTAGAAGTCAAACTATGTTTTCTAGATGCACTTGTGTTCTAGTGATTCTAACATTAACACACTCATCAAACTATCATAATTCCATCAATACTTTCGATATTTCAACCAATATTTTCACAAATTTAGACTCCGACATACCCATCAAACCCAATATTCACTTCCCATTAATAAAAACCTTAGAAGTCAAAATACATTCTCTAGATGCACTTACGTTCTAAACTTCTAATGGTACTAATATCCACACACTCATCCAACTATCACAATTCTATCAATACTTTCGATATTTCAACCAATATTTTCACAAATTTAGACTCCGACATACCCATCAAACCCAATATTCACTTCCCATTAATAAAAACCTTAGAAGTCAAAATACATTCTCTAGATGCACTTACGTTCTAAACTTCTAATGGTACTAATATCAACACACTCATCCAACTATCACAATTCTATCAATACTTTCGATATTTCAACCAATATTTTCACAAATTTAGACTCCGACATACCCATCAAACCCAATATTCACTTCCCATTAATAAAAACCTTAGAAGTCAAAATACATTCTCTAGATGCACTTACGTTCTAAACTTCTAATGGTACTAATATCAACACACTCATCCAACTATCACAATTCTATCAATACTTTCGATATTTCAACCAATATTTTCACAAATTTAGACTCCGACATACCCATCAAACCCAATATTCACTTCCCATTAATAAAAACCTTAGAAGTCAAAATACATTCTCTAGATGCACTTACGTTCTAAACTTCTAATGGTACTAATATCAACACACTCATCCAACTATCACAATTCTATCAATACTTTCGATATTTCAACCAATATTTTCACAAATTTAGACTCTGACATACCCATCAAACCCAATATTCACTTCCCATTAATAAAAACCTTAGAAGTCAAAATACATTCTCTAGATGCACTTACGTTCTAAACTTCTAATGGTACTAATATCCACACACTCATCCAACTATCACAATTCTATCAATACTTTCGATATTTCAACCAATATTTTCACAAATTTAGACTCCGACATACCCATCAAACCCAATATTCACTTCCCATTAATAAAAACCTTAGAAGTCAAAATACATTCTCTAGATGCACTTACGTTCTAAACTTCTAATGGTACTAATATCAACACACTCATCCAACTATCACAATTCTATCAATACTTTCGATATTTCAACCAATATTTTCACAAATTTAGACTCCAACATACCCATCAAACCCAATATATTCACTTCCCATTAACAAAACCTTAGAAGTCAAAATACATTCTCTAGATGCACTTACGTTCTAAACTTCTAATGGTACTAATATCCACACACTCATCCAACTATCACAATTCTATCAATACTTTCGATATTTCAACCAATATTTTCACAAATTTAGACTCCGACATACCCATCAAACCCAATATTCACTTCCCATTTATAAAAACCTTAGAAGTCAAAATACATTCTCTAGATGCACTTACGTTCTAAACTTCTAATGGTACTAATATCAACACACTCATCCAACTATCACAATTCTATCAATACTTTCGATATTTCAACCAATATTTTCACAAATTTAGACTCCGACATACCCATCAAACCCAATATTCACTTCCCATTAATAAAAACCTTAGAAGTCAAAATACATTCTCTAGATGCACTTACGTTCTAAACTTCTAATGGTACTAATATCAACACACTCATCCAACTATCACAATTCTATCAATACTTTCGATATTTCAACCAATATTTTCACAAATTTAGACTCTGACATACCCATCAAACCCAATATTCACTTCCCATTAATAAAAACCTTAGAAGTCAAAATACATTCTCTAGATGCACTTACGTTCTAAACTTCTAATGGTACTAATATCAACACACTCATCCAACTATCACAATTCTATCAATACTTTCGATATTTCAACCAATATTTTCACAAATTTAGACTCCGACATACCCATCAAACCCAATATTCACTTCCCATTAATAAAAACCTTAGAAGTCAAAATACATTCTCTAGATGCACTTACGTTCTAAACTTCTAATGGTACTAATATCCACACACTCATCCAACTATCACAATTCTATCAATACTTTCGATATTTCAACCAATATTTTCACAAATTTAGACTCCGACATACCCATCAAACCCAATATTCACTTCCCATTAATAAAAACCTTAGAAGTCAATATACATTCTCTAGATGCACTTATGTTCTAATGGTACTAATATCAACACACTCATCCAACTATCACAATTCTATCAATACTTTCGATATTTCAGCCAATATTTTCACAAATTTAGACCCGGACGTACCCATCAAACCTAATTTTTACTTTCCATTAATAAAAACCTTAAAAGTCTAAATACATTCCCTAGATGCACTTATGTTCTAATGGTACTAACTAATATCAGCACACTCATCCAACTATCACAATTATATCAATATTTCCAATATTTCAACCGATATTTTCAGAAATTTAGACCATGATATACCCACCAAACCCAATATTGACTTACCATTAATAAAAGCCTTAGAAGTCAAAATATGTTCTTTAAATACACTTTGAACTACACTAAAATCACCATAAAACTTCCACAAAGCATTTCTACGCATTTAAAGTCAACTCTATCGCATAATCACAAAACAAAGCGCTAAAAAACACTTTTTTTTCAATAAAAACCAAAAGTTAAATATAAAAATGGTTTCCCAGTAAAGCTACACTGATCAGAAACTATAAAACATGATGAGAAGGCAGAAGACAATCACCTGGTGGAGAGACAACAAGTGGGGCATCTGGGTTTCTGGTGGGGCTCGGGGCCGGAGCTGTCGGGTCACCCGAAACAGAGACCGCGGCTGCTCGCTCTCTCTTCGATATGTATCTGCCGGCAACCGGAGCTTCGTTTGGAAGCGGAGGTGGGTTCCGGTCGGGGCGTGGCGCCGCAGGGTGGTGATTCGTATTGGGAAAGGAGTAGTCGGGTCTGGGTCGCTTTAAAGGAGGAAATGTTGAGGGTTTGAAGTCGGGTTCGGGTTCCTCGTCGGAGTCGTTTGAGTATGCGTTGCAGAGAAGATCCATGGAGTCAAATGGAAGGAATTTCGGGGTTGACAAAACGTTGTCATTTTTGTAGGTGTTGTACAGGGGTAATTTGGACATTTAATAATAAAATAGTATTTATTTATTTATTATGAGAATTATCATTTTAAAATAAATTTTAAGTTTTTGTTTCTTATATAAATGGAAAGATTAAGTCATTGATTTTGTAGCATAGTGGTAGTGCACAGGCCAATCTTAACTTTAAGAGGTTATTTATTTTTTTATCTGAAGAAAAAATAGTGTTACTGAAAACCGAAAATTAAATAGTAATTAAAATTTAAAATCTGAATAATATGATTTTTTTTTCACTTATTTCTGAATATGTTATAAACTTGTTTATTTTTTAAATTTAAAATTATCTGAAAATTAGTAAATTGACATTTATACTATTTTTACTATTTATTGTTATGTAATTTTAATTAATGTAATATAAATATTTGAAAATATATAATTTAATAAATTTTAAAACATTTTTTATGTAGATATTAATAACATTTTATTCATAATTAAAATATGATTAAAAAATATAGTAATATTAAGTATATTAGATTTAAAATAAAAATTTTTAAATGTTAATAAGTGATTTGCAATTAAGTGAAAAGTTAAAAATTCTTACTTAATTTTTTCAGTTATTTTTTTATAATTTTAAGTGATTTGACTACTTTAAAAAAAACATAAATAACTTAATAGGTATAATTTAACACTATTAAGTCTTAAGTGAAAAAAAACAAACAACTTCTAAGTCAAGTTTCAACACCCCATATCTCCACTTTACTCAACAGATGTGGGATTTTTTTTTCCATCTATATGAGCTATCTCTCCTAATATGGATGACTCTTAATCATATAGGAACCATTTATCCAGACAATGTTATTAGGATCCTATCAGTTTGATCCCAGTTGTTTTCTAAATTCGTCTTAGTATCTCAAAAAATTAAAAAAAAAGGTGGAATGATTAAATGCTATAATTTATTTATATTTGATGGAAATTTTATATTATAACAAGAGATGGACCATTTATACGGACAATGTTATTAGGATCCTACTAGTTTGATCCTAGTTGTTTTCTAGATTCGGCTTAGTATCTCAAAAAATAAAAAATAAAAAAAAGGTGGAATGATTAAATGCTATAATTTATTTATATATGATGGAAATTTTGTATTATAACAAGAGATGGAATGTAATATCTTAGAAATTTTATTTATTGTGTAAAATAAAAATGAAACTTTAGATTTTGTATTGTCAGCATTCAAAATTGTTTCTAAAATCAATATTATGATTTAAAAAAAAAAAAAACAAGGGAAATGTACAATTTTCCATATCTTTTGTTTTAAAATAATTTTTAAGGAAAAATTTTTGTGTTCTTTAAATTTTTAAGGATGCCTTTTTTTTTCCACTTTCTAGGTTTTGGCTATTTTTTTTATCTAACAATAAAAAATGATTTCAACAAGAGTGGTGGTTAAAAATAAAATAAAATAAAATAAAACCAAGGGTGGTGCTATACTGCTTAGGGGTGGGTAGCATGGTGTTCGGTTTGGTTCCTACACTGAATTTTTCTCGGTTCTGAAACTAAGAACAAAACATGCATTTGTTTAGGATCAAAACCAACCTGAACTGAACCGAATACGGTCAGTTTGGTTCGAATCGGTTCAGCTCCATTCAGATCTGGGCCTACAAGGCCTGCTGATAGGTCTGTTATTGAAGCCCTTGTTGGGCCTGTCTTTAATGTTTCTTATTGGGCTATTATGGTTATTTGTTTTGGGCCTTTTTTTTTGAGATCAAGTTTTGGGCCTATTTTTATTATTTGCTTTTTGAACCTGTTTTTGGGTCTTTCTAATGTAATGACCAATTTTGTCACAAACAAAGCTTTTGTGGGTACGGTACAAAAAATAAATACTTTTGTGGGTGCCAAAAGGAAAAAAAAATATTGCAAAACAACCGA
Organism: Litchi chinensis; assembly: GCA_019925255.1. Taxonomy (NCBI): domain Eukaryota; kingdom Viridiplantae; phylum Streptophyta; class Magnoliopsida; order Sapindales; family Sapindaceae; genus Litchi; species Litchi chinensis. Next base: position 28,365,683 of record CM034462.1, on the reverse strand, counting down.
AGGTAGAAACTAATGCATTGCTTCTATTTCATTTAGCATCTGTTTAAGTATTTAAAAACTGAGCAAATAAGCGAAGGAAATAATTCTAATTACAATATACAAACACCAAATCTACTGCACAGTAAATGCTATAGAAGAAACCACAATCAATATGACCGATACTGCACCAAACCTCTGCCAATTACGGTATACGTGAGCATAGTAAAATATACAATATACAAACAATAAATCTGCTGCACATATGCCAATTACAATATACAAATATGCTAATGACGTGTTCTTGAAACACATTAAGAAAATAGTCCATAAAGAAACAGTCCTTAATCTACAATTCTACATAAGCAACAGTCCAAATAGTCCTGAATCATGCCCCTGATTGTAACAAAATAGTCCTTAAATTAAAAATACATAAACATCAAACCAAAACTTTGCAACAAAACAGTCCATAAAGATATTAAATAGTCCAAACAGTCCATAAAAATGGCAACAAGTTATAGAAGGCATTACACAACAATGCAAACTCCATTACATATTTTTGTATCTCTGAAATCCACACGGTAGCTTACCAGTTCAAAACACATTTTTGTATCCCTTCAAAACAATTTTTTTAATACACGAACACTAAACAAGTAATAATGAATAATGATATTAAAAATAAAATAAATTATAAAATCTTACCATTACAATTTGAAGCCAAATCCAACATTAACAATACATAAATACCAATTGTTATATGTATTTTTCGGATTCATTAATTGTGCTGGTAAAAGTCCAATTTAGGCCCATCCAAGACCTGATAAGAAGGCCCAAAAGGGTTAACCCAGTCAAAGCCCATCAGATGAGGCTCAGTATTGACTTTGAAGCCCAGCAAGTTCTTCAGTTTGCTTAAAGAATCTTCCAACTGGCATCAACAGACCTATAAACATAGCCAGGTCGCAGCTCGTCGCTTGCGCAGCTCGTCTCTCAGCGAGCTCGAGCTCGAGACCACCATAACACATCAGCTCGCTCAGACGCGTAATAAGTACAATATCTTCCAGAACAGGCAGTTACCAAGTTCAACCATGATTCTCTGTCCGAATATGACAATTGCCCAGTCAAACCATGATTTCCTCATCAGATATGGAGATCAATTCAAATTCAAAATCAGATCAACATGATCTGGAGATAATTATAGTAATTTCCTGATATTATCCAAATATATTAGGAAGAATAATTAATTTATAATTCTTTTCCTTATTTTTCCCCAATTGTTTAAGGAATGTACTTAATTCAGGATTCTCTTCCTGATTTGCTACAACCAGAATTGTAATACCTCTTTCCCTATAAATAGGGATTAAGATCACTGTAACAAAGGGACAATATTTAATAATATACTGTCACTCTGCAGAATTAAAGAGACAGACAGTCGTGGACGTAGGCCAATTATTGCCGAACCACGTAAAATCTTCGAGTTCCTCGTTCGATCATTTGTTTCTGTCTTTGTCTCTTTTTGGTATTTGTGCTTTCTCACATTGATTGCAAGTATTGGGCATTGATTACTCGTCGACTGAATTCCAACGTCGACACCAATCAACATTAATACAAAACCAACTATAAAAGTAAAAAACTCACCAATGGAGAGTTAAGGTTTCAAGTCGATGAATGGTTCGACAATGACAATTGACAAGGTTGACTATGATTCCTTCAGTCAAAAATGGCAATTAACAAGAATCAGGAAACTAGCAAGTAGCAAATAAAGTATAAAATAAAATAGAAAAAAAAATAGCAAATTCAAAGCAAACTAACAAAGAAACTTGGTACGACAACAAGATCAGTGATGGGACCGACAAACAATGATGAACACAGGTCAACTTCAAGGGCGTCGTGTCGATAGTGACTAGCTACTAACTGTAATTTAGGGGTTGGACAAAGAAGAAGAAGAAGAAACGAGATCGGCAACAAGATGTTGACAAAACCAATGAACGACGATGAACACGAGTCAACTTCAACCTTTAGAGGTGTCGTGTCAATGCCAAATAACTGTCAGCTATAAGTTAGCGGTTGGACGAAGAAGAAGAAGAAATGGGTCAAGTGAGTTAGACGGTCAAGGTTAGGGGGGGTTTTATATGCATTGTGAAAACTAAGTACGTGCCCTTCGTACAAATAGAAAATTTCAATTATCTGCAGAACACATATGTAAATGTGCTTTATAATATATATATATATATATATATATATAATGTGAGGGTTGGGTTTTGATTTTAGGTCAGTTCCAGATATCCAAAATCGAACCGAATTGAACTGAAAATAATTCTATAAAATTATACATTTACAAATAAAATTCTAATGAAACTTTGACCAATATATAATTTTGTAAAGAAACGTCTTGTATAATTATACCCTAATTTTTTTTTAACACTAATCTCATAATATAATCAGTTCTTTTTCACAAATAAAATATAATATGACAGTAGTAGACTAGTGGAACAAAATAAACATATTTCAGAATGAACTATTAAATTTAAAATAATTGCAATGGAGGCTCTCATGCAGTGGGGCAGTTTTGAAAGAGATGTAGAGTGCCAATAGCATAGAAACATATCTAAAACAAACCCTACAATTGGAGAAATTACTGGGGCCTGCCGTTTTGATGTGTGGACCTCGGGCCCAAAAGTTTTCAGATCGTCCCAAGAAGAACAATTTCGGGCAGAAGTACCAAAGAGGCAGAAGTAATCCATTTTGGGCCCTTTAAGGCCTTTTCGAGAAGTTTGGTTAGTATTTTATTAATTTATTTGAGATCAATAATAATCGTGACAGAAATTATCTCTAGTGTTTAGATTTAGCTTTCCAAATAAACTATACAATTAAATTTTCAAAAAAAATAAAACTCAAACTTTGAATTTATTTCATTAGACACAAAAGAGCTTCTCAAGAACTTAATATATATATATATATATATATATATGTATGTATATAACCAAATAAAGAGGACTTAAAAATGGAGGTAACTTCTTGTTATAAACCATCTTATGTTTTATGATTTAAGGATTCACGAAATTTGAAAAGTGAATGAAAATTGAAAGCTAGATTGCAAAACAAGTTGTCATTGTCAAAATCTCAAAATTTAAAAATTACTCAGATCATAAGATCAATGAACTAGATTTTAAAACAAATTAAAAGGTATACCTCCGTCCGTATTGGATAATTTTTAGATTCCAACTTGTAAATATATAATATATATTTGAGGCCCATTAATGAAGCTCTTGTTGTGGTCCATGTATAAAACCAGTGAACCAGAATCAATGCAATATTTTGAGGTTATATTTTACCACCCCAGAACGAAAGGAAAATGGTATGAACAGAAACATCAATGATGGCTGGAGAAGAAAAGGAATACAAAGAGTAGGTCCATCGGATTTTCTGATATTCCTGTTACAATCATGAAACCTTTAAAATAACTGATTGCTTTTATATGCTTTGCTTTCTTCAAATTATTTATCATTCATATCATATGCATACTCATATTATGATTCCTTTTTTTTTTTTTTTTTTTTTTTTTAAATGATGTAAAAATGAAGTCATGCTGTGCACTTGTTTACCTTAAAAGTTGCACACGTGGATAATTAATCTTATAAAAATTGTTCTACAGATCATTATTTTGGATATGACAATTGTAATTTGTTACAACTGAGTTATAAGATACTTCTAATTTGTTTAATTTTTTATTTTATTTTTATATAACACCAAAGAACTAGTAACATGTTTGATTAGCGTCAAAGAACTAAAATGGGTTTTAATAGTATAAATTCACTATTCATAAATGTTAATGATAAAATTGCCCTTATTTTGACATTGATGTATTCCTTTTCTATAAAAAATTATGTAGCACAAGTCAATGAAAAATTATATAAAACTAGTCAACACTATTCATTGTTATTCAACTAGTCACCATTATCTCAACACCACCTTCACTGACTTCATTCTAAACACCGTTGTGATCTCAAAGCAAATTGGAAACCATGACAGAGAAATTGTAGAACTATGAGGAAATTGAAAAACATGTGAAACAAATGAAAATAGAGGAACATGTATTGATGAAATGGCGCAGAATAGAACACAAGTTTCTACTGTGTACTAAGTTCACGAACATAAGCTCTATTCCTGTGTTTGCGAACAGAGCCTATGTTCATGAACTATCTTCGACTAGCCTGTGTCGATGAAATAAACAAATGAGCGAACTTGACGATGAAGGTCGTTGACGACGATAAGGACTTCAATGATTGACTTGGACGTTGACACAGTAGTTTAGAGTGGGCTGACGACGAAGATGATTGATCTTAGAAATTGACTCAAAGGACTAGTATGGTTTGGTCGGGTTGGTGCGATGACAGCCATGGAGGTTGTTGGCCTGGTCGATGGCAACCATGGACGTTGCTGAAGGTCGATGGAAAATTTTTTATTATTTTTTTAATGAAGGGTATCTTGTCTTTTCACTTAAAAAAATCCTAATAAAAACTCAATTTAGTTCTTTGGTGCTAGTTAAATAAGTGTCTAATTCTTAAATATTATTTCTTCAGTTTTTCACTTTGTTTAAATTATTTTTTTATTGGTATACTAAAAGATGTTATTTTGAAATATTTTAAAATGTAGTAGCAGTGTTATTTTGGCGCAGTGGAAGTTTTGTTTCGAAATTGAAACGAATAAATAGTAAAGAAATGATAAAACTAAAACATAAATTTTATTATCACTCAAGAAAATAATTAACATACTAAATTCAAACAAACTAAATTCTTTTATAATGGTTATAATCCTAAAACTACTAGAATTATGAATCCTGATTGACTCTTAACTTTCTAATTTAAAACTAGAAAACTTAACCTTAAGGAAATCTAAATTCTATTTTTATAAAAGCTCTATTTTCTAATCTTGTCCTACATCAAATCCCCTCCTCTTGAAAAAACTCGCTCTTGAGTTTCGACTCACCCATGTCGTAACTCTTAACAAACAACTGTTTCCTCTTTATCTCCTGCAGTAAACTCAACCCCTTTATAAAAATCATCATCTTTTACAGAGTAGCCCACCGTTTTTTCTTCCTCAGCAAAATTAACGATCGTTCGATTAGGGTAGTTATTTGAAAAATGTCTAGGTTGATAGCAATTAAAACATTTGCCTAGATTAGGTCGCGTATAGGGGTTAGGATTGGTTTGATACAACTGTTGATTTAGTACTATTGTTCGGTTGGGGACAGCATTTGAACTTCGTCTTTGTTCTGGAGTCTAAGGCGTAGGAGTGAGTTTAGAGTTGTCCCCACTATTATCAGTCATGATAGACTCCCTTAGAATGGTTGAAATATCTGGAACATATGTTTGAAAATTACTCAAACTCCTATTAACTCGTCGATTCAACTGAGTCTCAACTTTCAAAGCCAAATTGATTGCATCACTTAATGTCCAAACGTTGTGGAGAGCTAACTTATCTTGAATATCCAATCTCAAACCTCTAATATATCTAGCCACTTGTTGATCCATAGTTTCCATCAAGTTACACCTAACACTTAATCGATAAAACTCTTCAGTGTATTCTGTAACTTTCCTATTCATCTATCGGCAATTCTGAAACTGTTGATATAGGAATTGTTCGTAGTCAGGAGGAAGAAATCATTATTTAAGCAATTCGTTTCATCTTTGCCTATGTTCGAATATGTTGCTTTCCTTGTCTTTACCGATTATATTGCAATTGTTCCTACCAAGCTGCAGCTCCTCCTTTCAACTTATACACCACGATCTTAACTTGTTGCTCCTTGGGGATCTCTAAATAATAAAAAAATTGTTCAACATTATACACCCAATCAAGGAAGTTCTCAATGTATAATTGACCATCGAAAGTGGATAAGTCTATCTTCATCTTGTAATCTTGCTGATCTTGGCGATAATGAACGTTCCTAAAGGCATTATGTTCATTCCTGAAAGTGTTGTTGGTTGTATTGGCATTATCCTTTTCTTTCGAAGAATAATCAAAGCCTCCAACGAATGAAAATCCTCTCATACCACATTTGTGGGCTGTTTGGTCATCTCCTTGGGCATCGTGCCATCCAAAAATAGCTCGATTACCTCTTTGATATACATGAATTGGATCGAGTCGATGTGGTTGAGGTCAGGTCAAAGCTGCTGGGTCGTGGATTCCTTCAAACTTGTTCATTCTGTCGTCATTTAGACTTGTGTCACCGTTGATATGGGATCACTGGCCTCCGTTATCACTCTTCTAACCTTGGCGACCCCGATCTGGATTGAGTAATGCAGATCTATGTGACTAGAGCTGCGAAACGGGTCACGAAGGTCTGGGTTTCTCGGGTTTTGAAGTGGGTCGTGTGGATTCCATGGATTCTAAGACTGATTGATCGGATCCCGAGGGTCTGGGCAATGAATTGGACCTATATATGGGGCTGAAGGGGCCGTTGGACCTCTATACGGGTTGGGAAGGCTTGGTTGCGAATTAGGTTGGAAAACGGGTTGCACGGGTTGGTTGCTCAGATCCGGGTCGCGCGCGAGTTCTCTGTTCAGATTTGAGTCGTGTAGGTCACGGCCATCTAGACTCCAGCCTCCCTGTCGCCTGCTGTTATCTTCGACACCCTTGCCAGCAATCGCCATCCAACCACCTGGCAAGTCAGGTTGACACTCGCCGACAACTCGTTTAACTTTGAGAGTCAACGCAGCAAGAGTCTGTTGAAGACTTCGAAGCGTTTCGTCCACTCCATTGAGTCGTTGCTTGATCATCGCGAACTGTTGTTCATTATCAGAAGTTCGTTGTTCATTTGAACCAATTTCAGCCATCAGTCGAGGGCAAATCACACTCTAATATCAATTTTGGTACAGTGGAAGTTTTGTTTCGAAATCGAAATGAATAAACAGTAAAGAAATGATAAAACTAAAATATAAATTTTATTATCACTCAAGAAAATAATCATTAACATGCTAAACTCAAATAAACCAAATCCTTTTATAATAGTTCCAATCCTAAAACTACTAGAATTAGGAATTCTAATTGACTCTTAGTTTTCTAATTTAAAACTAATTAAAACTAGAAAACTTAACTTTAAAGAAATCTAAATTCTATTTCTATAAAAGTTCTATTTTCTAATCTTATCCTACATCACAATTTTTTCCCTTTAAAAATGGCATTGATTAATTAGATGATTACATTAAATAATTTTTCAGACAAAAAAAAAAAAAAAAAAAAAGCTTTATCTTTATTTTCTGAAACACTATCAAACAAGAGTGCTTTCCCCTGTAAAAAATCAATAAAAGCCTCAATGACGGAGTTAATCTTTATTTAAAAAAACAAAAAGGAAAAAAGAAAAAGAAATGATGATGGTGTAAATGATAATATTTTGATTCTAATGATTCCAATAGGCAATTTGACAATTAAAGGTAAATATAAGATAAATGATAAATTTAAACTATCATATTATTTATAATTTATATGACTCATGAATAATCGAAAATATCAAATTAACATAGAATTAATTATCATCAAATGTGATGTGATAATAAACAATACTCATTTAATCATATATTACTTCATGTTCAAGTCGTTTCATCATAGATTTTTTAAGAAATAATAAAATTAATTAACTTACATAATTCTGTACACTTATTTATGATTAATGTTGATTCTATCAACCAAATCTAAATGCTTGTTTTTTGTGGAAAAGAAAAAATAAGTGAAAATGATATAACATAAAGCATTTATATATCATGAGAATGGTATTATTTCTAATAATACTCATAATTGCACTAAAACTCAAGAACCCCGATACCATTAACAATTTCCTCTTCTCGAAGAAAACTGATGCCAAAGAAGGTATTCCTTTCAATAGATAAATTTTCCACATCAATAATTATAGCATCATAGAGGTAGAAGACAAAAGAAACAATAATTCACCGACCAAAAATCACAAATATAAAAGAGAGAAGTTTTTAAATAAAAGTAAAATATCTGGCGTTTCACGACGGCAGAAGAGGACAAACGAAACAATGAAATGAAATGCATTTCAACAAAAGTTGTCAAACATTGTAAAGATTAAAACCATTGACATGGAATTTTGTGTAATTGTGATGATAAAGTGGGGCCAGGAGCCAGTTGATGGACTAGAGGAATGTTTCATCAAAGAGGGTCAAGAATCAAGATATAAGTCAAACTCCACCAAAGAGCTTGATAGACTAATTTGGGTGACAAGACACATGCCCACTACTAGTCAATTTGTATATTCACTCATCATCCTATTGAAAGATGAGACACGCGCCTTTCTTTTAATTATATATTTTATACATTTTTGTGTGGTTGGAACTTAGGGTAATGCAATTTTCAAATGAGGTATTCATAGAAAAAAGTCAATGACAAGAGAGATGGTCTTATATGGCACCACCTTAAATGAGCCTTCAATCAACAAAGTCAATGGAAATTAAAATAATTTACCTATAATGGTTTTTAGTTAGTTAAAAAAAAATTGTTTGGTAAATTACATGTGAAATAGACAAATATGTAATTTTTAAATTAAATTTGAGATTTATATTGTTTAGACAAATATCAAATTATTTATTTGTTTACACTTGCATCTATTATATAGTACTTGCATTGCTTAAGTATCAAATTTTGATGTAAAAACAAAGAAAAAAAATTCAAGTGTTTTTACAACCTAATTGTAGGATTTTTTTTTTTTTCGCTTTTAAAAGAAAAGTACTAGTGTCAAAATATTCCATAATCAAAGGCATTACCAAACACTAATCTAATTAACTATGAAATTATTTTTTAAATTGCATTCAATTAAAAACCTTGATGATAATAATATTAAAGAAAGTAGCATTATTAGAGGTGATGAGTAGGAGGGAGTTGGTAGGGATAACAAGAATTGGGACAAGTTCCCAAGATGAGAATTCTACATTTGTTTTCATGATCACCATAAAAGCAAGTTTAGACTTCCATTATTTATTAAATTACAATAATTAGTCTTCTTTGTTGAGAATGTAAAGCAAACTTAAATATATAATATTGTAATTGTCACTAATGAAACCATCAATTAGTAGACAATAGATCTTTACTAGAACAAGAAACCATGGATCTGCCCTTCCAATTATTTTAAGTTATTTTCATTTTTTAAACATTTTTATCCATACAATTTTGTCCCACTATGGAGCCAACTTTCAGAAAGTTGTCAAATTGTTATACAAATATTTGAAACTGAGTGGAAGTCTTAGTTGGTTTTGTAGCAAGAGTAGTGTATAATAAGTGGAAATAAACGGCTAGACATATTAGCATATTATATTGAGGAGTGTCAATATTTTATTTAATATATATAGATGAGGAATGAATTGAATATACATGTGAAAAGACATGGAAAAAAGTTTGATGCAATGGAAATCCAATCTGTTTATTAATTTTGACTTTCGCACTTCTTCAGTGAGAGAAAAATTGATATTCTTCTAAGTGATTGACAACTCATTTGTTTTTATTAGCTAGCTAGTTAGTTTCCGACATAGCAAGAGTTTTCAAACGTGTCATTTAGGGTTTGCTACAATATATTTAGCAAGTGCGTTCTTGAATCACCTAAACAATTCTATTTTTTTGGTGTGTTTTCGAAGTTATTGCCTCCACAATGCATAACAAATATTCATGCATTGTATGGACTTAAAAATTAGGTTAATTAATAACTCAATGTCTCATTATATATGTTAATACATCATAACATTAAGTCTTAAATATTATAATTGAGTTTTTTCCTATTAGCTTAGTTTTTGGATCTATGATAATTAATATTGTATCAGAGTTTGAAGATTTCTAGTTTAAACCCTCTTTCTTCTCTTTATGTTTAAGCTTAAGGGTCTGATGGTAATTAACGGTAGAAATATAATAACAACATTGTAAAATTTTTGAATAATTAACGTTCATTCGTTTTAATTAAATATTTAATTATGAAAAATTAAAAATTAAAGTGTTTTTTATAACCATTATATGTACTGAAATCATGAATAGTAATTGTTAAAAGGTCCTACATATGAAGTAAGAAATTGGGTTAAATCTCATATTTAAAAGTATAAAGCCCAAAAAGTTTCAAAATATATATATATATATATATGTGTGTGTGTGTATACATATATATATATATAACCTGAAAGAAAATTGTATATCTCAATGAATGCCACAACTCAATATACTAATCTTTTGGATTGTTAGGTTGTCTATCAATATATATTATTAATTCTAAAAATTACATAAAAAATTACAAGTATGGAAGTTTAACAGTAACAAATCAATTATAAAAAGGAAAACCAAACTATTTTTTGGTTTGAAAACATTAATATTAATTTGAGATAATGAGATATATCTCATTTTCATTGTTTTTGATCAATTGTTGTCCTTAAAGATATATGCTGCTTTGATGGATATGGGAAACTCACACAAAACCACTTCTTCTTACATCATGAAAAAAATCAAAACAAGATAGAATATTTAAATTAGCTTTGATTGGTGAAACGACCACAGTCAAAAACCCACCAATCTGTACCGTCCGAATTGCTCTATGACTTTGAGTAGTAGTCAACCAAGAATTATATCAGTTGACAACACTTAAATGGTTATAATTGTTTGACTTGTGTAAGCAGAAAAAATAATAATAATAAAATTAAGAAAATGAAAAACTGATGATCATCATGAACCATTTTGCGTATATCATTATCTCTTTAACGATAATATCTATTTATCGATCTATCACATCAAACTATGCTAATCAACTGTTTATCCTACTTAAATCAGTTCAGATTTGGAATCACCAACCAATCAGTTAATCTAGCTTAATTAATCATACTATTTAATTCGTGATAATTGTAGATGACACAGTAATTAGTGTGAATGTGTCTGACAAGTAAATCTACTAATTAGTGGGTGTTTAATTCTAATCAAGTGTCCATTCGAGGTAGGTTGACGCAAAAGCAAAGAGAGTCACACGTTGTTGGAATATTGACTTATTGAACACATGTAGATCCGCCATCAACGCAGGTTTCTGTGAAGTCTTATTTTTTTATTATGGTGACAGTTTTTTTTTTTTTAATTATTTATTTTTATCATTATATTATTTGTGAGATATTTTTTTTTCTCCTGACACTAAAGTTAAACAACTATCGGGATTTAGTTGAAATTGTATGTTATCACGCAATCTAAAATGCTGCTCTTAGAAATCGGGAAGATCTACCTACATTTTAGTGGAAAAATTGTCTATAATTTTTGTGAGCTTGGTGTTTTGAATATTACCTTTGTATTGGGCAAGGTGCACCAACAGGCTTTATGCTATTTATGAGATTTTATTTTATTTTTTTGAAAAGATTCTACTATTCATGATATTGATATATATATATATATATACAAAACAAATTTTCATATATTAAGATTATAAATTTTAATACAATTAATTAAATATATCATATTTAGGTTTTTTCAACACTACAGTTTTATATGGAAAGATCAAGACGATAAAATAAATTAATAAAATATGTAAAGGACACAAAATCAATAATACAATATTTTGGAGGACAAACAAGATAAACTATTTAATTTCAAGCATTGATCTTTCAACGATATTTTAATGAACATATGAAAAACAGTTTCTGACAATGAAAAGTTCTTGAATTGAAAAAGATATACCCCACATGATGATGCACATAGAATTTTGAGAAATCAATGTTTCAATCATTCAACGGAATGGAAACACAACAAATGTGGGACATCCAATCTCTAAAATTGTCCCCAAATTCACTCTTAATTGTGCTTGTCAAAAGACCCCACAAAGGCCAGGTTGCTTGTACCCTCTCCTCTCATGCTCATCCTAGTAGTAGTCCTTTGGTACTCTGTCGTGTGTCTTCGCTTCTCTCTTAAAGGTTTTGTCAGTTTGCACAGCAACATCTTACAACATTGTGACATCATTCGTCTCATGATAATGGAAATCAAATTTTGCATCCAAATAATTTAAGGGTTTCATGATCACCATCCTCGAAAACATCCTAACCACCTAAGCAATAGCCTACACCTATCTAATAATCTCTGAATCTTTAATTAGGTTTTGATTATTAATCTCAACTCGGGTTCAAAATACATTAATTATAGGGCATTCAAAAATCTTATTGAAAAAGATATCAAGAAATACAATTTAATTCCTTAAATGAGAGGAAATAAAGTTTCATTTTCAAGAATAAATTTATTCCTAATTTATATATAGAATTTATGTATGATTTAATATTTTTGACTTTTAAATCTAAATAAAAGTATTATATGATTTTTCATTCTTTATTCGATAATTCATATAAGTCCTAGCTAGTACTTCCATATACAAAATGTTAAAATCCCTACCTATTATTTTTTTTGTTTCTAATAATGTGAATAAAAACAAATTGAAATGGAGATGGAGGTATGAATTCTGGCGGCATTCGTTTTTCATGAATAAGACATTAATGATCAACCGCAAGGTATGGTCCATATATTTTCATTCTCACAATCAAATCTATGTATGTTATCACATTTTTAGTGGATGCTCAGACTCTACTTGTTGCCCATTTCGTCTTTTTATTTCTTAGGTGACGATGATCATGATCATTTCAACTGGATTTTGCTAAAAATGGTAATATATATATGTACACATAGTTTAGTGGATAAGTTCATTTGTTACTATATATGGTAAGTATATATTTGTTGAAACCAAACCCTTTACTAATTAAATAAATGCTCGTGAGAGAAATGGCTGGAAAGAAAGTTGTAGAAAGCGAAGAACTGCACAAAATTACTCTACAACATGCTTATTTTTATATGATATATACTTGATCTCGATAATTTATAACAAACTACAACTCATTTATGTTAAGTTTAGAACTTAGAAAAAAAAATGCTTATATCTAAATTCTATTGTATGTACTTCTTGATTAATTATGGCTAATTAAAACCCTAATTTTCAAGTGTGTTACAATTTAATTAAATAGTTAATATAAGATATCTAGTAGAAAATTGATTTTGGGGTATATGTGTTATATATTTAAATATTTTTATGCTTAGCAAGTAATTCACAAGAAATTAAATATTTGACAATAATTTATTAAACTTGATTATCTTTTAGCTCATTATATCAAAACGAAGTTACTTGGATTCATAAAAAGAAAAGAGATTCTATGAAGGGCGTTCAAAAGACAAGATGGGCACATGCAATGAAACCATGTTGGGGAGATCCAAATTCAAATGATTAATGCGATAACCAAGTTGTCTTGAAGATTCAACCAACATGAATCGCAAAAACTCATTGGATTATAACAGGTTCTTAAAATAGAAATGTATTTTGGTTAGACCCTTCTCTTGCCAACTACCTCCACTCAAATCCAATTAAAAGAACCCAAGAACAACTTGACGTAACTTTGTAACATACAACGCATGCTTGTGTATAAAATATATATATAGGAACTTGTTAAATATGTTATGTTTGTTTTAGTGTCAGAAACATTTTAATTCTTAATTTCCTTGTAACAATTAAATAATAAAAATTATGATTCAATGTAGATATAATTATTGATTTTGAAGAAAAGTGGAATAAAAAATCTTAAGTTATTGAACTATTTTCAAAATTAGTTTTAAAATTCGATGCCAGAAACAAATTAGAAATTCGAAACTTCACAGAAAACTGTGTAAAGTAGAAGTCTCCTTATTTTATTTTGTATAGAAAAATTATGAACGAATGTTCTAAAAATTAATATAAAATATTAAAAAAATTAATAAAATGTTGCTGCAAATACAAGAATCCTCTTATTATGACCTTTAATAACTCAAAAACTTTCCAGACAACATTAATTATAGAATTTTCCTTTTTGCACACTTTATATTTTAAACGTACCTATCTTGTTTGTATATCAACTCTTGGTTGGATAGTACATATGTATCCAAAAATGTTTGGGGTTGTTCAAGTTTCATTTTACATACTTATCAATATATGTCAGAAGACTATGCATCTTTTAGCAACACTTATTAATTTCCCATTGAGTTTAATGGTAAAGGTACAATTCAGGTACAATTCTAACGAAATCTACTTTTACAAACCTTGTTTCTATAGTTCGAGTAATGCTAGAGTTCCTAATTTTTTTAATCCAAATTCATATTCAGATAACATGATATATAAATTGTTAAAATCATATTAATTATAACATCAATAATTTAGATACTACATCATTTGAGCAAACTCAAAAATTTAGAAATCTAATATTATATGTACAGTTTTCTCTCCTTTATTATGATAAAAAGATATTTATTCTGTGTAAGTCAACGGATCCATCATCCCTTATCACCCCATTCAATGTCAACTTCTTTTTTGAAAAATGAAAAACATGTGTGCGGAGGCTGAAATAAAAGTATTTTCCAGTATTATGAAGATACACATCAATATCCAAACTTTATATTTAGTGAATCATTATTGACAAATACTCAACCCAATCAATGTCAAATTAGACGATAAAAACATGTGTGAGCTTGCTTAAACAGAAACCAACAAATAATATAATAAAAAAAAACAAAAAGGTGGAGAAGGAAATGAAGACAGGAAGATGAGTGAGTACGTGTAAAAATGGGTAGGCCAAAATGATTAGAAATTGAAGAAAACACCCAACGATAGGGGCGGAGGCGGGGGGGGCTCTGACTCTGAAATTGAGGGTGGGGTGGGATGGGCCCACATGTGGTCGCACGCGTGCACGCCGCGTGGAGCCCACGGGGTTGACTTTTGAAAAGAAAAAGTCATACCTATAAACATATGTATGACGCCATCGGAGTCGTCTTCAAAGTCCTCTCGAGTCTTCTCTCTTCTTCTCTGCCGCCCTAAACCAACCAACCAACCCAAGTCAATTTCTAATTCTCCACCTTTTTTTTTTTTAATTGTTTTATGGTCTGCAGTTAATTATTATTTTAGTTATTTATATTTATTTTGGTTTTAGAAAATCTTTATATTATGTACTCTTTTGTTGGAATTTCTTTTGGTTTAAGAATTATTAGTTATTGACTGCATATGAATCTATGGTCAGATTTATCTCCATGTATATATTTGAGTCAAGATTTATCTCCATATTTATAATTACAAGATAATATAAAATTAATGGTAATAATTTATTAAAATCTAACAAAATTAAATATTACATATATGGTGAAAAGAATTAATCACAAATTAAAAGAAAACTCTCTAAATACTAAATAGATAAGGTGAGAGTTTATAACACTATTATAAAAGAAAAGTGACTAACTACTTAAGACGGTAGGCAAATCTAGATAGTTTAAATTAGGACATACTCCTTTCAATATTTTTTATATATATTTCAATTTAATACTCCTTGTGTAATGGGATTGATTAGAGAAGTTATAAATGTTAATTTAACTTTTGTGATGTCAAGATATATTTAATAATTATATGAACTTAGTTCAAGAATTGAGGAGAGTAAATGGGCATATATGAAGGTCTTAAGATTGATAATAATTTACACATATCATCTCTTTGCATAGATAGTTGTATATTTTCTCATCCCAAAAGACTTAAGATTCAATTTCCATCAAATTTAAAATGAATCAATTCCTGTCTAATCCATATTACAACTTATATGAAAGTTTATAGTTTTTTTTCTTGCTCTTCATTCATAATACTTATAAGTAGTGTTTGACCTTAGCAAAAGTAGTTGTCTCTTTATTCATAATACTTATAAATAGTGTTTGACCTCAACAAATCTTGATAGATCTCAGCTTTTAAAAAACCAAAATGATTGATAATAATTTAATGATTTGAAGTTTGAAGTATCTTAAAGATTACTTAATAATTTGGTTATGATTTAATAAAATTGACTTTCAAAGATTTTTTTCTAAAATAATAAGGACAGATTGATTCTTATATTATAAATGATTAACAACTGATTGGGAAATGTGTTTTAAACTTAGTGAAAATATCATAGATAAGTTAATTTCTGTGCATTGTAATTGAGACAAGTCTCCACTAATTTGATTATTTATGAACAGAAATCAATAAAAAAAAAAAAAAATCTGACCATATACTAATTATAATATAGATAAGCGACGTTGTTATAGTTTCTGGATTAAGTTTATATGAAAATCATTTTATAATTACGCATAAAAAAAGTATACGGAAGCCATGCATGATATATAAGTCAAAGTTGACATACGAATATACGATAATCAATTTGGAAGTGATCACTTGATCGATAAGTAAACCATTTAAATTCTAATTTTTTATGACTCCAAAGTAATTAATGCTGCTAAGTAATTTCATTCTAATCTTATACTCATCCTCCACAACACATTCATGATCAAAACCCCTTTTATGCAGAAAAAAAATGCTTTCCAAAAACAAAATCAAGAAAAATCGATAGTGGCACAGGGGAAAAATATAGAAAATGTTGAAATTCACCTAACCCAGAACAGAAATTGATCACTCATATTTCTCCAACAAAATTGTTGCGTGGTCAATAATTATTTGATGGCCTAGCCGGTTGCTCTCAAGCTACACTTGTTCTATATATGTACTATTATTTTGCTCAATTGATATGTTGTCAACCACCTTATCGTAAACTTTGATGACCGGTGGGAATTTTTTTTTTTTTTTTTTTTAAAAAAAGAGGTAAAAGTGTTCTATACCAAGTAATTAAGTTGGGAGCTTGCAATATTTTCGGCGCAGTTTGTTCAGAGTTTCATTGTTTTCTTATTCATATATGTATTTATTTATTATATTTTTCTCACATTGTCAAAATTTGTGTGTGAAAAAAAAAAAAAAAAGGGAAGAAGTTTAAATTGGAGAAAGATTGGGTAAAAGAATAACCACAAAAGAAATGGAGGAAGCCTGTGATGATCCTGCTGTGTTACGAACTAGATTTTGTGATCGTTAGAATGAAGAAAAATATGTAAACATATTGAAATAAATGTGTGAATATTTGTATAAATACCTAGTTTATACATCCGGAATTTTAATAGAGATGGGTTGTGGCTCAATGAAAAATAAAAGATATATGTTGTGACCTTTGGAATCTTTTCCAAATTTGGGCTGTGATTTATACTGCTAAATAAAACAAAATAACGTCCACGAAATTTATATGAAAATTCTGCCCTAAGATTGCCAATGGGCTCCATGTGCCTGCGGAGGCTAATTCTGGCATGACTTCAATGGGCAAAAGGTGTCACCCATATACATATAATTATCTTACACACATACAAAGTTGTTTTTTCTAATCTCATTATAATCTCATCAAAACATAATTGAGTACACAATTGTTTAATTTGTATTATATATTTTGATCATAAGATAAATTTAACATCTAATAATAAGTCCTTCATGTACTTATATTAATGAGACTGTTCTTATATTAATGAGATAATGGGTTTAAGTTAGTATATCTTTTTTTCTTTAACGTTGAATCATACTATTAGAAAAATATGAATAGTCTTCTTGATTTTGAATCTTGCTTATAGTCTTAGTCATATATTTGGAAAAGAAACGGTCATGAACGCATTTTTCTTGATTGTAGATTAGAAGAAAAAATCATAGGTGCAAATTGACGGGAGAACTTTATTTAACTAGCAAGTCAATGAAAAAAAAAAGTTTAATTTACAAGACAAAAAACATAAAAGTATATATGTATATATATATATATGAATGTTTTTACTATTAATAATTCTTAATTAACTTTAAAAAGTAAGAACAAATCAATCAAATTATATTTGAATTAAATAAGAGATATAATTTATTTTAGGAAAAAATACAATGGATAAATTTGATTGATTTATCGTAACTTTAAAGATGTACTATTAGTAAAAACACTAATATATATATATATATATATATATATATATAAAGGGAAAAAAAAGTAAGAAATTTAAATTCAAAATGACCTTTCCATTGTCAAATGGTGAAAGAAATGTCAACCAAATTCCGGTTATTTCATTGCAACAGTTGTTGAAGCTGGTTATATATATATATAAAGCTGCTTATATGCAGCGAATCGTTTCTCATGATTTCATGTTTTTATAAATCTTAAAAGCTCCAACACACACACACATACAAGAGCCAAGACCAAGACACAACCCACGAAACAGCTTTCAAGTTTCACCCCCGAAAAAAAAAGCACAGCAGGAAACAAAAGCACCAATACAACACCGCAAGAGCAACATCAAGATAGCAACCATAGAGCAACAGCTTTGCTACCTAGCTATGGCTGACGAGTTCAACACAACCAGCAACTGGTGGGACTCGTCCAGGAACAATAGGTTTGATAGTGGATCTTCCTCTTCTGCTTCTTCTGCTGGTCTCAACACCAACACCGCCAACACCACCGCCAACACTTTGGTTAGCTTTGGTTGGGCCACCGATATCGTTGACATCAAAGCTGCAAGATCCTCCATTGATTCTTCTGTTTCTGGTCAACCAGGACCGTCTGATTCTCCTGGTTCTGATTTGCATATGATGGGTCTAGGCCTCTCTTCTCCTTCCTTGGATTGGAACCAAAATTTACTGTAAGTATACAATAACCGCAAAATACTTTTTGGGTTTTTTTTTTTTTTTTTTTTTTAATAGTTTGATGAAATCAAATTAGTTCATTATATATGCATATGAAGAACACAACACCCCAATTTATTTGTTTGTTTGTAGTCGTGGAGATAAATCCGAGAGTGGTTTTCGATCCATGCTTCAAGAGAATTTGAACTCAACATCAAGTTATGAATTCAAGCAAATCAACTCTAGAGGGTTCTCTTTAGATCATCATCATCATCATCATCATCAACCACCGCAGTTTAGTGATCCTCATCATCATGGTGGAAGCTCAAGCGATAGCTCGGTGACATGTCAAGGTCTACAACCCTCTAGCTTCCAAATGGACTCATCAACTCTCTACCATCATCAAAGCCCTCCAACCATATATCAAGGCCTATTAGCATCCGATCACACCAACCAGCAGCAGCCAGTGCAGCCACAGTCCTCCTTCGATTCGAATCGGTCATCATCCATGAACAACTATCAGTTTGGGACAAGTAGTTATGGCATGAACACAAGTGATCACAATCAAGTACTAATGCCTTCTTGGTCTAGTAAAGGTCCACCATTTTTGAGAACATCATCATCACCACCAAAACAGCCTCATCAACCACAACCACAACAACAACAACAACATCATGGACAGTTGCATTTCTCCAACAACACACCTTTTTGGAACGCCTCTGCTGGTACCTCCATCAACAATGATGCTCGTTCAGGGTTCTTCCCATCTCTCCAAGCACCATTATATCCTACACAAACTTTTGATGAGAAACCAAAGGTGATAATTTATTTTAATTAATATGCATGACAATAGAGTACATATATATGATTAGGGTTTGAATGTTTGATTGAAATATTATTATTATTTTTATTATTTTGTGTTCAACTTTTTTCAGCATAGTATAACTGAAGTCAGGGACTCAAGCTCAGCAGTGAAGAAAAGTGGAAGTGAACCTGCATCCAAGAGGCCTCGAAGCGAAACGACATCGAATTTGCCTGCTTTTAAGGTACATATATAAGTTGATATAAAACTATATTAATGTTCATATATATGGTTAATTATTTTATATATTATCTAGACATGGGTGAGAATTTGTAGTGTTTGTTTTCTTAGGTGAGAAAAGAGAAGATGGGGGACAGAATCACTGCACTTCAACAATTGGTTTCACCTTTTGGAAAGGTAACTTTCCCAATTCTCCATTTTAATTCTTTTTAAAATTTTAAGTATGAGAATTGTTGATCATTTTCATTCTATTAACAATATGATGAAATTTAAATTAATTACTTGGATGGTTTTTTGTTATTGTTGTTACTAATTTTTAAAAATTTTGATTTTGCATCATTTGTTTTTCAGACTGATACAGCCTCGGTGCTCTCTGAAGCTATTGAATACATAAAGTTCCTCCATGAACAAGTTGCTGTAAGTTTCCATAAACAAAGACTTTGTCGTCATTGTCATAATAATTAATAATAAGATGAAATCCAGCCACAATATTTATGTATAGGAGTGGTCTCATTTCAACTATTCTAATGTATTTTTGTTCTATTATTGGTCTCATTTTCAACTATTTTAATGTATTTGTGTTCTATGTAATTTAATAATATCAGGTATTAAGTGCTCCTTACATGAAAAATGGAGCTGCCATACAACACCAGCAGGTAATACATATATTATTATCAAGTATAAGAATTTTTGTTTAATACAATTTTAAGATATTATATATTACTTAAATTTGTGCCACTTAATATATGCAGAATTCTGATAAATCTAAGGACAGTGAAGGGCCTAAACAAGATCTTAGAAGCCGAGGGCTATGTCTAGTACCAGTTTCAAGCACCTTCCCAGTTACACATGAGACCACTGTGGATTTTTGGACCCCTACATTTGGAGGAACATACAGATAGATGATCAAGAAAAGAGAGAAGTGGGTGATTTTGAGCATATATATATATATATACGGAACTGATTCTCTGCTGCTATATATATATTAATGTTATATCTTATCAAACCCTAGCCAAGTTGGGGGTGATCTCATGATCATGATAAGATCATTAAAGGAGAAAGAAAGACGAAGGAGAGGAAACAGAAGAAGCCCACATGAGTGTCTCTATAGTACTCAAGAGAAGGGGAAATGCCATTATTAATTGGGTCAGCTTATACAGGCAAAATGATGCAGTAGTATTGGGGACCGTGCCATTTGAAGGGAATTAATATTAATTGTTGTAATAATTGAAGAATCATGATTTAAGGTTGGTTTAGGGATGTGCGAATTATAGGTGCTAATGATTTTAGGGAATGTTTAGGAAATTTTATTATTTGTTTTTAATTTAATTATTATATAGTACCATCAAAGGTTAGTACAATAGAAGATTATGATGATGATGATGATGATGATGGTAGAGGATCAGCTTTTATTTCATTCTATTCCTGCTATATGTATAATTTGTGAATAGAGCTGGCACTGGCTTTAGTTTAAGAGCAAAAAGTTGAGGGAAACAAAAATAAAGGAAAAAAAAATGAAGGAGAATAATTGAATTCCAGAAGAGGGAGGGAGTGAGTGTGGGGATATGTCATTTGATTGGAAATCTCACTTTTGAATTGTTTAAGTGTTGCGAATATGTTAGTGGAAGTCAGAGGGTGCCCCACAAGGCTCCTCCTTTCAGGGTTATTTTGTATTTTTGTTTTTATTTTCATCTTTTTTTTTTTTTAATTTTTATAATATGATTATAATTGTAGAAATATTGTAAGTGCAGATGCTATCAGAAATAGCTTTTGTGCTTTTCATCGAATGGTCACATTGAGGAGCTTCCATTGGAAGGCAATGAGAAGCCCAAAAAAAGAACAACACTTCTCTCTCTCTCATTCTTGTGTCGAAAGATATGATTATATTATATATCCAAGGAGTATTCATATATATTTCAATAAAGATTTGAAAACCATAGTACATTATATTGATAATCCTCGTAACTTTTATTTACATTCACAAGTATATATATATATATATATATATATATATATATATAGGATCGAAGTAGATAGCGAACATTCATTTATGGTTTTAGTGGTAAGTATACTTATAATTATTTTTCTTCACATCCATGATAAAGTTTTAATTAAATTTTACCATATGTATTTACTAATATAGGTGAGTAGTTTTTTGTTTTTTGTTTTTTTTTTTTCATTGAGATGGATATTTCTCAATATTTTGAAAATAGATTGAATTGTTTAATCTTGTAAATCTTAACAGATATTTAATCATCCATCTTGACATTTGAATACAATGCAATTACTAGTTAAGGCATAAGAAATAAAATATTTTTTGCTTGTTTTATTCTCCTTCACAAAAGGAAAATAGAGATAAACAAAGTTCAAACGGCTGAATTATTAATGATAAAAATTGAGTGTGAACTAAAGCAAAACTTTACCCATCTGAAGTTTTTTAAGTTCAGACTCAAAAGTTATGTAAAAAGATTCATGATATTAGGGCAGTTGAAGTAATATTTTTACATATAAAAATAATTAAATTTTACTAATTTTGATACGGATAGTAGGATTTGTTTGTTTGTTATAGTTTTCTTTTTGAACAATTCCACACGTTTGTTATAGGTTTGATAAGAGGAAAAAAAATGTCAAATAACTAAATTAGTAAATATTTTGTGTAAAAGCTCAAAAACAAATAATGGGCACCCCCAATTTGAGCTAGATCTAACAAAATTATTTTTATATGTTTTTTTTTTTTTTAAATATAGCACAAAATAACTGCTCCTATGTTTTACTAGCTCCTATGTTTCACTGTTCATATATTTTTTTAATATGAAAAAAATACCATTGTTTTAAAATGTTAAAAATACTCACGCAAACAAAAAACCAACAAAGTTTGCAGTGAATCACGTCCTAATCTTCAACATTATCAATTGTCTTCAACATCATCAACCGTCCATTCTCCCATAACTCATTCCCACCCCCCCCCCCTCTCCCCCAAAAAAAAAAAAAAAAGAAACGATGTGACATCTAGTTCTGGAGAACCTAGAACCATCATCTGGATCTGGATTCAAAGTTTGAACCCAAAACTAGATGGTTCTGGGTTCGAACCAATAGTAGCATTCATTAAAAAAAAAAAATTGAAGAAGATGATGAAGGGTGCTGCTGTTGCTGGGTTCGTCGACGATGGTTGTTGGTTGGTCATCGATGATGGAGGAGGACATATGAATGAGATAGCGAGAGAAAGAGAGAGATGGATGACTAAAAGAGAGAAGAAAAAGGTAGAGAGAGAAAAAAAAATTTGTTATTATTTTTTTTTAAAGAAGAGTATTAGTGTATTTTCATTCAGATGAGTACTAATAAAACTTAAGTCAGTTCTATGATGTTAGTTAAACATGACCACAGTTTTTTTGGTGCTATTTTGTGTCGTTTACTCTTTTTTATATTTGTATACTTCTTTCTCTTAGATTATTTTCAACATTATTTGAAAATTTTTTGATGATTGATCAGTCACATATATTATACATATAATATGCTTACAAAAAGGTGTAAAATATGGATGATAGCATATAATGAAAACTAATTCAAGAATATTCCCACAATGTTAAAAGGAAAGGCATATATCAGAAGAGAAACCCTTTATTATTAAAATAAACTTAATTAATATAACAAACTAATCATGAAACACATTTGAAATTAAAAAAAAAAAAAAAAGAATAAAAAAAAAAAAGCAAAACATCTTTAATCTGAAATCTACTTGATTGGCATCTCACTTTACCTCTCATGACTTTTTTCTCACACCTATTGGCTAAAGAGCATTTTAGCATATCTTGCCAAGCTCCGGTATTGGCATCCTGCCATCTTCTACTTTATGAAATTCACCTTTAAATTTTCTCTTTTATTTGTAACATCATCTTTACCAAGACACATGGATATGCACGTATATATATATACATATATATATGTTAGTTAATATATACTCATATACGCATATACAAAAGTTATTTTGATAGATAGTATTGTAACGATAAACTTGAGTTCTATAAAAGAAGATATGGGAACATGAACTTATTCTTTTTCTAGTATAAAGGTTAGATTTTTGTTGAATTTAGATGTCATTTTTATTTTTTTTAACTACTAAGATCAACTCAAGGTGCTATTAGAAGACGAGAGAAAACAATCCACATGCACGAGAAAAATGCTCATGTTAGTGAGACTTAAGCGAATTGAACCCATAACCTTTATATAGGTGGGCTGTGGTTTATCACCATACCACAGTTTCTTTCTCTAAATGTCAAACTTTTGTCATACATTAATTGACTAAGATTTGGTAATTGGGGGTTATCTTTTTTATTGGTAAGTTTCTATGAAATTACTTACGTGTAAGAAAACTAATTAAAAGTGAAATATATTTTTATACGTTGAATACGTTACAAAATACAAATTTCCTTAAAACCAAAACATCGATTCCTTCAAAAAGAATGAAGTAAATCATTGATCATTGTTATGCTTATCATGTAGTCTTTGGTGAGAATTCAAGATATCTAAAAGAGTGAAAGCTTGCAATATCCAATAAATTTATATTTGTCTGTCTCTGTCAAAGAAATTTAACTAGTTCTTAAATATGCTTTCTCTCCACCAGTTCTGCCAACCTGAATTACAACACTAATGTTGGAAATTGCTTTACGGAAGAAAATTGATTGTCCTGAGGGCAACTGAGCAGACCTTATAAGTTAATTTCCAAAGTAAAAGCACCTGTTGCCCAACAACATCATTGAAGAATGGTTTGTGAAATGTATGTGTGTGTGTGTATGTGCCAGTCTTCCATGTGCTTCACTAATGCATGACACATGCACACACCCTCTTTTTGCAGAAGTAGAAGAGAAGTAAAATATAATTCCATCTCAAAATGGCCAAAACAAATTTTGGAACCAACCTGAAATAAAAAAGCAATTAGAACAGCTAGCTTCTTTTTGTTTGCATGCATGTATATATTTATATATATTTTTCCTTTGTTTATTTATCTATTTATCTTTTGGTTGTTTAATATCTTCCTGTGGGCATGAGAAAAATCTTTCCACATGTAAATGATATACAATATATATCAGATTCTATAAACCTCCTCTTCAGGTTCATAGTTGTCATCATTTTGGGTTTGTTTCATTCAAATGAAACTCCTTTTTCAATTGCTGATTCAAATGAAATCTTTCATTTCAGGGTTCTATAATCTTTCTTTGTCACCTGGTGGTGAAGCATAATTATCATTCTAGTAAATTTGTCAAGCAAAAAAGTTCTCCCAAGAATATAAGATTGTTGGATTCTTGTAATTATAATACATTGAAAAGTTGTTCAGGTAAACACCACCAAAAATACACAAAATCTAACTCCATAGATTTTTTTTCATCAATAAGGCAAACATAAAATAAGTCGTCATTGACACACCCCATCTTTCATACCATAAATGTACCTCTTTGATTTGATATGTTAATCCGGTAGAATTGGCCCAAACTCGTGTTGGGCTTGGACATATAGGCATAAAGTGACACTCATAGTCACTGGTTTATAGCACTCATAGGTATATACGGCCTAATGCCTGGACGTAGGAGGCCAATCTTGAGGTAGCACCTAGTATTAAATTAGTCATGATTCAAATTGGACTGATTAAGTAATGTGCCTGAAAAAAATTAATAAATGTCCGCTTGTTATCACGTTTGGTAAGCAAAATCCAACTGGCTTGGTTTCTAATGCATTGTTAAATTGTTTTTGCTTGAAAGTTTCTAATGGATGATATCTGGCTTAAACACGACTAAGCTTGTATCTTCAAGGCATCTGTGTGTTGTGTCCATATGATATTTCCTCATGTGGGAAAATAGGATGAAAATGAGGAGACATTTTTAGGATACGAATACGTAAATTAGTATATATAATTGATCAAACAACATTATCATTAAGAAAAATAACCGCGTGTAACACTCTTACAAAGCATATACCCAACAAAGCAAGAATTATTGTTTGCAAACCTTAAGATATAGAAAATACGAATTCTAGAGGTGAATAAAAAAAATATGGAAGAAGGCCACATAGAGTATAATCTTCAAGCTTGTATTGAGTTTAAGCACTTCCCTTCAGCTTCTTTGTGATGCCAGCAATGTACTTTCCCTGGTGGAAAGCTTGCTCCAACTCGAGCTGAGTTGGTTGTCTGGAGCCATCCCCAGCAAGCGTTCCAGCACCATAGGGACTCCCACCTTTCACATTCTCCATCTCAAACATGCCAGCACCGAATGTGTACCCAATGGGAACGAATATCATCCCATGGTGAACAAGCTGAGTGATTGCTGTCAACCTGTGAAATGCATTGAGTTGTTAGTCTTCGTCACTTTGTTTAGAGGAATTTCGGTATTTCAATTAAGAAAGGTAACCAAGTATAGGAGATTTACGCGGTAGTCTCTTGTCCACCACCTTGCGATCCAGTGCTGTAGAAGATACCGGCAGGTTTGCCAGCAAGCTGTTGGGTTCTCCATTGACCACCAGTGGCATCTAGAAAAGCTTTAAATTGAGCAGCCATCATGCCAAATCTTGTTGGGAAACCAAAAATAAACCCATCGGCCTCAGAGAGTTGGTTGGGTGTAATGATAGGTACATCACTCTTTGGTGGTGCACTCATCTTACCCAGCACTTCCTCTGGTAGAGTCTCAGGAACCTATTACACATGCTCACTATAGTCAGTTTCAGTATCCACATAAACTATACAATGCAGTATAAGATAAAATCATGAAAGTGTAAACCATTAAACCATGAAGGCACAGCCTTTGGATTTCAAAAAACTGCTAAACGAAGAGAATAGAAATTCTATGATCATATTGTCGTTCCAAATTAATCGAGTAACTTCAGAAGAGTTCAAATGGAAGAGTATTCACTCAAAACAAAGAGAATCAAGGAAAGAATAATCAGCGGTGAAGGCTATTAAGGCTAAAAAGGATGGAAAAACCGTGACTAGCAGAAAATATGTAGGATCAGCACAGCAAATAGTAGATGTGATTAATATTGTGATTAATCATGGAAGGGCACGTGTGATTACTTCAGGATGGGTATGGGGACAAGTGAAATGACGTAAATATAGTTAGAAGAAAATTGGAACTGCGAAGCATCATGGAAACATGGCTGCAGAAAAGTTAAATTTGGAAAAACAGATACTTTGCCATTGAGATCCTGAAGACAAACATGAGTAGAGGCCCACCACCTAACCAATTTTTCTTGGTAAGAAGGCAACATAATATGAAGAGTAATTTAGTATTAGTTTAATCTTTAAGGAAGTCAACATCTCTTCTCTACATTGCTTGTTAATTGAAATAAGTCTAATCTTGGCCATATACCAGGAAAATTATAGAGACAGAAAGCTTGGCAGTTCATTAAATGACATTAGAGTGTGACTCAAAGACAGTATGGAACACACTGTTACCTGCCATAACGTGGCCTCAACACCTTCAATGGATGCAGCCCCTTTCTTGATTTCTTCTGCTAGTTTCTCCACATGTCCATACATGGAATAGTATCTACAATACCAAAAAGATGCTTTGAGAGAAAGAATACTAACTATAACAATAATGCAACTTTGGAAAATTCTCAATAATTGACTAAAGACAAATTGACATGTACTCATGTTCCTTATACGACTGTAGACAATATCTTGAGAGGTTTAGAGATCATACAGGAAAAAAATCTGAAGAACATTACACATTCGTAACTAACGTAATAAACCATCACCATAAAAGATTATCGTAGCAGAATGCCAAAATAAAAAATGGTCGAGGCATTGCACCATATTGTGTGGCAGTAAAAATAAGGAATGGAGAATCCAAAAAGGACCAATAAGCAGCAAACACAAGGATAATGGTGGAATGCACCTTCAATGAACAACTGCGTCAATGCCCAACCAACCAGGGTGAACATCAACATTGGTTAACAACACCTTTAGAGATTCAACTTAGGCAATCATGTTTGCTTCTATAGCCATTCAATGCCATTAAAAAAATAACTTCTAATAGCATCGCCTTCTCCTAACCCCTTATCCCATGGCTTATTGTAAGTACATTCTTCCCAGTTTTCGAGATCTTCCCTTATTATGCACATTGTTTATACCGGACTCCACCATTGACAAGAATTGACACAATTGATCCTTTTCACCATCTGTGAATGACGAGCAACAGAGCCGCAGGCCTTAAGAGTTTGACCGCATGACAAAATGCCAACAACAGCAAGGTGTGGTAGAAATGACAAAAGATAAATCACTACCACCTCACTTGGCAAGTCAGAGCTAAACATACAAAAAAGATGTTACTGCAACAGGGTAACATGAATTACTAAATAAATATACCAGCCTATACATTAGGTCTGTTAACAAGACAATAAGAGATTATTTCTACTTTTTCTACAAAGATCACATGAACGAAAAAGAACACAGAATCAGAATAAATATAGTGTGAATCAATTAATCTAATTGATTGTTCCTAGTAATAAAAGTTAGGAAGCCTGATAACCAAATATTCGAACAACAAATACACTTTAGATGAGTGAAATGCAGTTCTATGAATTGACTACACCAACTGAACAACTAAAGCTAACAAAACCGCTAGAGCAAAGAAAGATCATACTTTCAACAATGGCCTATGTGAAAATGATTCCTTTGATTTCACCATGCCACAACCCTGTCTAAGGATCGCCTAATATGCGATCAAGAATTTCCCTTTTTCCCTTTCACCCATATACACATCTGATCACAAGCAAGCAACTGGGTACACAACATAACCCATAAGCCGAAAACCAAACCTAAAACTTCCTTAACTACACACATTCCGTTGATTTCACACCCCCACATCTCTATCTACCAAGTATTAAACAATCCAAAAAATACCTTCTTTAAAAGCTAAAATTGCATGCTTTAAACTCGCAATTCCAAGATTCCTAATAACCGTCAATGTTTTAAACTCAACACACACAATCATCAAGTAGCTACGAGAACTGCATTTCCAACCAAACAATTCAAACAACAACACCAACTGTATCTCATTAACCAAACGAAAAAAACCCACTTCGCAGAATCTTTCAAACAATAAAACAGATCCACAATTCAACACCAAAACAATCAAAACTCCTACCACAATTCAACAAACAAACATTAGAAATCAAACTTTGAAACCCCACATGTCAAAAAAATGAAAGAATACATTCAAAGTTGAGAGCTTGAAAAGAGAAGAACAAGAGAGAAGTACGTACACAATATACACTTTGGTGGTCATTTTTTGTTGGTAGGTGTTGTTGCAGGAGTCTGCAAGGAGTCACTGTGATTTCTCTATATAATAAATTGGTTGAGCAATTTGAAGAAAAAGGAAGGGCAAAAGGGGTATTTATAGTTGAAGAAGAGTGTGTGTGATTAATGAGCGATTAATTAATAATTAAGAGTTAAGTGGACGGTGTCGTTTTTAATTTTTTTTTTCGGTGTTTAAATAATATAAATGTGGTTAATGATGATATGTTGTTGTCACGCTCCCCATCATCATTATACTCGTTGCAAACTAAATGCTCTAGAAGATTGCCCTTTTTTTCTTTTATTCTTTTTTTTTTTTTTTTACAAAATCAAATCTTAAAATTTTTGGGTGAAAATCATTTAACCCCTAAATTTTGGAAAAGAGTCAAATTTTTAACAATATTTCAAAAAATGATCAAATAATTCCTAACGTTTCAAAAAAGTATTAAATTAATATCTTCCATTAGTCAATTGATGATTCAAACCTAATGAAAATATGAAAAGACTTATTTACGCTTAAACTTTATTAAAACAAACAAAAAGACCGTTATACTTCTATTCATAGTTAAATATTATAATAATATTTAATTACAAAAATATCCCCTTATGGTTTTTATGTAATTAAAATAATATTACTATTTTTTTGAAACGTTACCAAAATACCCATAAAATTAAACAAAAAATTAAAAAACTTTAAAAAATTAAATTAAATTAAAACAAACAATCATTAATACTAAATTTAAAAAATAATAATAATATCAAACTCTAAAATAAAACAAATTAAAAAGAAAAAGAAAAAAGATCTTCAATTCAATCTTCATATTCAACCCATTCCACATTGAGATTCATTTTCAATCAAACAAACAACATCCATAAAATTAACCTAAACCTATCATCCATTAGCAATTCAATAAAAATCAATTCAAAACAAACTAATGTTAAAATAATAATAATAATAAAAACCCGATCTTGGAGAATCGTCGTCACTGTTGTCCACTATTAGAAATGACAATTTTACCCCTACCCATCATGTTGTCCATTAGGTTAAACCATCAGTTGACTGATGAGATTGGCTGATTTGATATTTTTTCGAAACGTTAGAGATGATTTGATCACTTTTCGAAACATAGTTAAAAATTTGATTATTTCCAAAACTTAGGGACTAAAATGATTTTTATCCAATTTTTATTTGTGATTAATTATTAATTAATTAATCAACTATTATCTTATCTTTTACTATGGCTCTATTTCCTTTCAGAGTTATTTTTTTACCTTCAACTGTTATTTTATTACTTTCTAGAGTTATTTTCTCTCCTTCAATTGTGATTTCCTTCATTTGATAGATGTATCCATGTTTTGAGAAATGTTTTTTTTTTTTTAGAGATATATCATTCTTCGAAAGTTATTTATTTCATTCAAGAAATATTTCATTTTTTCAAGATATATTTATATCAAGAGTTATTTTCTTCCTTAGATATATTATTTTTTTGGAGTTATTTTTTCATTCTAGAGATACTTTTTTTTTTTAGTTATTTTCCTCCTTCTTTGAAGTTATTTCTTTCGTTGGAAAGATTTTTCCTTTGTATGGTTATTTCCTTCTTTCAAAACATATTTCCATTATTCCAGCTATATCATGTTTTTTTTTTTTTTTTTAAGATTTATTTCCTTTCTTCCTTCATAAGATATATCATTTCTTCGAGAGTCTTCATTCCTTTAAGAGATTTTTTTTTTTATTTTTTCATTTCTCTTTTCTTATTTCTTTTTTTTTTTTCAAATCTTTTTTTTTCTTATTTTCAATGTTTTATTTAAATAGATTTACAATTCAACCTTAAAATTAAAAAAAAGAATGCAACTTTAGTAAAGTCTAATGATTTAAACAATTAAATTCATCATTTCACTATAAATAACAAATCAAATCAATATTATGAATGTCAGATTAATAATTTTTTTCCATGAGAAAGAAAAATAAGGAGAAACGTTTTAATCTTATTGAAGGTATCTTTATCAATATACATATTTTAATATTAGAACTCAAACTATTAATTTATAATAAAGTCACAAGATTG
This sequence comes from Litchi chinensis, assembly GCA_019925255.1. Lineage (NCBI taxonomy): Eukaryota > Viridiplantae > Streptophyta > Magnoliopsida > Sapindales > Sapindaceae > Litchi > Litchi chinensis. The sequence goes on along the minus strand of CM034462.1, from coordinate 28,334,757 downwards.
CAATCAAGATATGCCATATCATATGATTTTAAATATTATCTTTAGGTGTCATGTCATACCGATTTGGATAATATATTTAGTTAGGTTGGTCATGTACAATCACAAATCTCAACGTAACAAAGAATGTCAATAATGAGGGTTAGAAACACATATTACCAAGGCTTTATTTTTTATAAAAAAATTATTAGAATGAAATTAAATGAAAATAAATTATTTCATTACTTATAAATGTAATATTAAAAATTTGATAAATTTGTTTATTTTTCAAGGACATATTGTGTGTACAACGAGGACAAGAGGAAGGTGCTTGGGTGAGGGAAGACAAGCGTAAGCAACAGTGATTTGGTGGTGGACGGCTGTTGAGAGCCGCCAGATCGTGGATTAGGTGGATGGGAGCCGTTGGATGAGGAGATGGGGAAGGTGGGGTTTTGTTGGAGATTTTTATGGCTTTAGGGGTCCAATTGTGTGGATCCGTGGATCCCGGCTGTTGATTCGTGGATTGTTATGTTGACTTTTGTGAAAAATTTGATGACGCACCACTTGTTGCATGCTGACCCAAACTAAATATTTAATCAAATTTACATATTTGACCTGTTTCTAGACCTACACCTCTCCTTTTCAAAAGAGAGTTATTTACGATCCCATAACCAAACAAGAGTTTAAAAATCCAACCTAGCCTTTTACGGCATGTTGAACATGTGAAATCCATAAAAATATGTAATCATAATAATAGTGAAAGAATTTTGGACCGGATGAGATTAATTTAGTAGTAACTCCTTACACTTACAATTTGAGTTCGAATCATCTTCTCTAAATCCTAAATTTATTATAATATTTCAAAAATGATAAAAGAATTTTGATTCCAAGGAAATATATAAATATACATATTTTATTATGATTTTATCACGTTATGTTATTATAATTGATTATTTATAGTATATTCAATCAATATATTAGATTTACATATCACCTTTTAATAGGAATGATTGAATAACTAGTTTGATTTTAAGAAGTAAAGAATTCAACTCCCACAATTATTGAAAGTATAAGTAGTTTTTAATGAATTTAATCTCTCATTTAAAAAAAAAAATCCAATATGTTAGATTCAAGTTTTTATGTTGGCAATGATAAATTGTAGTAATAGTTATTAAAATCAAAAGATGATGATGTAATGATTTAATTTGAATGACTTAAAAATTGCATAATATATATTTATATGAATTATTCATTCCATTTTGGATGCTAGCAACTTGAAGGTTGACTTGATAATTTGCATGCATGGTCCAACACTCCTATATTGTTTATGATTTGAATAATTAAAAGCACTTTGCTCATCTGGGAAAAAATCTAGGGCTTTGATTCAATTGTGAACCGGAATCCATTAGCTTTTGTTTTGTTAGGTGGGATTACGATATAATATTCCTTTCACTTTGCAAGACAATCCTTTTGTGGAAACTTCGTTCTTCAAAGTATGTGAATATAACTCTTTTATTTTGATTGGAAACAATCGTTCAAAGCTCTTTTAGATAACTTATTTATGGTTTAATAAAAAAACCATTGATGGTCTATTCATAATTTAAGTTATTAGTTTACTCTTTATTTATGTTTTTGGTATAAGGTTTAAATTTTACCATATGTATTTATTAATATTTATTGAAAGTGTTTTTTTTCCTATATTATTGTAGGTATATGTATCTATGAAATATATAACCTTTAAATATAACTCGAATTCTCAAGATTTAGTAAGAAAATACAATTGATTTAAAGTTTACTCAAAGAATTAGGTAATTTTTATTTTTTTTTTTAGAAAACAACTTCTTCCTCTTAAAAAACTCTTTTAACCATGAATTTAGAAGTCAGACAAAAATTTATCAAAAAAAAAAAAAAATCATCACAAATGAGAAAAAATTGATAAACGGGTAAAACCTTTTATATATATATATATATATATATATATATGAATAATTGAAACGATAGACATGAATAGTTTTATATTCGTCCAAAAATTTTCTGCTTTTATAAAGTAGTACAGTTTCTTACAAAATTTAAATAAAATTTTATTTGAATTTCAAAATAAATTTTAGTAGTGGGTGAAGATTCCTACTTCTTTTTGAATCTTTTCAAAGTCAGAAAACTTTTGTCCTTTTGCAATACAAGTTAACAAATCCTAATATTTCATACTATCCTGAAGATTATTTTCATTACAATATTGCAACATTGTTTTGTTAAACATTTCATGGCGGCGAACAGATACGGACAATTCAAAGACTGGCAGTAGCAACCTTTGTCTGTTCTAAAACTGACTCTGAGAATTTTAAAAAATTCCACGTAGATGGTCGTAGTACCGTATTAAACACCAATTACTTTGGAAACAAAAACTGATGCGAACAATTCAAAGACTGGCAATAGCCACCATTATCTGTTCTGAAACTGACCCAGCTTTTTAAAAAATTCCAAGTAGATGGTCAAACTGTATTAAATACCAATTATTTTAGAAAAAAAGCCACATAAAGTACAAGTTCTTTTCTGACGTCAGTAATATCAAATATTATGTAATATATATATATATATATTTTAAACTCTATTCAGAGACAGAAACCAAATCCATTTTATTAGGGGACAGTTTGAAAATAGTTTTACTTTGAAAGGAAAAATGTAAGTATAAAATAATTTGGATTACAATTTCATATATTTTACCTATATATATTTTTACAAAAAATAGTCCGAAGAGGACCTCTTCACTTATGTATGACTTCACCACTATTGAGACGTGTGAATATATATATATATATATATATAAAGGGTGTCGATATTGCCATAAAAATTATTTTTACACCCAATTTAGTAATACATCCATAACTAATATTAACATTTTAATTTAAGCACTCTTGTTTATACCAAATATAACCTTATAAATTTATTACATTAATTCATAAAAAAATATTTTACACCCTTTTTACTTATTTATATATACATGGACCAATCTTACATTGATCTTGAAAAAGATCTGCTACTAACCGAATGTAAATATGGTCATTCGTCTAGCATTCTCAATCCTAATTTTAATCTAATTCCAATAATATTAACTTTTAATTTCATGCCGCTACATGGTCCAGGAAACCTCACATAAAAAGACGTGCAAGCTTTTTGTTCCCATTTAAATACAAGTATTAAGTCAACAGGTTGTTGGTTTCATGATTTCATGATGGAAAGAGTATGATCAATTTATAGGTTAGTTAATCTTGTACAATAAGCTTATTAATGATTTGATGAAGTTGTTTATAATGAATAACTTTCATGATGACGAATGAAAATTTGTTTATATTACTTATTGAAGAGGATATCAATTTGTCAAAGGAAATAGCTTCATTTCAATAACAAATTGAGAAGAATTTTCCAATATTTGATTAAAGATGCAAAAAAAGATAGAAATTAAGGAAATTAGGGTTTATGATAAGTCATATAAATGTGGTTTGATGCAGTTTCATTCGTCTTAGTATATATATATATATATATATAAATGGATGTATATATATATATATATAAATGGATGTACATTGATTTGAACGGCAATATTGGTACCATCTTGAAGAAATCAATGTCAACGGTAGATAATTCTTATAAAAAAAGGGAAAGATATTTGAAAAATCAATCCAATTAAGCAACGACGAGAAGCAAAGTCTTCTTTTGCAATAAACACTTCCCGCAGTCATTCCATATTTTTTAAATTCTAAGATTTTCATGGTCTTATCTCATGAATACCGAAAGCACTTATGGATCATAATCACTTTTGGTCAAGCTGTTTTATCTCCAGTGACCTCACCTAACGCTATTATGATGTGTTAATGCCTTGGTGGGCTGAACGTAACGTAGATCTTGAGATGGAAAAAATCAAGATAGATTCCTTTCACTTTGTAAAATAGAAAACACCCTCCATGAATCCAAAATTTGTAGCGGATAGAGTAAGTTTCTGTTTGGTTCCACCTTTCATATAAAGATGGGATAATTGACTAGAAATTTTGTTAGTAAAGTTATTTATTTATTTTTTTAAATATTATTTACGATATAATAATTTAAATTTATGACATTATCAAACTGAATGAATATTTTTTGTTACTAAAATACATTGAATATTGTTAAAAGAGTTTTTGTAAAGTAGGAATTTCATTAAATTTTCTCCTTAAAGTTTTTAAGATTTTTTTTTTAATTATCATTTCTTTTTTGTATCTTATAAAAGTAATTGATATGTTTTCTACAGACTAATTTTTAAAGAAACTATGATAGTATTTCTCTTTTTTCTAACACAAAAAGTAATTTCTCTTAATTAGTTAATATTGTTATGTGTCACTGGGGAAAAAAAAAACTAAAAGCTATATCTATTTTAATGTAATTCTGTACTATTGATCAATCACATTAAAAACGTCATGACATTTATCTTTTTGAGTACGTAAAAACCAATATGATCACATCCCAAATAATTAAGTTCTTGTACAACCAGAAGAATGATGCTGCTAATATATAGAAGAATAATTGTAGGGCTTTCATTTTGGAGAGCCTACTAGTCTTTTCCATTTTTTTTTTTCAATAAAATCTTCTGATTGAATTCATTGAACAACCATACCCCACAAATTATAAATTCATGGCTTGAACAGCGGAAAGGTAACAAGCAAGATGGTGCTGGCAACTTCCATAACTTTAGAAGATGAATACAGATAGATCACTGCAAGCCCTTAATTTTATAATGATAACAAATAATAAATCAAATCCAAAACCTAAAATATCATACTATTCATTGGTCTTTTACGCCAACAAGAAACAACTTCTAGATTTTCAAGAGAAAACAAAAGTTGATGAGGGGTGTGTGGTTTTCTTGGAAAATCAGGAACCTCCATCTCTCACAATCATGATATAACAATCATAATCACAATCTCTTTCATTATTTTATGTCAAGGAGGTGGGGGGGTCCACATTTTCAATGTCAAGTGCATGAAATTTGGCAAAAACTGTCTTCGGCTTCACGAATCATGTTCATGTGTGTACGCAAATAATTAAGCTGTCAAGCTGTCGATGGATAGACCCCCCCTAATTGATTCTCCATCTCATTTGCCTTGCTGAGAAAGTTATGCCATCTTTGACCAAGTTTTGTCTCTCCGCTACCGTATCTTATGTCTCATTGATCTTATCTGCACGCTATTTGAAACCGAGACGTACTTTTTGATGTGAGAAGATTGGTTCTAAAATGGCGACACGACATCCCTTCCAGGTTCAGCAAGTTTTATGGCTGCCTCCTACTTTCCTGTCAACTAGCCCCTCTTTGGAGCTACACAATGAAGACATGTGTACATAATTGTTTGGTAGATATGTAGAATTAGTTAGTGACATTTACAAATCGATATAACAGTTAGTTTGTCCGAAAAGTTCAAGCTTGTAAAATAAAGGGTAGTGAAATTACATAAAAAATCTCTAATGTTAGTTTTTATATGAAGATTTGTCCCTAGCCATTTACTCTAAAAGATCTTAGTCTTGTCTTGGAATATGAGTACGGCCGAATGCATCTATAGATTTAATCAGGTTCACACGTGGACCAGGCGGTCCAGGCCCAAACACATTTGATGGCTCCAACTAAGCCCAAATGCAACATAAATATAAAATAATATTAAGGGCAATGCTAGTAATTCAAATTTGGCGATGAATTTGTAAAGAAATTATAATTTAAGGTGTCGGAATATAAATAAATACAAATAAGCGCTTAATGTATAGTTATTTATGGACCTTCCCAACTATTGTGGGGTCAGAGGAGACGTGATTATAATATATAACCTTATGCTCACGGCTGTAACCAAATTCAATTGTAACAAGTTCAAACAATGAAGATGAAATCCAAACGACAAACCAACAATACAAAGATTTCCACGAAGTCCATTTCAATCAACAAACCAGATAACATACACATCATGTTCGTACGTTTTTGTGTCATTCGGATAAGCTTGAATAATGTGGTCATTCCACATTATACAACTGCAAAATTGGTGGAAAGTGCTTTCTAATTAGCAGCCTAATATGGGAAATGTATGATTAATCGATATCATATATAATATTGTTGTTGTGAAGTCTGAATTAGTATTGCGATTTTAGGATTATGCGATACGGGGGTCTTGCTCAGTATCACAGTTGTTTCCAATTTTTCTAGTAATTTTTAATTATTATTATTTTTTATGTGTTTAGGAGCAACAGTTTTCTAGGTGTGAGATAGAATAGTGAGAGAGAGAGCTGAATTGAAAGACTGTATACATTCGATTGATAATGACTTGGGTATTGATATACTCCATGGAGGTAGTAATCATATTGATTGCTGAAGCATGTAAAAATTGCATGTCTCTTTTATTTTATACATTATATGCTTGACTAATGTTTACAATTGTCTATTTTTCAATAAAAATGACATCAGGGTAGACCTAGAATGTGTATGATGAGTAGAAATTAGGTGAGGGGCCTAAATCATCCAGATCAACAGTATCCAAGGAACAGCACTGCATAATGATGAGCAGAACCGCATCACATTGCTTGATATTGTGTAAAGAAATCATAAATACTAATGTCAACATGTTGGATGCAGAACTATAAGTTACAGATGAAGTATTATTATTCAGGCAATATATATAGTCAGAAAATTCTCTATCAAGCCTCTGACGGTGAAATAGTAATTTCATTGGCATTAGATAATTCTGGCTTGATTGATGAAGAATCTTGGTCAAGTACTTCCTGTCCATCAAGAAACCAGGTTGTTTCGGCTCATGCAATGTGCTCTTGCTGCCTAGCATCAGTACCACAGCTCACATGGTTGGCCTGTCCTTAGGGGCTAGGCGGGGGGCCTTGCCCCCACAAAATTTTATGAAAAATTATTAAGTTTATAATATTAGTTATTAAAAATTTAAATACATAAAGAAATGTTATATATTTTACGAAGTAAATAATATCTATACTACTATGGTTTGAGGCGTTGGTTTCTATCCTTGCCAATCCGGGTTTCAATTTCGCAATTGCTGTTTTTCTCTTTTGTTTTTTTATTTTTTTTTTTTAAACAATGGCAAAAAATGCATGCGTAGAGGTTTGAACCAAGACTTGAAATGTTAATTTGCATAATGTTCTTCCTATTTTGTTTTATTGTGAGCTGTCCATTTTTTTTTTTTTTTATCTCTAATTGTTTGAACCATGACTTGGCAATGTTAATTTGCATTGATGTTCTTCCTGTTTTGTTTTATTGTGATCTGTCCACTTTTTTTTTTTTTTTAATTGTTTATTATTTGCATTTTTTCCAACATTATTGTTTATTATTTTTATTTATAATATAATTAATTTTTTTAATTAATTTTCAACTTTTTTCTCTTTTTCTTTATATGGTATCTCTTCATCTTTATTTGACATTTTGTCATTTATAATACCAAGTTAACTTACTAAATTTATTATTATTTTTAATTTATTTATTTTAATAATTTAAATTTAACATACATTCGATCAATAGATCCTAAAATCTTGAACTTTAAGATTTATATTATTGCATTAAAATTGTTCATATATTGTTCTGATTCAATTTTTAAATATATATATTTTTTACTTTATAGATTTACTTTATTATAACTTTAGGTAGTTTATGTTATTTTCCTTTTTTCAAAATTTTTAATTTTTATATATTTTAATGATTTTATTAAAATTTTAAATATAAGACTACTTGTTTTACTTAAATATGATGTATGTTTTCAATAAGATTTTAAGTGTAATACTACTTTTTTGAAATAAGTGTAAGACTATTTACTCTGCTTAAATATGATGTGTGTTGTCATTTTATTTAAACTATATTATGTTTCTTTTTTTTAAACAACTATATTATGTTATCAAACTTTGTTTTATATAAAAATATTACATGTTTAGCATGATCTTAATTTTTGATGTTTTTATTACTTTGTTTATGTGTTCTCTCTAAACAAATTTTCTAGGTTCACCATTGGTCCTTAGGATGTTGCTGCACACATAAGAGACTGATGTGAATGCACCGTATGGCTTCTGATAGATTGCATGATTCTTTGAAGAATGAATCGATCGATTTTGAAACATTGCCTTCTTTCCATAGTTTCCATGCCTAAAACATTTAGAAGACCTTTTGTTATTAGTGATTTATCAAATAGAAGTATGTGAAAATGTGAGATAATTCTAAAAGATAATGTAAGTAATGTAATGATTTTTACTTACATAGCTTATAAGGTTCAGATCGTGCTCCAGATGATAAAATCATCTATTTTTCTTCCCATTTATCATCTCCAGTAATAAAATGTCAAAACTAAAGACATCAGATTTAACTAAAAACAGTCAATCAATAGCATATTTTGGTGCTATATAATCACTATAGAAGATTATTAATTAAAAGAATATGTCATAAATGATTGGAATGAATTGTGAAAAATATAAAGAAAATAGGATAAGAGAAGAATGTTTACAATGTTCCTACATCTCTGTTTGTGTTTCCTTTTGTTTGGTCTCCACGAAATGTTTTGGTCAAGCACGAAATTTTTGGATTCATGTCATGATCAAGTAATATATTACTTATTTTCAAATCTCCATGTATAATCCGCAACTTAGAATCTTGATGTAGATAGAGAAGTCCCCTAGCAACCTCACAAATAGTGTTGAAACACTTGGACCAATCTAATAGTTTGCTTCTTTGTTGATCTGGCAAGCATAGTATCAGGTTTTTCGTTCCATACCACTCCAATTTTCAATAAATAAAAGAGAAAAGAAAACTGCTGAAACATAAGAAATTAAGCCAACTGAAAGCTGAGGTTTGGGCAGAGCAAATATGAATAAGTCCAGACTTTTGTTGGGCATGAACTCATAGGTCTGCACTTTCTCCTCTCCTTGTATGCAGCAACCAAGAAGCTTTACAAGGTTTTGGTGCTGCAATTTGGCAATCAATATAACTTCATTTTTGAACTCATTTAATCCTTGTCAAGAAATTTTTGAAAGTCTCTCCACAATAATTTCTTGTCCATATGCTAATGTGCCCTATAAAAGGTATAAGTGAAATGAGTTACATTATCTGTGCAAACTTAACGTCATTCAGCTAGCATGTTGCATTCTTAATTACTTTGTAAACAGGTCAAAAACCACCTTCCTCAAGCTTCTTGTTGAATGAAAAGTTATCGGTGGCAATAGCAATTGTAGTTAACTCAAACAATGGTAGCTCCAAGTCTTCATTTCCCTCTTCATTTTTCTGATTAATTTTTCTGATGCTTTCTGTTTGCTCTGAAATTGTGAACAATAGTTACTATTAATCATGAGACGTCATCACCTACTTATTTGGGAAACGCATACATATCTGTCAAAACTTTGTTTTTGTAGTTAGTAAGGCAATAATTTTCAACTATTCTATGAAAGGTAAAGCTGTTTATCTTGAAGTATTACCATTAACCAATTCAGCTGATGTGAAAGTGAAACATAATGTAGAACCAAATGAAAAATGAAGTATGAATAAAGTCTAAAGACTGTAAACCAATCAATTGAAAGTTAGATGCCCGACAAATTTTAAGTGAAATTAGATAGTTTGAAATCTAATCTATCATCTACAAAAACAAGTTGCCCGAAAGGGAAAGCTCCCTCTCATTTTCATTTATTTGAAGGTTTCAACAAACAAATGACCATAAGTTAGTGAAGCAAAATTAACTTTACCTATTGGGGCTGTCCTTCTTTTGTAAATGTAATAGCCAACTAAAAGCAGCCCAGCAATGATGACAACAGTAGCGACAACTATTGCCACCACTAGTTTCATACTAGGCTCAGCTTTCGCTCCTTGATAGAACATTTCGACATAGCAAAGCCAAGCAAGTTCAAAATTAAAGCATAAAACTGATTTATGTGGTACTTAAGGAACACAAATTGAGGCGGCACCAATTTCAGATGCAGACATTTGAATATGTAAGTCCTGCCCCCCTGTCGTAAAACGTTTGATATCAATCAGATCACCAAACCACATAGCGCAGCCACTGCCTGTTCCTGTAATATTCAAGGTTGTGTATGCCGTACAAATAGAGTTTTCTAAGCATTTCTCTCTGTATTCCTTGAGATCCATACTGCTGTTGACTCGAGTATGTTTAGTATCAGGCAATTTCAACCGTTTAAATTTGATGAAACCATTTTGTTTCGAGTAGTCTAATGGCTTGTTGTGCAAGCAACCTTTAGACCAGTCTGTGTAATCTCCTGACTTAGGCATGAACCCCTTATAACATTGGCAAATGGGTGATTCACTGCTCATACAATACCCATTGGCAGCACAAACTGCATAATTGTCCCAGTTTTCTCTTGGCACAAATGCAAATAGTGTCCAACGTTTATTTGCTTCGTTCCATGTGAATGTTTGTCGCAAATTTATGGTTTGATTCAAAACAATCCTCAAGATAACTGATTTATCTCTAAGCCTGTACATGTAGTACAACTCATCCTCATTAACAACAAATCTGGACTTGAAAACTGGATTAGGCCTCCAGTACTCTGGAGCACCACTGAATCCAACTCCATTCCATGGTCCACTCCTATAAAACTTTTCCGCGCCTTTCCATATGATTATCTCAGGATAATCTTTTCTCTCAACCCTCCAAGGACAATCTGCAGGAGATGGATCATCTGGACTCTTCCATGATGATATACGCTGTTCAAAACCAGCCTTCAAGTCCCATCCAAGCTTCATTTCAGGTAGCAAAGTATCACAACGATAGTCAAAACTCTGCCACAAATAACTCCCCCAATCATCACTTTGTGCATCTCTCAGAACAAGATTTCCTGTATTCAGGAGCTGCAATACAACAGAAGTAGTCTTGGCTTCTTTTGTCGAATTTGCTGCCTTACTACAGTTTTGTTCTGGCTCACAACAACAGGACTGCCTGTGCTGTTTATCATCAACACACCTGTAGGATCATTGATGGGGTTGTTTCTGTTAGCAATCCAAACAACAGTCTTCTCTGGGATATTCCTGTACCAAATCCCCACATACCGATTCTTCGAAATACCAGGACTGCACAAACCAACCTCAAAAGTTCCATCTTCTGAAACCAAGGTCCCCCCATCATCTCTAGTTGACTCAGATGATCTAATAATATCAGCTGCATAAGATATTTCATACAAGAAACACAATAACTCCAAACTGATAAACAAGACAAAACGAATATTCATGATTGTCTGGTAACTTGAGAGCTCTTTGTTACAAGCTAAACAGCATTAAAAAAATGATCAATCTGGAACAACATTGACCTGAAATTGAATGCCTATTATTGTCAATGGATTTTGTAAAATCTTGAAATTTAATGCTGTTAATGCTAAAGTTTGGCATCACATGAGAGTTGCAATGTTTAAGCAAAGTCAGATTTTGTTAATTAATTAGTTTTTTGATTTATGTCTGAAATTATTTTGAATATATATATATTTTAAAATAATTTTGATTTTAATTTGGTAATAACATGTTATCAAATATTGAATTTCCTATTTAAAAAAAATACAATTTTTTAAGGATAAAATTAATTGGATAAAAAAATTTATAGAAAATATTTTTTGAAATTATCTCCGATATTTTGTTGTTGATTTTAAATTAAATCACTTTCATATTTTAATTTGATTGATCTTTTGGATATTTTAATTTGTTGATTTTTTGAAATTATCACCGAATTCATGTAGTTCCGTGTGCAAACAATGAGAATTTAATGACATATTTACTTGATAGATTAGAGAATAAAAATGAGGAATGAAAATGATTGATGATGTTTATTTGTTCTAAAATCATTCTGTAATGAGAATAAAATTATGGGTCTCACATGAATTTGAAATTGTGGAATGAGTATTCTATTCCCCTCACCCCACTTGAAAATCTCATTTTCATTTTTATTCCGCTTTGCAAGGTAAAAAGTTTCTTATACTTTTTTTTTTTTTTAAAAAAAAATATGGATACACAATATATATTAAATCATGACTATATATATATAATATACTCAATAACATTATTAAAAAGTTTTTTAACAATATTATTGTAAGCATATTTTTAGGTAACACTATATATATAATCACATTTTTAAGTAAAGTAAACAGTTCAATGAAAATATTGCTGATTCAAATTTTAATTTCTACAATTGAAGTAAACAACTTATTCTAATTCTGATACATCATTTCAATTCAAAGCTATTCCAATTTCAGATCCTTCCGATTCCCATATTGATTTCTATAATTAAAGTAAATGCACCATCAATGTAATATGAGAGCACCAAATATGTACTAGAGAGTTTTATATATTTTGTAAACTATAGAGTGAATCTCTTTAGGGTCTTTTAGTCTTAGGAAGAGTGATTTTTTAAGCAAAGAAAGCAACATAAGTTCTTCGGGAGGAAGAACTATTTTAGTCTTTGGGGGAATATGGTCTCAAGACATTTGAAGGGAGTTCAAGAAGTTAGAGATCAATTAAGTTGAGGGGAGCTGGCTATACCAATTAATGGAGAGAGTACAACACTTTGCATAAACTATAAAGAGAGAGTCCATGTCAAAGAAAAAAAAAAACTATAAAGAGAGAGTCTTCAATTGAGTAAGTCAAGTTATATGTGTACTATTTGAACATTTATTAATTAATATAGATATCTAGACGTGACCTCATGAATGTAGAGTAAAACCAAACCATATTAAAAGTGTTGATGCTTTTTTGTTTTCTATTATAACATTTTTTTAGTTAATTGTTGCAACAGAACATTATCAATTGTTACAACAATTACTGTTAGTCATTATGATAATTGGGTAAATTTAATTTGATTCTAAAAATTTGGTAACTTCACAGAAAATAGATCTTTCAAATGCATTGAGCTATTGATTCCTAAAATCAAGGAATTTAATTCACTGAGATATTGATTCCTAACATGAAGGAATTTAATGGACTATATTAATTATATACGAATTAAGGAAACAATAATTCTTTGTTCTGGTACTGAAGAAATTTAAGGATGCATAGTTTTGCATATAAGGAAGCTCAATAATTCTTTGTTTTGATAGTGGAGAAATTTGAGGACACATATATTGCATATAATTCTAATTCCGTTTGAGAAATTTAAGGTAGTATGATGTATGCTTAAAAAGGAAACCAATTAATGGTAACTAATAAGGGGTGCCTAGAGGTGCCTATATAAAGACCTCTCATCTCATTATTTGAAGCATCTCTGAATTAAGAAAAAAGAGTTATATAACTCTTTGAATGAAAAGTGAGATTCTCTTGAGTTCTAGAGAATTGTTATTCTCTTTGATGTAATCATGATCAGGGTTATGAGGATTTAAGTGTTTATAAACATTTGCTATTTTTCTTCATATAATGAAGATTTGCAACACTTTGTGAACCTAGCCTACTTTAGGTGAACCGTTTAAATTTTGTGTGTTATTTTGTCTATTTATTATTTTGTTATTATTTATCCATTATTTTATCGCTTCATTAATTTGATGTTTTAGAAAATTTATTTTCTAACAATTGGTATCATAGCTCTGGTTGTGACTATCTATTGAATAAAGAGCTTCGGTAATTGCCATGGTTTGTCGGTACTTTTTATTGTTAAAAAGTGAGTCGATTTAGTCAGTTGATCCATAATCACCTATATAGAATCATAACCCCCCTTCTAGGCCAAGGTTGCCCACTAACAAAATCTATGGTGAATTTCCCCCATTTGCCATATGGCTTTGACCTTTTGCATTTTTCACGTCGAGGAGCATTACCACCTCAATTCATCTTTATAGGTAATTCATTTTGTTGCTCCAATAGTTTTACTACCAAGTTTTCCTGATTATTTGCTTTTTAGGCAAATTGGCGAGTGGTAGGATTAGCTCTGTCATTTGCACCTTGAGTGTCCCTTGAGTTTTCACCATTGGTAGTTCCTTGATTTTCAGATGCCAAACTCCTATTGTGTAAGTAAAAGGTATAAATGACAATAACATAATTTTCTTGACTATAAAAAGAAAAAAAACATAATTTTCTTTCAAAAATAAAGAAGAAATACATATTTTTAATCAATGACATTTTTGTAACTTGAAACTAATCCGTTTTGATTTCAAATTAAAGTAAACATCTCAAAAGCAATATTATTAATTTTGATTACGAAACTTGCACTTAAAATAAACAACTTATTTTGATTTCAATACATCATTCTGATTCTAGACTAATTTGATTTTAGATCATTCTGACCCCAAGCTATTCTAATTACGTATAAGTAAACACACCATCAATATTTAAAATCAAAGTCAAAAGCAACGAATAATATTCCATATACGAATTAAAAAATAAAGGAAGAACTTCATCTGGGTCCCTATGTTTTTGAAAAATTTCTCATTTTTAAATACGAATCCGTTTATAGTCTTTATGGTCCCTTACTTTTCAAAAACTTATCAAATTAGTCATTCTGTTATCATTTTTAATAGGAGAGAACTTCATTTTGATCCTTATGTTTTTATTAAAAATGATGACAAAAGGACTAATTTGATGAATTTTTGAAAAGTAAAAGACCATAAAGGCTATAAAAGAATTCATATTTAAAAATAAGAAAATTTTCAAAAATATAGAGACCTAAATGAAGTTCTCCCAAAAACAAAATTGGAAGTGCCTTTTGTCATGTAATATCATTCATAATTCCGATGATTAAGACAATACGATATAATCATGACACTTGTAATCCTACTGTAGGGCCAACACAATTGACGTTGTCTATTCAAAAAATCAAACAAAGTTAATAGGTCTATTAGGAAACATAATTTTCAGTGGTCTAATTCTTCTAAAATAATCCATAAAATTTTAATCTAACTTTAAAATAACTCAGAACCTAAGTAACATGATACAGTAAGCCTACCATTCCATAAACTTCTGATATTAATTATAAAATAAAAGAAAGAGGAAGAAAACCTACTTGATAATATGTGTGTGTATGTATATATATATTATATAAAAGTAAGGTTCCAAAACTCGCTACTCATTAGGCGACCGGTAACCCAGTAAGCAGTAAGTAATTGGCAACTTGGCGAGTACTTGAAAAATACTGTTTGGGGTAAATTGTAATTTTTGAAATTTGAAAGCGTAAACTGATATTTTTATAAACATTAGGTGCTATGATGAAATTATCCTCACCACATTTAAGGTTGATTACTCGTTTAACAATTCAACATCTCTCAAACCCTCATTTTCTCTCTTTCTCTCTCCCTTCTGCTCTCTCTTCCTTCTCCTCTCTCATTAGTCATCCATCTTCTTTCTCTAACACATCGTTGTTGTCGCCATCGTCGTTCAAGTGTGCCATCCCCCTTGCCATTCAAGTGCGCCATTGTTGTCACCATTTTGAGATCAAGAACAGACACCGTCGCCGAAGCCGAAGAGTCCCTCACTCCCTCTTCATGGTCGCTAGCCATTTTAAATTTGTTTCTCTCTCCTCTACAACGACCATTTAAGTCTCCTTTTCTCTCCCTCCGTGTCGTCGATGTCTTCCTTCAAGTTGTCGATGTTGTCTTTTTCTCTTCAAGGATGATTTTCGGTCGGTTTTGTGATGGACAGACTCGTCGAGTCAGTCAAGTTGGGCCGAGTGTCCACCTCTATAGAGCAGGATCTTTGATCTGAGGGTTCTTGGATGGACGAACTGTCGATCTACGAGAACGTGACGAGAACTCGGTGAAACTCATAGAGTTTTTAAATAATGTATAAAAGTTTTTCTTGGTTGAGAGTTTGTTATTGTGAATGAAGAGAATAAATATGTATACATGACTTCGAGTCCAAATTATGGTGATTAGGGAATAAATGTTTTATTGCCAATTTGACTTCCATCGAGCACGCCCTTTATTGTAGTCTAAATTTTTGGGTCCACTTAGAACAAAAAGGAAGAAATCTCATGATTAATTGACTGATGGGAAATTTTAAAACAATTTCCATTACGGATTCACTGTTACTTGATCTGATCCATAATCAAGTCTTGGTCATCGGTATTAAATCATGGCTTGTTCTGTCAACTCAAAAGCATTAAGGCGGCCATTAACTTTGACTTTCTTGGTAATCAGTAGATGAGATAAGATGATCAGCTTGTTGCAAATTCTGTACCATAATTTCTGATCACAAACATATCGAATGGGCAGTCTGCATTATAGAACTGTAAAATTGGTGGAAAGTGATTTCTAATTGGCAGCCTAATATGGGAAATGCATGGTTAATCAGGATACCATATACAAAATTGTTGTTGGGAAATCTGAACTAGTATTTTGGCATTAGGATTATGCCATATGGGTCTCTGGCTCAGTATAACTTTTTTGTTTCCAGTTTTTTTAGTAATTTAACTTTTTTTATTTGTATAGGAGTAACAGTTTTGTAAGTGTGAAAGAGAATAGTAACAGAGAGCTGAATTAAAAGACTGTATACATGAGTTTGATAATGAGTTGGGTAATGAGACGCTATGTAGATGTAGCAATCACATTGATTGCTCAACCATGTAAAAATTGTATGTCTCTTTTATTTTTTGGATTATGAGCCTGATTAATGTCTTCTTCAATTGTCTATTTTTCAATGAAGATCACATTAGGCTCAATCCAGAATATGTGTGATGAGTAGTCCAACAACTCAAAATTAGGCGAAACACATAGATCATCCCTATGAACAGTATCCAAGAAGAAAAACTGCATCACAATGCTTGATATTGTGTAAAGAAATCATAAATACTAACGTCGACATGTTGGATGCAGAACTGTAAGTTATGGATGAAGTATAATTATACAGGCATATATATAGTCGGAAAATTCTCTACCGAGCCTCTAACAGTGAAATAGTAATTTCATTAGTATTAGATAATTCTGGCTTGCTTGATGAAGAATCCTGGTCAAGAACCTTCCTGTCCATCAAGAAACCAGGTTGTTTCGGCTCAGGCAACGTGCTCTCACTACCTAGCATCAGTACCACAGCTGACATGGTTGGCCTGTCGTCAGGATGCTGTTGCACACATAAGAGACTGATGTGAATGCACCGTATGGCTTCTGATAGATTGCATGATTCTCTGAAGAACGAATCAATCAGTTCTGAAACATCGCCTTCTTTCCACAGTTTCCATGCCTAAAACATTTAAAAGATCTTTTGTTATTGGTGATTTATTAGGTAGAAGTATGTGAAAGTGTGACAGAATTCTGAAAGATATGTCAAAGAGTAATGTCATGATTTTTACTCACAAGGCCTATAAGGTTCAGGTCCTGATCTGGATGATAAAATCCTCTATTTTTTTTCCCACTTACTATCTCCAGTAATAAAATGCCAAAACTAAAGACATCAGATTTGACTGAAAATAGTCCATCACTAGCATATTCTGGTGCCATGTAACCACTATAGAAGATTATTAAAAGAATATGTCATTAATGATTGGATGTAGTAGTAAAAATGATAGAAAAAAGGATCAGAGAAGAATGTTTACTATGTTCCGACAACTCTCTTTGTGTTTCCTTCTGTTTGGTCTCCACCGAATGTTCTGGCCAAGCCAAAATCTGAAATTTTTGGGTTCATGTCATGATCAAGCAATACATTACTTGCTTTCAAATCTCTATGTATAATCCGTAACCTAGAATCTTGATGTAAATAGAGTAGCCCCCTAGCGATGCCACAAATAATGTTGAAACGCTTGGACCAATCTAATAGTTTACTTCTTTGTTGATCTGGCAGGCATAGTATCGGGTTAGTTCTATACCACTCCAATTTTCAATAAATAAAAAATGAAAAGAGAACTGCTGAAACATAAGAAACTAAGCCAACTGAAAACAGAGGTTTGGGCAGACCGAAAATGAATAAGTCTAGACTTTTGTTGGGCATAAACTCATAAATCAGCACTTTCTCCTCTCCTTGTATGCAGCAACCAAGAAGCTTTACAAGGTTTCGGTGCTGCAGTTTGGCAATCAGTATAACTTCATTTTTGAACTCATTTAATCCTTGTCCAGAAATCTTTGAAAGTCTCTTCACAGCAATTTCTTGTCTATCTGCTAGTGTGCCCTGCAAAAAGTATAAGTGAAATGAGTTACATTATCTGGATTCTGGCCAAAACTTAATGTCATTCAACTAGCTTGTTGCAAGCTTACTTTGTAAACAGGTCCAAAACCACCTTCTCCAAGCTTGTTGTTGAGTGAAAAGTTATCGGTGGCAATAGCAATTGTAGATAGCTCAAGCAACGGTAGCTCCAAGTCTTCATTTCCCTCTTCATTTTGCTGATTAATTTCTCGGATGCTTTCTGTTTGCTCTGAAATTGTGAACAATATTTACTGTTAATCATGAGACATCATCATCTACTTATCTGGAAATGCATAAATATCTGCAAAACTTTGTTTTTATAGTTAGTAAGGCAAAAATTTTCAACTATTGTATAAAGGTAAAAGTTGTTTTTCTAGAAGTATTACAATTATCCAATTCAGCTGATGTGAAAGTGAAATATAATATAGAACCACATGGAAAATGAAGTATAAATAAAGTTAAAGTCCAAAGACTGTAAACCAATCAATTGAAAGTTGGATGTCTGAGGAATTTTAAATGAATTAGATGGCTTGAAATCAAATCCATCATCTACAAAAACAGGTTGCCTGAAACGGAAAGCTACCTCTCATTTTCAATTATTGGAATCATTCAACAAACAAATGAGCATAAACTAGTGAAGCAAAATTTACTTTACCTATTGGGGTTGTCCTTCTTTTGTAAATGTAATAGCCAACCACAAGCAGCCCAGCAAAGACAACAACAGTAGCCACAACTATTGCCACCACTATTTTCGTACTAGGCTGAGCTTTCGCTCCTTGATAGAACATTCGACACAGCAAAGCAAAGTAAGTTAAAAATTAAAGCATAAAACTGGTTTATGTAGTACACTAAGGAGTAGCACAAACAAAAACTAAGGCAGTACCTATTTCGGATGCAGACATTCGAACATATAAGTCCTGCCCCCCTGTCGCAAAACGTTTCATATCAATCAGATCACCAAACCACATAGCGCAGCCACTGCCTGTTCCTGTAATATTGAAGGTTGTGTATGCCATACAAGTGGAGTTTTCTAAGCATTTCTCTCTGCATTCCTTGAGATCCATACTGCTGTTGACCCGAGTATGTGTAGTATCAGGCAATTTCAACCCATCAAATTTGATGAAACCATCTTGTTTCGAGTAGTTTAATGGCTTATTGCGCAAGCAACCTTGAGACCAGTCTGTGTAATCTGGTGAGTTAGGCTTGAACCCCTTAAAACATTGGCAAATGGGCGATTCACTGATCATACAATACCCATTGGCACCACAAAGTGCATAATTGTCACAGTTTTCTCTTGGCACAGATGCAAACAGAGTCCAAAGTTTAGTTGCTTCGTTCCACGTGAATCTCTGTCGCAAATTAAGGGTTTGGTTCAAAACAATCCTCGTGAGTACTGATTTAGTTCTAATGCTGTACATGTAGTACAACTCATCCTCATTAACAACAAATCTGAACTCGAAAACTGGATTAGGCCTCAACTCTGGAGCACCACTGAATCCAACTCCATTCCATGGTCCACTCCTATAAAACTTCTTCAAGCCATTCCATATGATTATCTCAGGATAATCTTTTCGCTCTACACCCCAAGTGAAATCTGCAGGAGATGGATCATCTGGGCTCTTCCATGATGATATACGCCGTTCAAAACCAGTCTTCAGGTCCCATCCAAGCTTCATTTCAGGTAGCAAAGTATCACAAGGATAGTCAAAACTCTGCCACAAGTAACTCCCCAAATCATCACTTTGTGCATCTCTCAGAACAAGATTTCCTGTATTCAGGAGCTGCAATTCAACAGTAGCAGTCTTGGCTTCTTTTGTCGAATTTGCTGACCATACTACAGTTTTGTCCTGGCTCACAACAACAGGACTGCCTGTGCTGTTTATCATCAACACACCTGTAGAATCATTGATGGGGTTGATTCTATTAGCAACCCAAACAACAGTCTTTTCTGGGATATTCCTGTACCAAATCCCCACATAGCGATTCTTCGAAATACCAGGACTGAAGAAACCAAGCTCAAATGTTCCATCTTCTGAAACCAAGGTCCCCCCATCATCTCTAATTGACTCAGATGATCTAATGGTATCAGCAGCATAGGATATTTCATACAAGAAACACAATAACTCAAAACTGATAAACAAGACAAATCGAATATCCATTATTGTGTGGCAACTTAGAACTCTTTGTTACAAGTTAAAGAGCACAAAAAAATGATCAATCTAGAACAACACTGACCTGAAAGTGAATGATTATTGACAGATTCCATCCACACGACCTAAAACGACATTGACTACTAGCTGAATGTTCAAAATTTAGTGGTGAAAAACTTACACCAGTGGTCCCCGGATCCACATGTCCTGTGACAATGAAATGTTTAGTGGGACTAATAAATATTAAACTTGGATTTTTCAAGGTTGGTTTATAGACGTGACATTCCACTTTTAACACCAAAGTGTGACACAAATTTCTACATTTGAAAATGACATATTTGACATAATTGTATGGAATTATGAAGAGTGTTGTTAATCCTCCCTCCACTTTTTAAAGTAGAAAAAAAAACCATCTCATCAACAATCTCACAATAGGAACAAAAATTAGCCGGCATTGTGTTAATTAATCTGTTAATATTGATTGGGTAATCCTTTAAGTGTAAGAATTGTTCGTCTAAACCAACCAACTAAGATGCAAACGTTAACTGTTCCTTGATGTAGTCTTGAAGCACTCGTGTGAAATGAGAATGGTGGTATTCACCTTTGGTGTGTTTAGGTGACCCAATGTCCGTAAGAGATTGAAATTTGAGAGTATGAGAAATAATCATCAATGTTGGACTTGTATCGCATCAACATAATGGCAAATTTACCACAATACAAGAATATAAGAGTTTAGGACATTGTGATACAGTTGCCGTAATGAGAAAATAAACTAGGATTTGCAGCGGTTGGTCCAGCTAGCTAGAGATGTGACATCCTTCACTTTTCAAATTAACCAGATACATGCATGTTATATGGAAGTTTATGGAATAATGGAGTGTAACATATTTGTCTATGTGACAAGTGTATGAGTTAGTAGGCAGAGAATCGTATCGTACACGTTCAGGTTTTCTAGAAGTTAATGTGACGTAGAGTTATGGATTCTAATACCGTTGCGTACGTTAGAAAATGAACTTGGTCCTTGAGAAAAGTGATGTGGACCCACTAGAGTGAAGGATGGTGGGGTTTTTGAAAAATAAAAAACTTATCCAAAGGATGAGTCCTTTCTTGGTGTAAATAAAGAAACCTTCCAAAATTGTTAAAGAGGCATCTTTTCAGCCTAAGCAACACGTGTGTGGAGCCCAATGTGGATAATATTTACTTGCTGGGCCTGGACAGACGTCTTTTCATTCAAAGCAATGCATGCGTCAACCCATTAGTAAACAAGACCTATTTGACAAGTTTGGAGTGTTACAGACGGTGGAGTGGCGATATTTCCATCACTCTGAAATCGTACGTGCACCCTTTAATTTATATATTTGTAATATTTTTATATTATCTTTAAATTTAATTATTAACATTTCAATTAAAAGATGATATTATCTTTATTACAATTAAATTTGAACACTGCAACTTCAAATTCAGCCCAATTTCGGTTGGCTCGTGGGGCTTGCTGACACCTGGTGTCCAAAGTTCCTGCATCTTTGGTCCCACTAGGAGGAACATTACACCATCATTGGACTTTAAAGATCTTTCTAATGTTGACGTCGGAAAGACATTCTGCTGTCCCCAGAAAATAACCCGGTAATCGTGCATGAGTATGATTATTTATCCATGTGAAGCGACCAGCCGAAATGTGGAAGTCTTGAATATAAGTTTGAAAACTATCAGTCTTCTCTGGTGCTATAGTGTTGAAAAAAGGTGGTTATCAATACTAATCACACCTTGTGTAGGCATGACGAATTTTCTTGTAGGTGATGTACTATTTCTCTCAAGCAATATTGTGAAAAGAAACATAAACATAATACTAGGATTTCGTCAATTAGAGCCTAAAGTTACTTGCCTATGATATGAATTTGTGTTATTTGCTAGGAAAATTATTATATTAAGACAAATTGAATATTGAATAAGAGTATGCATACAAGTAAAAGTAGGGGCAGATCCATCATAGGACCAGGTGGGTTACGTGCCCTTGCTAAGATTTAAGGGAAAAAAAAATTGAGTCGTTCTTCAGTGAACAAAAGTGGGATGTCTTTGAAACTTGTGGGGTATATTTAGCATCATCCACCGTTGAAATGATAGCTGTCTAGCCCAAATCTGTATCCCAATTACAACAATCCATGGACTTTTACCTACTTTGAATGATCCGGAAAGGCCTGTTGGTAGGTACCTACTAATGTTATTATTTTGACAACTATTTGTTTAATTGCATCCGATATTTGGTAGATGAACCCCTTTATTAACTACACCCATTAAAATTTTTCTAAAAAATTCAAAATTATTATTATTTTTACATATAATCATAACATAATCCGACAATTATAATCATGGCCGAATCAGACTTACTAAAATTAAACATATGACCTCAAAATCTATTATAACATCATCCATTAGAAATATATTCTCACAATATAAGGAAAAAAATTATCACACATACAATTAAGTACTTATGATGAAACTCGAATTATTATCACAAATATTACAAAGATATATTACTCAAAAAATAGTTCAATTTACTAAAGTATAACTGAATAAGATTTTCCCTGAAAAAAAAAAAGATCATAATTTTGCTGCTAAAGAAATTTATAATATTAAATTAGATTATTTTTAATTAAGTGTATTTGAAATAGGTGCACATTTTTTTTAATCACCTACAACTAGAATGACTCAAATCTTGAACATTATTCATGTGTCCCATTTGAACAAATTTTTTGAGCTAGCCACGTAAAAGGTTGGAAATATGACTATTTTGTGAAAAATTATATGTGAAATTGCATGCATTAGAATGATAAAGAAAAGATTAATTGCCATCTAAGAGCTCCAAATCAAAAGCATCAGTCAAACCTATAACACAGAGATAATGTACTACGAGGCATACTGTTAGAAATAATTTCTAACAACCTTCAAATATTGATATAGTAATTTCATTGGATACAAATAACTCAGGCTTGCTTGAGGAATCTGATGATTTTCCATCCATCTGAAAGCCTGCAGGTTGTTTTGGCTGAGGCAAAGCAGTCTTGCTTACCAACATAAGAACCACAGATGACATGGTTGGTCTGTCTTGGGGTTGCTGTTCTGTGCATAATAGACTAATGTGGATGGACCGTATTGCTTCTGATGCATTGCATGATTCTCCAAAGAATGAATCAGTCAATTCCAAAGGCTTGCCTTCTTTCCACAGTCTCCATGCCTAAAAAATATAAAGAACTCTGTTTCTCATTTGTAATTCATCATCTTAAAATTTTTCAAAAGTGAGGCTGTTTCCTAAAACATTGTTGGAAAGGAAATATAATGGTATTCACTTACATGTCCTATAAGGTTAAGGTTGTCGTCTGGATGACAATATCCTCTATTTTTCTTTCCACTTATTAACTCCAGCATTAAAATACCAAAGCTAAAGACATCGGATTTTACTGAAAATATTCCATTAATAGCATATTCTGGTGCTATATAACCACTGTAAAATAAGTATATACAATGAGAAATTCTGCTAAAGAATGGAAGACAAGTATAAAAATGACATGACAAGAATACTTACTAAGTTCCAACTACTCTATTTGTGTTTTCTTCTGCTTGGTCTGAACTAAAAATTCTGGCCAACCCAAAGTCTGAAATTTTTGGATTCATGTCATGGTCGAGTAATACATTACTTGCTTTTAGATCTCTATGTATGATACGCAATCTAGAATCTTGATGAAGATAGAGAAGTCCCCTTGCAATTCCGCAAATAATGTTGAAACGTGTGGACCAGTCTAATAGCTTACTTCTCATTTTATCTGTATATTGAACACTCGGGTTAGTTTAGTGTCCTACTTGAATTAAAAAAAAAAAAACTTTGATCTTTAGTAGAAATATCATAAACTAGCTGAAATTATGAGTAGATTTGGAGGGACCCGGACCAAATATGAAGTGATCTAGACTTTTGTTGGGCAAGAATTCATATATTAGAATTTTCTCCTCTCCTTGAATGCAACAACCAAGAAGCTTTACAAGATTTCGATGCTGCAGTTTGACAATCAATTTAACTTCATTTTTGAACTCAGCTAATCCTTGTCTGGAAATCTTCGAAAGCCTCTTTACTGCAATATCTTGTCCATCTTTTAATGTCCCCTACAAAAGGTATTAGCAATGTGAGTTACGTTATCTGGCTAATATAAGTACTTTGTACTACTTATGGCCATTTCACTAGCATGTTGCAAGCTTACTTTATATACAGGTCCAAAGCCACCTTCTCCAAGTTTGTTGTTGAATGAGAAGTTGTTAGTTGCTTTAGCAATTATAGCTAATTCGAACATTGGTAGCTCCAGATCTTCAATCGTCTGATCAGTTTTCACATTGTATTCAGTTTTTTCTGAAATAGTGGATATATTATTAGCTGTAAGCAATGAAGGATTATGTACTGAAGTTATACTCAAAGACCATTAAATTTCACTGTGAATGTACTGACAATTAACTCAACTATCAAATAAGAGACCAATAGTTATACTGATTCAATTCACAATTTAACTTCACAAACAAACATATGTTCATAATAGGGGAGAAAAAAGAAAACAGAATGGTAGGAATTTGATTGCAGTTACTTACATTTGCAAAAAGTTTCATCGATAAGTCAGGATTGTTACCTAAATTTGTCCGGCTTTTGTGAATGTAATAGCTGACTGCAAGCACCCCAGCAACTACAGTAGTGGTAGTAACAACTATCACCACTATTTTCTTCTTAGGCCCAGCTATGGTCCCTTAACAGACAATATTGATATAGCAAAGCAAACTACTTAAAATCAAATCAAGTCAAATTACAACAAAAATATATGTACCTCAATATATGCATTGACAAGTTCAAGTAAATGAAAACAGAATAAAAGAAAATAAAATGGATGTGGTTATCTAACTGCACACGAACACCTTACCTAGTTCTGCAGCAGATACTCGAATAAATAAGTCCTGCCCACCATCTGAAACCTGTCTGATGTCAATCAGATCACTAAACCACATAGCACAGCCGCTGCCTCCTCCTCTAATATCCGAGTTTGTGTATGCCATACAAGAAGAATTCTCTAAGCATTTCTCCCTGCATTGCTTGAGATTCATACTTGCGTTCATCCAAGAATGTGTTGCGTCTGGCCATTTCAACCCATACATTTTGATAAATCCATCTAGATTTGAGTAGTTCAATGGCTTATTACGCACGCAACCTTGAGACCAGTCCTTGTATCCTGCTGATTTAGGCTTGAAGCCTTTTAAACACTGGCAGATTGGCGAGTGAGTGGTGATGCAATTCCCATAGGCACCACAAAGACCATAATTGTCGCAGTAATCTCTTGGCACATATGAATACACGGTCCAACTTTTAGTTGCTTCGCTCCATGTTAATCGTTCTGGTAAATATCTGGTTTGGTTCAGAACAATAATTGAGAATACTGATTTATTTTTCAGGTTGAAAATGTAGTACAACTCATTCTCATTAAACACAAAGTTGAACTCAAAAACCGGGTTAGGCTTTAAAGGCGGCACAGCACTAAATCTAAGGCCATTCCAGGGACCACTCCTATAAAACTTATTTGGACCCTTCCACAAAACTAGCTCAGGATTACCTTGTAGTTGCATTACCCAAGTAAAGTCTCCAGGAGATGGATCATCTGGGCTCTTCCATGATGATAAATGTCTTTCAAGACCTGTCTTTAAGTCCCATCCGAGCTTCATTTCTGGTAGCAAAATATCACAAGGATAGTCAAAACTCTGCCACAAGTGACTCCCAAAATCATCATTTTGTTCCTCTCTCAGGACGAGATTTCCTGAATTCAGGAGCTGTAATACAACAGAAGTAGTCTTGGCTTCTTTCGTCGAATTTGCTGACCATACCACAGTTCTGTTCTGACTCATAACAACAGGTATGCCTGTGCTGTTTATCATCAACACACCTGAAGAATCATTGATGGGGTTGATTCTATTAGCAACCCAAACAACAGTCTTGACTTGGACATTCTTGTACCAAATTCCCACATAGCGATTCTTCGAATTACCAGGACTGAAGAAACCAAGCTCGAAGGTTCCATCTTCTGAAACTAAGGTCCTCCCATCATCACTAATTGACTCAGATGAAGTAATAGTGTCAGATGCATACGCGATATTGTAGAAGAAGAACAGTAATTTAAAACTGATACACAAGAAAGAACCAATATTCATTGCTGTCTAGACTTCAAAACTTCTCTGTAACAAGTAACAACATAAAGAATGATTGTAGAATAAAACTGTGCTGATAGTGAATGATTATTGATAATTCCGTCCACACTGCCCTAAAAGATGACTCTGATTTTGAATTTTCAATTCCAAAATTGTTTATATGGTGCACTGCTGGTGTAGAAGAGGAAATATGCTGAAATTGAGGAATTTCAGCCAAGATATGATTCCTCAATTTCAGGATATCTCCTTTTCCCCACCAACATGAACATATGTGACATTGCTTTTGAAATTAAAATGCGACACAAATTTCTACATAAGAAAATGACATGTTTGACATAAGCATATGGAAATATGCAGAGTCCCACAATGTCAAAATTCCATTTTCTCATATAAAAAAAGGGGGACTACTCAACAGCAGTGTAACATTTGGAATCAAAAATTGGCCGGCATTGTCACAATAATTAATTTGACACGTGAAGTCTGATTCGATAATTCACCTGTTATCTTTTAAGTGTAAGAATAAGTCATGTAAATTGGCCAATTAATATGTAAACTGGTAAGACAAGCGAATTGTTCCGCAATGTTGTATTTCAGCATGTGTGTGAAAGCTAGTAGTCACCTTTGGTGTTTTTAGTTGACCGACTCTTGTTAAGAGATTGAAATTTGAGACCAGGAGTAATGATTATTTATGTCATTTTGTTGCTTGTAAGTCATCTTCAAAAAGAACTGAGACTTTTTTGGCAGACCATCAAGTAGAGTTTGATTTCTTGCTAACTCTATACGGGTAACAAACTAGTTAAAAGTAGCATAATTGAATAGCGTATCAATTTAGGTCTCTGTCACAGGGGTGTGAATTTATTAGACGAGCAGGCCAAAAGAACAATAGCACCAGGGGAAAAGACCAGATGTGGTAAAAATTAGTCAGTAGAAAACATACCCTAATGTGCAGAAGGATTTTCTATAAAGAAAACCATATAAAAATGTTAGGGACATCTTTCTGTTAACAATCTTTTGCTTTTGTATCACTATGCTATCTTTCCTATCGGTTTGCCTCATATCACATTTACTGGCTTGAGTGTCGTAAGGGTTTTTATTTTATTTTATCTGTAAACCTGTTGATGACTCTTGACCCCTTTTCAAGTTTGCAAGCAAAGGTAAGTCCAATTTGCTCTCAGGGCTTTTTGGCATCTGGTGTTCAAAGGTCCTGCATGTTTGGTCCCGTCTGGAGCAGCTTTATACCACCATTGGAGGACCCTTAAGACAGCTTCTCTACTTGTTGACATAAGGGCAAATTCTTATGTCCAGAGAAAATCACTGTGTATTCCCACATGAGAGTAGTTATCTATGTCTCAACCGTCCAGCCCAAATGTAAAAATCCTGAAGCATAAGTTCGAAAGCTACTAGTGGCCTCTGGTGCTTCAATGCTAGAAATTGAAAATTGAATAAACAAAAATATATCATAAAAAATATTAATCATTCCTTGTCTTGGAATGGCGGATTTCCTAGTTGTTTTTATACCATTTATCCAAGCAAAATTGTAAAAAGAAACATAATAAATACTATAATTTCTGCAATTAGAGAATAAAATTATTTGTCCGGAGTTTTGAGTTTCTTGGTAGGAAAATTATTACATCACACACATTAAAATTTGACTAGGAGTCAGCATACAAGTCAGGTATACTATTAAAAATTTGCTATTTTCTAAAAAATCATGTCCAGAATCACACTAATAAGAATGATAAATAAAAGATTCTAGAAATTTAGTTGCTATATATATAAGATCTTCAAATCAAAAGCACTAGATTAGGACTGAAAATACTGTTTAAAATCTTTTCTAACGGGCCTCTAACACTGAGATGGTAATTTCATTGGATAAAGAAAACTCAGGCTTGTTTGAAGAATCTGTTTCAAGTATTCTCTTATCCATCAGGAAACCAGGTTGTTTTGGCTGAGGCAATGCTGTCTCGCATCCCAGCATAAGAACCACAGATGACATGGTTGGTCTGTCGTCCGGTTGATGTTCCATACACAAGAGACTAATGTGGATGGACCGTATGGCTTCTGATGCATTGCATGATTTTGCAATGATTGGATCAATTAGTTCCAAAGGCTTGCCTTCTTTCCACAATTTCCATGCCTAAAGCACGAAGAAATCTGTTACTAATTCATGTTTTGCCATTTTACTGCAGAAAAAAATGACATGTTTGAAATTCTACTGAAAAACAATGTAATGTTGTTCACTTACATGTCCTATAAGACTAAGGTTGTGGTTTGGATGACAGAATCCTCTACTTTTCTTTCCACTTACTAATTCCAGTAATAAAATACCAAAGCTAAAAACATCAGATTTTGTCGAGAATATCCCATGGATAGCATATTCCGGTGCCATATAACCACTGCAGAAGTATATTGAAAAAATAATTATGTTAAAGAATTGAAAGCAATAACAAGAATTACCAGTCAATACTTACAATGTTCCGACTACTCTGTTGGTGTTTTCTACTGCTTGATCTCCATTAAAAATCCTAGCTAAACCAAAATCGGAAATTTTTGGGTTCAACTCTTGATCAAGCAATACATTACTTGTTTTCAGATCTCTATGTATAATGCGTAATCTAGAATCTTGATGAAGATAGAGAAGACCATTAGCAATTCCACAAATAATTTGGAAACGCTTGGACCAATCTAGTAGCTTGCTTCTTGTTTGATCTGTGCATTTAATACTCAGATTAGTTAAGGATCCTACTTCAATTGGAACAAAGAAAATAAAAATTAAGCTTATTTGACAAAATAGAAACGTCATTAGTACAAATATCCATGTAGAGAACTTTTGAGAGATTCATACCAAAAATAAAGTGATTCAGACTTTTGTTGGGCATAAATTCATATATCAAAATTTTCTCCTCTCCTTGAATGCAACAACCAAGAAGCCTTACAAGATTTCGGTGTTGTAATTTGGCAATCATTTTAACTTCATTTTTGAACTCATTCAATCCTTGTGTAGAAATCTTTGAGAGTCTTTTTACAGCAATTTCTGTTCCGTCTTCTAATGTGCCCTGAAGAATATGTTTGTGAAATAAATTGTAATATTGAGTAAGATAAGCAAGTGAATAAGATTCTAATGTCATACTAATAATTTTTAGACCTAAAGACTTAATTGTCAAATAAAGAAAACTCTAACACTAACATGTTGCAAGTTTACCTTGTATACAGGTCCATAGCCACCTTCTCCAAGCTTGTTGTCATATGAAAAGTTATCAGTGGCACGAGCAATTGTAACTAACTTAAATAATGGTAGTTCCAAGTCTTCAATCTTTTGAACAGTTTTATCTGGAATAGTAAATATATTGTTAACTAAATCAGTAATGTTACTTCATGAAGTAGAATCATAATATCATCTAAAATGGACACATCTAAATTCAAGTAATTTGGAGAAGCAGAAGGCATTTACAAGCACTCAAGTGAGGATAGATTTGTATGGCAAAGAGAAAGATGTTACCTAAATTTGCTCTGCTTTTGTAAATGCAGTAGCCTATTATAAGAACTCCAATGGCAGTGGTAGTAACAACTATCACCATTGTCTCCATCTTAGGCCCATTTTTCGTCCCTTCATAGACAATATTTATGTAGCAATGCAATATAGTTAAAATCATAGCAAATGAAGTCAAATTACGGGTAAAATATATTTGCAGAAGCTATAGCAAGAACTCCTTTTATGTGCCGTTCACATCAGCCTACCTCAACATATATATATATATATATATATATATATATATGTAAAACTAATTTAGGAAAAGAAAACAGAACACTTGCAAACAATAGATATCATGATCTTAATACCCTTGAACACCCAAATGCTCATTAGGGAGAAACAAAAGATATGAAAGCCTACCTAGTTCTGAAGCAGACATTCGTATAAATAATTCCTGCCCGCCTTCTGAATACTGTCTAATATCAATCAGATCACCGAACCACATAGAACAGCCACTGCCTCCTCTGCTAATATCTGAGTTTGTGTATGCCATGCAAGAAGAGTTCTCTAAGCATTTCTCCCTGCATTGCCTGAGATTCATACTTGCATTCACCAAAGAATGTGTTGCATCTGGCCATTTCAGTCCATTAAATTTGATAAACCCGTCTAGTTTTGAGTAGTTCAATGGCTTGTTACGCATGCAACCTTGAGACCAGTCCTTGTATCCTGTTGATTTTGGCTTGAAGCCATCTAAACACTGGCAGATCGGTGATTTAGTGGTGATACAATTCCCATAGGCACCACAAAGATCATAACTGTCGCAGTAATCTGTTGGCACGTATGAATACAATGTCCAACTTTGAGTTGCTTCACTCCATGTGAATCGTTCTTGTACATATCTGGTTTGGTTCATAACAACCCTTGAGATTACTGATTTATCTTTCAGGTTGAAAGTGTAATACAATTCATCCTCATTAGACACAAAATTGAACTCAAAAACCGGATTAGGCCTTAATTCAGGCGAACTAAATCTATTGCCATTCCATGGACCGCTCCTATAAAACTTGCTTGATCCCTTCCACATAATTCCCTCCGGGTTCTCTTGCAGTTGCAATCCAAAAGTGAAGTCTCCAGGAGATGGATCATCCCAGCTCTTCCATGCTGTTAAACGCCGTTCAAGACCAGTCCTTAAGTCCCATCCAAGCTTCATTTCCGGTAGCAACGTATCAGATGGATAGTCAAAACTCTGCCACAAATAACTTCCCAACTCATCATCTCTGAGAACAAGATTTCCTGAATCTAGGAGCTGTAATACAACTGCACCCTTTGCTACTTTTGTCGAGTTTGCTGACCAGACTACACTCTTGTTCTGGCTCATCAAAACAAGATAGCCTGTGCTGTTTATCATCAACATGCCAGAAGAATCATTGATGGGGTTGACTCTGTTCGCAACCCAAACAACAGTTCTAACAGGGATATTCTTGTACCAAATCCCCACATAGCGATTCTTCGAACTACCAGGACTGAAGAAACCAAGCTCAAAGCTTCCATCACTTGAAACCAAGGTCCTGCCATCATCTCTAATATAGGTAGATGAACTAACGGAGTCAGATGCATAAGAGAATTCATAGAACAACAACAATAACTTAAAACTGATCAACAGGACAGAAACACTATGCATTGGTGGCTATACCTAAAAGATTTTTCCTGTAAGAAAGTTATAAATAAACATAAAAAAATATGATTAATCTAGATTCTAGAATAATATTGACCCGTAACTGAGACGATTACGACTATATATCAGTCTCAATTGGTTTGCTTGGATTAGTCATTGGTGAACTTGTACTTTTCAAGGTTGGTTTACAGATGTGACTTTTTTTAAATTTCATTGTGATACAAATTTCTACATGTGAAAATGATATGTTTGACAAAAGTATCTTGAAATATGTGCAGTGCTACAATAATTTTCCCTACAAGAAGAAAATTTTTTTATTAAATAACCCACTTGTAATTTTTTTTTTTGGACATGTCAGCTTGTAGTTCTATAAGTGTAAGAATTATTCGTGTATACTTCTGGTTAAGGAGGAAAAAATATCTACCCGAAAACAAGTACTTGACTCGGAGTAATGGTGACCTCGTTTGCTTTAGTAAATGAGTTGGTCACTTGGAGTCGACCAACATTGGTCTCCTGAAGTCAACTAGAGTTGGTCATCTGGAGTTAATAGGTGTCGGTCACGAAATCAGTGGTGGAAATATCGAGTAAGAATTTTCTGTAAATTTTTTATTTGCGTTAATTTTTACAAATCTTTATATGAAAAAAAAATTTAAGTTTGAATGATGCAAGAAAATGAAAAAATGAAACAATTTTTGTCATCCATTAATTTTTATACTGATATATCACCAGATTATCAAAAATTTAACTAAAGAAAGATGATAGAGAATTTTTTTTAAGTGTTTTTTTTATAAGTTTGACCCAGTTTGACTACAGATTAATGGTACTTATTGATTAATTGCTAAGTAACCAATTAATCACTAACCACTGCCTTATTGGTCAATTAGCAAGTAACGATTTTTGGAACTATGATTATTTATTATTTGCCGAATTAGAGTATTCAAATGAGAAACATGATGGGCAAAATTTGATATTAGCCAGCATGTTGTTCCTCAATTTCAAGGAATGTCAACAAAGGACAAGGTTTAGTCAAAGTAGATGATTATCTTAAAAGAATTATTAGAGCCATTAGAATTTTCAATCTACATTAAAAACTATAAATTGGTGGATGTTGACTTATAATCTCAAGGCTAATATAGAAAATGCCTTATAAAAAATAATCAAAACAGAAAATGTATCATGATAGGCTATAAAAAGATTCCAGAAATTTAATTGCTATTTAAGATTTTCAAATCAAAAGCACCAGATTAGGATAGAAAATTCTATTTAAAATCTTTTCTAACGAGCCTCTAACATTGAGATGGTAGTTTCATTTGATGAAGAAAACTCAGGCTTGTTTGAAGAATCTAGTTCAGGCATTCTGCTATCCACAAGAAAGCCAGGCTGTTTAGGCTGAGGCAATGCAATCTCGCATCCTAACATAAGAACCACAGATGACATGGTTGGTCTGTCGTCTGGTTGATGTTCCATACACAAGAGACTAATGTGAATGGACCGTATGGCTTCTGATGCATTGCATGATTCTGCAACAATTGGATCAATCAGTTCCAAAAGCTTGTCTTCTTTCCATAATTTCCATGCCTAAAGTAAGAAGAAATCTGTTACTCATTCATGTTTTTCATTTTAATATAGTAAAACAATGACATGTTTACTGATATTTTGTTGAAAAAGATGTAATAGTGTCTACTTACATATCCTATAAGACCAAGGTTGTGGTTTGGATGACAAAATCCTCTGCTTTTCTTTCCACTTACTAGCTCCAACAATAAAATGCCAAAGCTAAAAACATCGGATTTTGTTGAGAATATGCCATTGATAGCATATTCCGGTGCCATATAACCACTGTAAAAGTATATTTAAAAAGTAATTATGTTAAAGAATTGAAAGTAATTTCAAGAATTATAAGTTAATACTTACTACGTTCCAACTACTTTGTTCGTGTTTTCTGTTGCTTGATCTCCATTAAAAATCCTAGCTAGGCCAAAATCTGAGATTTTTGGGTTCAACTCATGATCAAGCAATACGTTACTTGCTTTCAAATCTCTGTGTATAATGCGTAATCTAGAATCTTGATGGAGATAGAGAAGACCTCTAGCAATTCCACAAATAATTTGGAAACGCTTGGACCAGTCTAGTACCTTGCTTCTTGTTTGATCTGTGCATTTAATACTAGGGGTTAGTTAAGGATCTTGCTTGAATTGGGGAAAAAAAACTAAAAATCGAGTTTATTTGATAGTATATAAATGTCATTAGTAGACATCTCTAAGTAGAGAGCTTTTGAGAAATTCAGACCAAAAATAAAGTGATTCAAACTTTTGTTGGGCATAAATTCATATATCAAAATTTTCTCCTCTCCTTGAATGCAACAACCAAGAAGCTTGACAAGATTTCTATGTTGTAATTTGGCAATTAGTATAACTTCATTTTTGAACTCTTTTAATCCTTGTCCCGAAATATTTGAAAGTCTCTTTACAGCGATTTCTTGTCCATTTTCTAATGTACCCTGAAAAATATTTATGTGAAATAAATTGTAATATTGAGTAAGATAAGCAAGTGAATAAAATTATAATATCGTATTAGTATTTACTAGAACTAAAAACTTAATTGTCAAATAAAGAACTAAACATTGATAGAAAACTCTAACACTAGCATGCTGCAAGGTTACCTTGTATACAGGTCCGTAGCCACCTTCTCCAAGCTTGTTATGGAATGAGAAGTGATTGGTGGCACGAGCAATTGTAACAAACTCAAATAATGGTAGTTCCAAGTCTTCAATCTTTTGAAGAGTTTTCCCTAATATAAAAACATAAATGTGTTAATTGCAAGAGTAATGTTGTTTTATGTTACGATAATATTTTTATTTCAATAATATTACTTAGTTTTTAGTTATGAATTTGAATAAAGATAGATATTTGGTTCAAATTAAAGTTAGATTGGATTTAAATCTATCTTTTAATCTTTTAGTTTTTATCTTGAATTAATATTTATATATCAAATTTGCTGTATAAATTAGAGACTTGTAATTAATAAAAGTCAAGTTGCTTTGATTTTGAAAAATGTGTTAGTATTTGTTAGCATTTGGGAGTTTCTAGTTTCCCTCAAAGCAAGCTAGATTTTTATTTCTGGTGTTAATATCATCTAAAACAGACACATTTAAATTGAAATAATTTGGAGAAGCATTTACAAGCAATCAAGTGAGGATAGATTTGTATGGCAGAGAGAAAGATGTTACCTAAATTTGCTCTGCTTTTGTAAATGTAGCAGCCTAATATAAGAACCCCAACAACCATTGCAGTGGCAGTAACAACTATCACCACTATCTCCATCTTAGGCCCATCTTTAGTCCCTAAGTAGACAATATTGATGTAGCAATGCAGTATAGTTGAAATCAAAGCAAATTAGGTCAAATTATGGATAAAATATTTGTGCTGAAGCTATAGCAAGAACCTCTAAATATATATAAAACAAATTTAAGGAAAGAGAACAAAACAACACATGCAAATCAATAGATATGGTGATCTTAATGCACTTGAACACCCAAATACTCATTAGGGAGAACCATAAGATATGAAAGCCTACCTAGTTCTGAAGCAGACATTCGTATAAATAATTCATCCCCGCCTTCTGAATACTGTCTGATATCCATCAGATCTCCGAACCACATAGCACAGCCTCTGCCTCCTTCTCTAACATCTGAATTTGCGTATGCCATACAAGAAGAGTTCTCTAAGCATTTCTCCCTGCATTGCCTGAGATTCATACTTGCATTCACGCGAGAATGTGTTGCATCTGGCCATTTCAACCTATCAAATTTGATAAACCCGTCTAGTTTTGAGTAGTTCAATGGCTTGTTACGCACGCAACCTTGAGACCAATCCTTGTATCCTGTTGATTTAGGCTTGAAGCCTTCTAAACACTGGCAGATCGGTGATTGAGTGGTGATACAATTCCCATAGGCACCACAAATACCATAATTGTCGCAGTAATCTCTTGGCACGTGTGAATATAATGTCCAACTTTGAGTTGCTTCATTCCATGAGAATCGTTCTCGTACATATCTGGTTTGGTTGATAACAACCCTTGAGATTTCTGATTTATCATTCAGGTTGAAAATGTAAGACAATTCATTCTCATTAGACACAATTATCACAGAAATCAGAGTAGTCCTTGGTACTGGCGAACTAAATCGAAGGCCATTCCATGGACCGCTCCTGTAAATCTTTTTTGATCCCTTCCACATATATGCCTCGGGAAAATCTTGCAGTGGCACCCCCCAAGTAAAGTCTCCAGGAGATGGATCATCCCAACTCTTCCATGCTGTTAAACGCCGTTCAAGACCAGTCTTTAAGTCCCATCCGATCTTCATTTCCGGTAGCAACGTATCAGATGGATAGTCAAAACTCTGCCACAAATAACTTCCCAATTGTTCATCTCTTAGAACAAGATTTCCTGAATTTAAAAGTTGTAATAAAACTGAACCCTTTGCTTCTTTTCTTGTCGAGTTTGCTGACCAGACTACATTCTTGTTCTGGGTCATCAAAACAAGATAGCCTGTGCTATTTATCATTAGCATCCCAAAAGAATCATTGATTGGGTTGACTCTGTTCGCAACCCAAACAACAGTTCTAACAGGGATATTCTTGTACCAAATCCCCACATAGCGATTCTTCGAACTACCAGGACTGAAGAAACCAAACTCAAAGATTCCATTTTTCGAAACTAAGGTCCTGCCACTATCACTAATAAACTCAGATGAACTGATAGTGTCAGATGCGTAAGAAAATTCATAGAACAACAACAATAACTTAAAACTGATCGACAGGACAGAAACAATATGCATTGGTGGCAATACTTAGAGATTTTTCCTGTAAGAAAGTTATAAATAAACATTACAAAAAAAAAATCTGATTCATCTCTAATAATATTGATCGTGACTGAAATGATTGCGACTATATATTAGTCAGAGTTAGTTTGCCGGGATTAGTCATTAATGAAGTTGTATTTTCAACGTTGGTTTATAGATGTGACATTCTTTTCAATTTTTATTGTGCCACAGATTTCTACACATGAAAACGACCTGTTTGACCCAAGTGTGTTGAAATATGTGCAGTGCAATTAACTTGGCCGGCATTGTGATGGGGAAGAAAGACTTGGTGGATAAAGAATAGTTAGTTTGATTAAATAAAGGCTGCTTGAACAATCAACTAGTCTTTTTTTTTTTGTTTTGTGTTGACATTTCAGCTTGTAGTCAATAGGAGTTGGTAACGAAATCAGCGGTGGAAATACGTCTACATGGGAACATCATCACCAAAATATTCATATGTCATGTCATCAAACAGTTGGGACACGTGCAACTAACTTGACAGTTCCACTTCGCCAATTATAGACTGACAACTAACAGGAAGTGCTGTCAGTGACACATTTGGTCCTATGATTTCATGCCACCTGGTGTCGGCAAGTTTTAGATAACCATTTAGTGGGATATAGATTAAAGGGCAGCTCACGGTTGGATAAAAGCACGCGCCAAAGGAATGAAACATTACCTTTGCTAGCAGGAGTGGACCCACTGCTGGGCTGGGGGAGTGGCTCTGAAATTTTTTAAAATTAATTAAGTTTACAATATTAACCATTAAATTTTAAATATATAAATACAATGCTGTATTCTTTCAAGAGAACAAAATGACGCTAATGGGTGTAGCTTACTTTTGTCTCTTTATGCCACCTTGCCCTGTCTAAAAGTTTGTTCTTTTACATTTACAGACATATAAAGGCTTGGATGGTTGCGCTTGCTTTTCTATCTAGAATGAACCATGGTTCAATCAGTCTCATAATTTTTTTTTTTTTTAATTCACTCATAATTATTATTCTATCTCATAAATGTTTTTTTTTTTCTTCTTTTTTTGGATGGCATGGATCTTTTTTTTTCCCTTCTATCCACCATGGGAAATGTGGGTTTTTTTTTCTCCTTTTAGTCACTCATAATCGTTGCTTCATCTTTTGTTTTTTTTGTTTTTATTTTTGTTTTTTTTACGACATGAATCTTGTTTTTCTTGCTTTTATCCACCATGTTTCAATCTCTTTCCTTATCAAAACATATTACCTTTTCTTAATTTTTTTCTCATTACGGTTCAATTTATTTCTCTATCAAAACATATTGTTTTTGTAATTTTTTTCCCATTATTACAAACTAATCTTCAAATTTGAAATATTTTGACATTACAAATTATTATACTCATTTCAAATTATTTTTTTTTATCACAAGTTATATCATTTTTATACGAATTAGAGAAGAAAACATATAGTGTTGTTTAATTTTAAAATGGCTTGGTTTACTCACGATTGTTGGTGTAAATTTTATATAAACTATTTTATATGATAAAATTCATAAATAAAAAAAAATCATATTATAATTGTTTTTAATATTTTATATTATTTTAATTTACTTGTTATAAATCACATATATTTTAGATAAAAGACTACAACTATAATTTAATTAGTAACTTTAATAATAAATATACGTAGTTTGATTATATATATTTATTTATAATTTGAACAGCAACTTCCATTATAAAAAGACATATCACTAAATTAATTTTTTATTTATTTTTGTAGTAATATCAAATTTGAACTTCTCTCATTAAGAAAATGAGACCTAGTGTATAATCAACTCACAATTAGTATGCTTTTATTTTTATATTTGTGTTAAACATGTTATTTTAAGAAATTGTATTTACATTTTTTTTTTTTTTTCTTCTAATAAGTTTTAAAAATTATTTTTAAAAGGAAATATAAAAATATAAAAATATTTTATTATTATGCTTTTGTTTTATTCATGGGCAATCTAGTCATTTTACAATGTTGAGGGTATTTTAGATATTTATTCAAAAATTTTGATCAATT
Organism: Litchi chinensis; assembly: GCA_019925255.1. Lineage (NCBI taxonomy): Eukaryota > Viridiplantae > Streptophyta > Magnoliopsida > Sapindales > Sapindaceae > Litchi > Litchi chinensis. The sequence continues at coordinate 28,296,277 of CM034462.1, read as the reverse complement.
GTTAAAATTGACGAAAATTAATTGACGATATAGAGATTTGATGTAATAAAATGGTAAATGTGTATTCACATTTTTTTAGCCATACCTCGAAGGGTGTGTAATTCATTCTTTACATAAACTCTCTCGTATTCCGACTATTTTATTCTTCTCTATCATGGAATTTTTTCTTAGCTTCTCTTCTTATATTCTCTAAAACCTCTTTGAGGTCTACTTTTTCCTTGGGCTGCTCAAACTTGAGTGTTAAGAGGGTGATCATTGACCCACCGCCACCAACAACCTTAACCTCCTTTTCTCTTGTAGGAAAGCTACTAAAGAGAGGGACCTTGAAATTAGCCACTTAAGGAGTCTCATTATTTGTTCTATATTTTGATATACCTATTGGTTAACTTCTACTTACTGTCAGTGAACAAGCATCTAGTGGTTAAGTTCTACTCACTAAGTTCATTAAGTAGACTAGTGGTTAAGTTTTAGAAGCACATCGTGTTTAACTTTGCACCCCGGGTTTGTTAAAAACCTACCTAGTGCTTTGTTTGACTAGGTCTAAAGAGAACTCCTTGTAGAATGTTAGAAAGGATATTGGGTATGACTCCACTATAAAAATTAACTCAATAATGAAGGTTTACTCTCACCTTACAATAATACAAACCCACATTCTCCACTAATGTGGGACTATCTGCATGCTTCTTCACCATGAGGTAAGCATCTGCACCCATGAGCATGGGTAGACTGAGCAAACCTAACGGTAAAAAAGTCTACTTCTGATATCATATTAATAATCATCAGACTCATTGAAAAGCCCAACAATGTAGGACTATTTAACCTTTTTTTTAAATATGCAACATGCCCACTTGGTAGCATTTACACTTATGATTAGTTTGGGTAGACAAAGCCCGACCCATCATTAAAATCACCTAACTCTGATACATGTTAATAAGAGTGACGATATTTTGCAACTCTCTAAAATCATATGTACACCCCTTAATTCATACAATTATAATTTTCTAATATTAACCTTAAATTAATTTAATTACACTTTAATTAAAAAATGATATTGTTATATTTTTTTTGGAAAGGAAATTATATTGTTATTTTTATAATTAAATTTGAATGACTTTTGGTTTAAGATGGTTTGTTGTAATCTAAATTCCAACGGTTCTTCATTGTTCTTAAAGTTGACGACTAGATCAACGTCTATAATTTGATCAAGAATCTCCTGCATATGAGGCACTTGGGTTCACCAACATATGTTGAAAGCAGGATATACATGTTGTATGATCAAACAATTAGACAAGTAAAGACTTACAGCTTGAATCCTGGTACGGGGAATTTCATCAAGAATAAAACCACTCTCTCCTCTATAGTATCATTCTCCCAGCCTCTTTGACAACAACACATAAATCACCTCCTCTGGAACAACTTCCCTTCATTTATAGCATTTGCAATCTAAATTCCACAACCAAATCACCATCTCTCGTTATAGTCTCATATACAACAAACCATTCTAATAATAAAAAAAAGACTATTAAATTCGAATAACTTTTGGTTAATTAAAAGATGATATTGTGGCGTCTTTTCCTATTCTTCCTCTACCATAAACACCACCTCTGTCCCTCCTATGGCCTCTCCTACTGCCTCTTCCACCTTAGCTTTTGGAACGTGGTTTACAGATTGCAGAGATGTTAATGGCTTTGGTGCGATTGACTTCTTCGATGTCAACAGAGAATTCATCGGGATGACTTTTGTTTTCAATGTTTTAATTTAATTACTTTTATAATTATTTATCTATAATATTTAAAAAACAAATAAATGAATAAACATAATTGGTAATATATAAGGTGTACTTATAAAATATGAATTCTTAAAAATCTTAATGGGGTGTAAATACAGAAAGCGGTGTACATACATTTTTAAGTGGTGGAAATATCGCGACTCTATTAGTAACCATCAAACTTATTAATGAGCCCAATTTTGACATCACGTAAATAACCATTAGACTTAAAAGCTTAAACTAATAGGAAAAAACTCAATTAATGTTACAAGGCTCTCTAATACACATGCCACTAGACCGTTAAACCCCAAAGCTTGAATTAATAGGAAAGAGTCCAACTAATGTTATTAAGCTCTCTAATATAGGTGCAACTAGCTAGTTTGATATATAAACTAAGCCCAAATACAAACATACAACAAATTCAAATATCAGTGATCAAATTCATATGACATAGATCTTTGTTATGTCAAAAAGGGTCTTAAGCGTAATTCTATTATGAAAACTAGCTTAAGAGGTTTATTCTCATCTTATAAAATACAGAAACCAACCTTCTTCAAACTGTTCTTGATTTTCATCAATTTGTGCCTAATGTCCCTGCAGGTTGGCTTTGTTTTTAAAAATTTTATCCATGTGACCAATCTAATTACAAGCTCTGCACCTAACACCAAACCTGTACCAACAATAATTTTCAATATGATTTCTCTTTTTGCAATATGGACATGATGGATATCTTCCTCTTCAGGCTCCACCTTTGTGGCTGTCACCCTCTTTCTTCTATTCTTCCTTTTCTCTCCAGATTGCTTCCTTCCTCCACTACTGCTTGGTAGTTTTTCTTTCAGCTTCGCTTGAGAAACTCCCTCTATGTTATCTTCACATTTGATTGCTCTCATTTGCTCAAAGGGTTGAAGAGCATTAATAACTTCTTTTAGAGTCAACTAAGAAATATCCTTTGAGTCTTCTAAGGATGAAAGTATAGACTCAAATCTTTCTGAAGCACTAACAAGAACCTTCACAACAATTTTCCTATCAGTTAACTCTTCACTTAACAATTTGATTTGATTGACAACTTTCATGAGTCATGATTCTGTAATCCTTGATAGTATCCCTCTCTTTTATTTAGAGAACTTCAAACTGCCCCCACAAATTTAGTACTTGGATCTATTTAGTTCTATCACAGCCTTGAAACTCCTCCTTAAGCTTCTCCCATGCGTCTTTTGTGGTTTCAGAGCCTTTATTCTTGTGAAAATCCCATCTGATAGAGCAGTGTGGATAATAGATAAGGCTTTGTATTTTCAGACATTCTTCACTACATTGCTTCATTTTTGCAATTGTTGGGTTTGCTTTTAAAGGAGGTGGATCTCTCCTTGTTTCAACTACATCCCACAAGTCAAATGCTCTTAAATAAGCCTTCATTTTTACTGCCCAAATAGGATAGTTTTCTCCTGTAAAAACTAGAGGGGAAGAAGTGTAAAAACTGCTTAAAGCCATGAGCTAATTCTCTAGAGTGTCAGGTTTATGAGGAAGGAAAGCCTAGCTGGTTTACTCTCACACTCATAGCTCTTAAAGATCAATGAGATCTGGAACTGTGTAGCAAAAACAACCTATTGCTGGAGTATAGTAAAAACAGAAAAAAAAAAGAAAGTAGTGCAGATCATCATATTTTCATTTATTTACAACTTTATAATACAAGCAATGGAGACAAATATATAACAGGTACAAAGTATGGGCAGAACCTAATACACATTTTATTTTTTTTTTTTTTTACTTTATCAAAACTTATCTCCTTAAAGGATCATCAATCCTTTGCTATCTAATCGCTGCCTAATCAAACTTATAAACTGTTAAACCGTGAAATCTATATAACAGTATATATACATTAACATTCGAACTTTAAAAACAGTGAAGTAATATACTGAAAACATACTTGTATTCGCAACGGATTGTTGGACGATCACACGTTGTTCAACTGGTCGGATTTCACCACGAAATCGGATTGAAATCTCTTTCCACAATGTAAGTACCTTTGCCTCTTCTTACTGTTTTCTCTCTGTTTCTGGTTTGCTATATGTTTTTACTTTTCTCCGAAAAAGCCATTATCAATGCTACCCATATGTGCGTATTTATCCGGAAGAAAACTGCCACATTCAGTTGCATTGCAACGTGCAAAATAAACTGCCATAAGAAAACTGGCAATGGCAGTTAACAAACCAAATCCATTTCTGATGGATCTTGGATCCAGATTTGGGTATTGGACCATTTTGGGTGAACCCGACCCAAGGCCCATATAACCCAACATCTCCCACTCACACAAGATGGGCTAAGTAGAATTAACAGAGAATAAACACTGGTGACCCCTTCATAATGAGGAGTACAGGCATTCATACAGATAAATACATTGTGTGACCTATGAACAACAAAATCTGAGGTAGGACTTGCTTTTTAAATCTCAATTGTACTTCTATACAAGAGATTATTAATGTGTTCATTGTTATGTCCTAGATTTAATAGAATTTTATTTGTTCAAGCATATTCAATCCCTTTAACATAACATGCTTGATCCTCTAATACTTCATATAATTACAATTGTGATTTCAAATCACAATTTGTCGACATGTAAATATATGAAAAATAAAATTCATTAAATCTTCCTATCTCACTTTCGTCTCTCGGTCAACAAAAATGACTGACATCATAGAAATGTCCCATAGGCCGCATTATCATGGCTGTAGAAAACACACTAATGATACAAGCATCACCTCGTTACTTTGAGACAAAGTGAATAGTCACTGAGGACATAGATAGAAGTTTTATAAACTTCAATGGAACTTACACAATGAGGAATTAGAGATAAATTCACTCATTTTCCACATTGGTCACAATAAGCACATGCTGTATGAAATGCATGTTACAGTGAATCTTGTCCCTCAACAGAGACTCGTATGTCTATTATGTTTATATTATTCACTGTACAAATCTTAGTTCAGACGCTCTCCTAACGTCTAACCTGAGTTTTTAAAAAGGCTCGCTTTCTAAGCACCTCTTGCTAAGAAACTCACATCTGGCTTAATCAGGTACTCCTTAAGAGAATAAACTCCAATTTATTCTCTAAAATATATGTGTCTCATCTTGGCTTGCTTTCCTAGCAACCAAGGCGACTGTACGTGTAAGAATACCAGTTTCAACCTGATGACATACTTTACATATTTCAAGTGAAATGAATATGTGCTAGTATTATGTAATAAATCTAATATTTATTCATAAATGGATATAGTTCAAAGTGACAATTACAACACTATAATCTACGCAAACCTAAAGACCTAGCATGTGACTTAAAAACATTCTCGTCACAGCTTTTGTAAGCGGGTCAACAACCATCTCATGCGTAGATATATATTTGATCGTTACATTTTTCTTTGTCACTATATCTCTAACAAAATTGTATTTAGTCTCTATATACTTCGATTTACTGTGATACTTTGCATCTTTAGTATAGGTAATGACTACCTGACTATCACAGTAAATGGTAATTGGCTTCTCCGCATCAACTTCTAAAATTAGATCTTCAAAAAATCTCTTAAGCCATACTGCTTCTTGAACTGCTGCTGAACACGCTATAAATTCAGCTTTCATGGTGGACAACGCAATACATGACTGTTTCTTACTACTCCAAGAGATAGCACCTTGGCTGAGCAAAAATGCATAACCTGAAGTAGATTTTCGCTCATCCAAGTCACCTCCCCAATCAGCGTCTATATACCCAATTAAACGCATATTACCACCTTGGTAGCATAGGGAGTAGTCTACAGTTCCTTTTAGATATGCTAATATTCTTTTCACGGCGATCCAATGTTTTTGACCGGGATTGGATTGATATCTACTAACTAATCCAACTGCATAGCAGATATCAGGTCTTGTACACATCATAGCATACATGAGACTTCCGATAGCACTGGAATAAGGAACTCTTTGCATTCTTGCATGCTCTTGTGGAGTCTTAGGACACATTTCGAGACTAAGAGTTTGTCCCTTCGAGATGGGAGTATCCATAGGCTTACAATCAGCCATGTGGAATCGTTCGAGAATCTTTTTAATATAAAGCTCTTATGATAAAGCTAAGATTCTCTTTGAACGATCTCTATTAATTTTAACTCCTAAAATATAGGCAGCTTCTCCTATATCTTTCATTTCGAAAGTTGTGGATAACCATTTTTTTATGGTCATCATAAACTCTTTGTCATTTCAGGCTAATAAAATATCGTCCACGTATAAAGACAAAATTATGAATTTGTCTTTTACCCGTTTAACATACACACAATGGTTCTTTTCTGTCATCTGAAATTCATAGGATATTACTGCCTCATGGAAACGAAGGTACCATTGTCTGGAGGATTGTTTCAAACCATAAATAGATCTTTTGAGCTTACAAACCTTTTGCTCTTGACCTTTTGAAATGAAATTTACTGGCTGTTCCATGTAAATTTCTTCCTCCAGTTCTCCATTGAGAAAAACTGTCTTTACATCCATCTGATGTAATTCCAGGTCTATGTGTGCAACGATAGCTAATATAAGGCGAATTGAAGCAAACCTTACCACAGGGGAGAAGGTTTCTTCATAATCTATACCCTCTTGTTGAGTATATCCTTTTGCTACTAATCTCGCCTTATACCTTTCTATTGAGCCGTCTGCCCTACGCTTGATACGGAGAACCCATTTGTTTCCAATGGCTTTCCGATCAGGTGGTAAATCAACCAAGTCCCAGACGTGGTTGCATTTCATTGACTCCATCTCTTCTTGCATAGCTTTAATCCAAAAATCTTTAGCAGGTGAGTTGAGAGCCTCATTTACATTCTTTGGCTCATCACTATCATGTGAAACAAGCATAAAAGCTTCCCCTTCGATCTCAAATCGACGACGAGGAACAACTTTACGGTCGCTTCTACGAATTGATAATTTCGAGGGTACTAACTCATTAGTCCCTATGCTCCCACTAGGAATAAATGAATGAGCTCTTTTAATAGCTTTATCACTCCCACTAGGGATAGAGTATTCAGACAATTCTCTATCTACCTCTAGTTGAGTGTTCGAATGCATATTATCATAAAATTCATTCAATTCGTAAAATTGAAAATCCTTTTCAATTTCACCCCTGCTAGGAAATTCATTCTCTAAAAAATTCATGTCACGTGATTCCAATTCAGTTATACTTCCATCGGAATTTTCTCCTATGAGTACATATCCTTTCGAGTACTAAGAGTATCTAATAAAGATACATTTCTTTCCTCTAGCACCCAACTTTCCATATTTACTGGACAAGTCGTGTACGTATCCTGCGCACCCCCAAGGTCGCATGTAGGTGAGATCAGGTTTCCTACCTGTCCATAATTCATAGGGTGTGGAAGATACTGACTTGGAAGAGACTCTATTTAGAATATAAGCAGCTGTTAGTAGTGCATCTCCCCAATAAGATATTGGGAGGTTCGCTTGTGCCATCATAGATCTTACCATCTCTAATAAAGTTCTATTCCTTCTTTCCGCTACACCATTTTGTTACGGAGTCCTAGGAATGGTCAATTGCCTAACAATACCTTTCTCTTGACACAATGTCTCAAATTGTTCAGAGAGGTATTCTCGTCCTCGATCAGTTCACAGGACTTTAACAGTTCTATCTAATTAATTCTCCACCATATTTAGATATAATCTAAAACAATCTAATGCTTCAGATTTATGTGAGATCAGATAAACATGACCATAACGAGTGTAATCATCTATGAAAGTTATAAAATACGAAGCACCACTTGTAGCTCTAACATTCGTAGGTCCACAAATATCAGAATGAACTAACTGTAATGAATTCTCAGCCTTAATTCCTTTTCTAAATGGTTTTCTAGTTGTTTTTCCTGCTAGACAATTTTCACATAGGGGCAAATCTATCTTATTGAGAGAACCTAAAAGTCCCTCTTTAGCCAATCTATTCATTCGATCCTGACCAATATGCCCTAGTCTAGCATGCCAAGTATTAACATCGATATTTGCAATATCAGAAGAAGCAATTAATGAAAAACAACCATCATCATCATAATAACCGTTCATCTCGGTATTTAATACAATAAAACCATCTAATAAATATCTAGTGCCAATCTTAATAGAATCCAAATAGATGTTCATACAATCACCATAAAAATTTAAAACATATCCCAACTGAAGAAGTATTGGTACAGAAACTAAATTTCGCCGAATATCAGGAGCAAATAATACATCGTGGAGATAGAGTACTTGACCTCCATATAAAACAAGTTTGCAAGTGCCAATACCCTTCACCTCAACACGTGAGTTGTTCCCCACATATATCCATCTTGATCCTTGGCTTATTCGACGATACTCCACAAATGCTCCTCGATCTCTAGCTACATGATCGATCGCTCCTGAGTCTACAGTCCATAAAGGACGAGATTCAGTGAGTAATACTGAGCTAGAAACATAAGCATAATTAACTATGTCGGAGTGATATTGTACATTTTCCTTCTTTTGCTCTGTACATTCACGAGCAAAATGGCCCAACTGGCCACAGTTGAAACAGGTCATCTTAGCCTTATCCCTCTTAGCCCCAGTGCGCTTGCCCTTCTCGCGCTTTCCGATCTCACTCTCCTTAAACTTGGAATTTATATTCCTTTTCTTGAAGTTCCTCTTCCATCCTTTGCGCTTAAAGCCTAAGCCTTTGCGCTTGCTGGATTCAGCCATATAAAGCTGACCGGAAGCCTTAGCCGCTTCTAAGCGCTCGTCTTCCAATTCAACATGACGTGCAATATCATCAAATGTCTTGATATTGTCATTATGAGTCATGTTGATCTTTATGTTCTCCCAGCTGGAGGGAAGAGATCGGATCACAACCTGTACTTACTGCTCATCAGTGAGATTATGCCCAGCAGTTTTGAGCTCACGAATCATGTTTGATATCTCTCTAAGGTGTTGCCTCATATTATGATTTTGACGCTTCCTATAGGTGTCAAACTTAATAGTGAGCCTCCTCAGCTTAGTGGTTGAAGTACCACCATACTTGTCTTTCAAAGCTATCCACATGTCTTGGGCAGTCTCATAACCTTCATATATGCACATGAGATCATCATCCATGCTGCTCAGGATCGTAATTCGAGCAATGCTATTCTTTTTTTTCCATGTCTGATAGATCTCCATGCCTCTTCTGCATTGAGCAGATGTACCTGACTGGGGCATCACCATAGTATTTGTCAGGGTCTCAAGAACATCTTGCTCTTCGAGAATATACTGAATTTTCCGATGCTAGATATCATAGTTGTCACCATTCAGTTTTTCTCCCTTATTTAGTTCAGCGATGATATTCTTTGAAGTTGAAGCCATTTCCTGAAATAATATCTATTTCTATTTAGAGACTTTCTATCTATATCATTCTATTTCTGTACTAGCACATCTATTAACATTTCACTATTACAATGCAGCAACCATATACTCATAAATATGAAAAAAAGGAATCCTTGTATAGGAATCGAAAAAATGGTCAAGCCACCTATCATCATCCACTTCCAATTATTCACTAAACCATACTTATAAGTGTACTTGCGCAAAACAGTCCTAATGTCATTCTAGAATTTGATTAGGACACCCACATAAATATCATTATACATGGTGCAATAAAAATGAAACAAGATTTCATATATAAATAATGAATAAAGAAATTACACCATCCATTAAACAATGCACAATCTAAAATATCCAACAGAAAAGTAATATATACAATGAAATTACAATAAAATAAACACAACATCAACCAGACATATAATGGGAATGTCAATCAATCTCATCATGAAACTCTCTCATGTACTGATCGAAATCAATTGTCATTTCCGGATCCTCCTCATCTGATGAGATATCTATTACATCAATCATCTCATCATCAGGAGCATCCAAAACATCGATGTCCTCATCATCTGATATGTCTATAACCTCGATATCATCCTCGTCATCCGAAATGACTATCACATCAGTCGGATAATCAGAAGGCACATAATCTGGAGGCTCGACGCCCTCCTCATCATCAGATATGATAATGACATCAGCTGGATAGTCAGAAGGCACATAGTCTGGAGGCTCAACGCCCTCCTCGTCATCAGACAAGACAATGATATCATCTGGATCATCAGAAATATCGATGATATCAGGACTCTTAACTATCTCGATGACCTCTTCAACTTCCTCATTAGAATCAGTAAAGTGATGAATAACACGATAAGCCATCTACAAATTTATCATGTTAAACATATTAATTTATTTAGCACAACATTACTAAATGAAATCTTTTATTAATCAAATAGGTTAATAAATAATAATATCAACAATAATAATAAATAAATAATTTAATAATTTTTTTTTTTTTGAAAAATTTCTGGCGATCGGACCGCCGTCGACGGCGGCGCATGAGCTTCATGCGCCACCGACCGTCGCGATCATGTGCCCCGGTCTGGGCCGCGCGTGCAGCACAAATGCAGCAACACAACAACCTGAGCGACACGTGGCAGGCTCTGACTGGCCATTTATTCTGACACATGGTAGCACCACACTCTTCCACGTCGTCAGACACATGGCACAATCTGGCTCGCCTAGATTGTGACACGTGGAGACACGTGGTCGAATAGTATTTCGCCACATGTCATTCACGTGGCCCAACCTTACTGGATCACTTGTTGTCCACGTGTCTCAATCAAAATCTAACACGTCATCTGAACGACGTGGCCCCTCCCCTGATCAACACGTGGCGGAGCACTGTTCATCGTCTTTAACAGGCTCCAGCCATTTTTCTAGAAATCGCAGTTTTCAAGGCAAAATTTCAAATTCGTTTTACTTACTCGTTTTAAATCCAAATTTGTCATATTATATACCGTTGGAAAGCTCTCTTCGAGACCTTTCCAATGGTAATAATAAAACCAAAGTAAGCAAGTTTACTAACATTAAATTTAAGGAACATATTCGGGTCAAATTTTCAGTTCTTCCCAAAATAACATTCTAAATGCCTTAAATTCAACATGTAATCAAATTTCATGTAATTATAACAACTTTCTACCAGCAAATAACGACAACTCATGCTCTGATACCTATGTTAAACCATGAAATCTATATAACAGTATATATACATTAACATTCGAACTTTAAAAACAGTGAAGTAATATACTGAAAACATACTTGTATTCGTAGTGGATTGTTGGACAATCACATGTTGTTCAACTGGTCGGATTTCACCACAAAATCAGATTGAAATCTCTTTCCACAATGTAAGTACCCTTGCCTCTTCTTATTGTTTTCTCTCTGTTTCTGGTTTGCTGTATGTTTTTACTTTTCTCCGAAAAAGCCACTATCAGTGCTGCCCATATGTGCGTATTTATCCGGAAGAAAACTGCCACATTCAGTTGCATTGCAACATGCAAAATAAACTGCCATCAGAAAACTGACAATGGCAGTTAACAAACCAAATTCATTTCTGATGAATCTTGGATCTAGATTTGGGTATTGGGCCATCTTGGGTGAACCCGACCCAAGGCCCATATAATCCAACATAAACAAAACACACAAAATACAATTTTCTTTCTGGAGTATCCAGAAAAAATCTCAAAGTCTAACAAACTTTCCAATTGTTCATCTCTTAAGAGTAAGATTTACTGAATTTAAAATTTGTAATAACCAATTGCTTCTTTTCTTGTCGAGTTTGCTAACCAGACTACACTCTCGTTCAGTCGTTCTAGCTTATCAAAATAAGATAGCCTGTGCTATTTATCATCAACATCCCAGAAGAATCACCGATGGGGTTGATTCTGTTTGCAAGTACCAAATCCCGACATAGCGATTTCGAACCAGAACTGAAGAAACCAAGATCAAAGCTTTCGTCACTTGAAACCAATGTCCTGTCATCGTCTCTAATATGGTTAGATGAACCAATAGATTCAGATGTATAAGAGAATTCATAGAACAACAACAATAACTTAAAATTGATAAACAAAAAACAAAGAATATACATTGGTGGCTGTATTTTGAGTTCTCTTCTGCAACCAAACTATAAATAAGCACCAATAAAAAATGATCCATCGAAAATAATATTCACTACGAGAAAATAGCAATATGGCAACATTTAGATAGCAACGTACGTACGCTTCATGTTGCCGTAATCATGTAACGCAACACGCAAAAAATGTGTGTTGTAGAAGTTATGGATGGCTGCACGCAATTTACGTTGCCTATAAAAGGACACATTCAGCAACTTATTTTATAGACAAAGTTGCTATTACAACATGTACCACAACATGCCGGTGAAACAATGTTGCAAAATGAAATATTTTTAATTTTTTTAATTGAAAAAAGGAAATGAAAATATAAAAGGAAACAAAAAAATAATCCCTAAACCTCACTTTTGTCTCTTGGTCAACACTCACCCCTCACCCTCACTACCAGTCTCTTCCCCTTCATTGCCACTACTGCCAGTCTCTTCCTTCAGCTTCAGCTCTCAAACATCCTCAAAACCTCATTGATCTTCCTCTGATTCGACACCAAACACCTCTCCTCCTTTAATCCTCCACAAAATGCCTTCCTCATCACCAAACACTCTTTTGAGCAGAGTACATCTCCTTCACCTCCTTGAACGATATCCTGTAACTTTCCTTCCTTCGCCGCTCCTCCACCGCTGGCAGCGGCTTCGAGCAGGGTGAGTAACCACAAATGTTCGCGATTGACTGCTCTGTCACCATGTCCTCATAGTCACCAAGTCCTCTGCTAACCCTGCACTCTCACTCGTCGTCGACCGGTCCAAGTGAGATTCGAAATCAGTTAAAGAGGCAGCTGAGAGGAGCAGACCCTTAAATCCTAAACTCATATTTTTTGGTTTTATTTTTATCTTAAAAAGGGAGGCAGAGCACTAGGAAAAGCTAGAGAGTAGAAATATACCGAATATGATTTTTAAATTGAGGTGTCAATTTATAATTTCTTTCAGTTTCTTTAAAGTTCTTGCAAGCATCCCTTGATTGTTGTTCGATTTATTGTTGTTTACAATTAGATAACAGAGGAACTGCTCAATGTGGATTGAAGTTTGAAGGTGCTCTCAAACATATTATGGTTGTTTAATAGGTTCTTCATATTATAGGTTCTTCTTTCTCTTTCTCTCTCTATTTCACATCAATTTGTTATGGGTGCGTTTGTTTTTGTAGTTTTAGGTTGAAAATTTACACTAGAAATCTGCAATGCTACCTATTCGATGGAATGTCTGATGGATGGATAGTCGTTGTTTACTGTCTGACAATTGAGAGTTTATCTTTATCTCTCTCTTCTTTTTCGACGAAAAGAGATATGATCTCTCTTTCCTCTGGTTTCCTTTGTTAATGTGATGCTCTATTTTGTGGTTATTTTATTGGATACTTTGGCTTGCTTAATTGTAGCAAACGTTTTACATATCGAGTGTCTCCTAAGCTACTAAATCTCTCTCTACCTCACTAGTGGCTGACTCGTATGTTTTATTTGGTATGATTAGATGGGCCTGTCAAGCTGATGCAAGTTTGTTATTTCTATTGAATTTATGTCAAAGGCCTTAATGTGTTAGTGAATTCACTTGGAAAGCTTTGAGTAATGATTGACATTTTGTACTCCATTGATATGGGATTCTTACTATAGAGATTTTTTTTTTTTTAACACTTTTAGATCGGCATTTTATATAAATTGAAGTATTTGGTGAGCAATTTTAATTTTATTGATTAATGAATTTTGTGATTTGCAAGTGACTAGAGTTTTTAGATCTTTGAAGCTTAAGTTGACTACCACATAATATTTTTACAAGCTTTGAGATGGGTGGTGAAATATATATGTATTTTTCATTCAGTCCATCAACATAGTAAGGATAAGTCTTCAACTTTTTGTACCTAGAAAGATTGTTCCTTAGTTTTTACTTTCCCCTATGATTAAACGTGTTTGCTGGATGGTTAACATTTGATTATGAAGATAATAAGTTAACCTAAAGGAGTTTCACGTTGGTTGCTTGTGGGATAGTGGGATGTGTGATTTAAAAGTAAGTCCAGGAACCATAAGACAATTATTATTAGTAAGCTTGTTGATTGAAAAAATAGTATTTTTATGAACCCTTTTGCAGGAGGTTCCCGTCAGTCACTGGTTTCGTTATGATGTATATATGTTGCTTTACAAGATCTTGTTTTTAAGAAAGAACAGAGGATTCCAACTTCATGGTTAAGTACAATAAACGAGTTTTTTTCTCATTCTTTTTTTATACTTTAAAACAAGTTGATTAATTATTATTTATTTTGATTTCCGATAAGTTTGGAGCTGCCCTGGCCCTTGTAAAGTCAGATATTGGTGGTAACATTATAGTAAGACATGCATATTTTGAACATTATCACTCAATTTAGATATACAATGTATTTGTCTTAAGACATATCTCTTATATGTCCTGCAATGATAAACACTGCTTACAAGTTATAGTTTCTTATTCTACTATTTTTGAAATATCTCATGGATTATATTTGCTCTTGGTAGTTATATGGTGTAATCAAAACAAGTTCTTGCGGGTTGTATTTGGTATTCTTTGTTGGGAATTTGAATGCTGATGTACACCTTATTCATACATTTAGTCAAAATCTGTACCTTTTCCCAAAAAGTATGATATTTTGCATTTTACATGTGTCCTCTAGTATTGAACTTATCTCATTTGCTCATTTTTCTTATAGAGGTTGAAGAATAAATATGATCCAATCCTAGAGTTTGAACACTTCTATAGCATGGTTCAAGCGGAAATTGTTAGGATTTTGGGTTCATGAGTAGTATCGTTACCATAGGTTTTTGTGATTATGTGATACTATGTACATATGAGTACTAATAATGATATGTATATAAGTACATATATCACATACTATAATAGGATTTTGTAGTCTTTGTTATGTAAGTAATTTTATGGAATTATATGTATTATTGGTGACGGATTATGAAATTAATGAATACATTAATTTCTTTACAAATTGAAATTAATATTGTTGTAATCAATATGAGCTATATATATATATATATATATATGTAGCACCATATTAATTCATTTAAAAAAATATGTACAATAGTTCAATCATTCATTTCAACCAAACATAAAAAAAAAAAGGATTTTGCAACATATTTTGTATGTTGCATTAAACTTTACAGCAATATACAATTAAAATTGTGGTAGATATACGACTACACACTATTGTGCATTGCTGTAACCAATCATGAAAACTTAAAAGTTTATATTGCAACATGCAGTGTATGTTGCTATAATTTTTATGGCAACATATAACGTCATGTTATTGATAATATAAAGCAACATGAGATTAACGTTGCTAAAGGAGTGCACTTTTTGGCTACATACTCTTCTGATAAATTAAGGTGTGCGTTGCGAAAGGTTTTAGCAACATATTATGCATGTTGTCGTACTGTTGATTTCTTGTATTAATTGACCCGTGACCCAAAAGATTCTTAACTACTATTTGATTCACAAAAAATTTAACAAGTAGCTAAAATTCGTGAAATGTGAAGAAAAAAACCCCAGTATAGGACACAGTCCACATGTCCCATCAAAATAAAAATGGGTTGATTGGAAATATGTTCAAAAGAACATGAGTAAACCCTAATAACAACCAAGCTCTTAACTCACTCTGAACTGGCTGAGTATTGAACTCACAACCAAGCTCACTCGCTCTATCTCACTAGACATCTTGCTACATCTTCGTTTACATTATAAACAAAGAATAAGATCTCTAGTATAACATCAGTTTATAAAATCACAAAGTAATCCAAAACCAGTTTGAAAACACTATTCCTTGTTGGAAACAGCTTTTCTTCCTCCCAAAGCAATTAGAATCTTATTAGAATACAAAATCTCATCTATTTCCACTCAAACTTGAACCCATCAACTTCTTGGGACAAATGCAAGTCTGTTCACCCTCATTTTCCTGTGCTGTTTACGGTGTTTGATCCCTCTTCGACTAAGCCTTTTAACGGTATCTTACTTATTTAAAACGAACATTGTTTAGGCCATTTTTGTATCAATTAAAGTTTAGCTTAGGAATTTTTATCATAATCCTAATAGTTGGGATCTATGTTGCTATTCTTTAAATGGCAAAAGGTGGTATCCCCTAGTCATGCATGCCAAAGATCAAGAAATAATTAAATAAGACAGCGATAATATTATCAAGGTTTCCATTTTAATGTCTAATTTGATATTAAGATTCTAAAGGAGAGAAATACTGGAAGGAGATAGCCGAAGGAAGGCAACTACGTAAGGGTAGACCTAAGTTTCATGTTTCATACCTAGTTGTATATTCTCTATTTATAAAGGAGACGACAAATGTCCTGGCGGATTCAATCTCTTTTAAGATGTATGCCTTATGCACCAGGTTTGGCTTTATAGGATATAGGTTTTCAATACATGGTTTTCCTTAGTGAATTAGAGTCAGGATCTTAACCTTGTTTTTTTACCTATATTTTGTAAAAGGAGTTTGTACTTAAATAATGAATGAGAGAGGAAAATTATAACAATTTTGACTATCTGTAATTTGTTATATTGACGTGTCATAAAATTATAAAAAATCTAAGAAAAAACATGAAAGGAGAGAATCCTAGCTTAGCCAATCAAGGATGTACATTTCCATGTCATGCACAGATGTGTTGCCATATGGCATTGATTTTGCAAGGTACGACTTGGTGCATCATTCTTTGATAGTCCTTTATTTGGTTGCCACAAGTCTTTTGTCAATATCCGTGAAGACAGTAGGTCTTCTACTAATGAAACTTTATGGGGTGTATTCAATTTAGAGTGTATTGGAGTTTGATGATTTTTTTTTTTTAATAATAGATTTTAGTGGGATTCATAGATTCGATAGATTCTATATTGATTTTGTTAGAATTATTTAAAAAATCTTATGAACTCTTGAGGAGAATGATACAATTTGTTATGAATGTTTTTCTTTATAAAATCACATTAAAATTCATCCAAATTCATTCAAATTTATCACCTAAATGAAATATGTGAAATCAATGACTTTTTTAATACACCTAAATTTTATTAGATACTATGTAAATCTAAATTAAATACATTTAAAGTAGATTGAAATCCATACAAATCCAAATGCATATGATTAGTGCATAAAAATACATTTTTAATATTAGAAAATTAATTGCATTTGTCAAAATATATTATTTGATGAAGCATATTTATTTAATTATTTTTAAGAATGTAATTAGTTTGATCATTTGATTTATGTATTTTTATGCTCATAAAATTGATATTTTGGACATGATTTCTAAGTATTTATATTGGGTTTTTTGTGATTTTCAGAAAACATTTTCAAAAGGCCCAATTCAAGAATACACCAGCCCATACCATGCGGTAGGCCCAAGTTGCCTAGCCCATCACTTAAACACAACTCCAAGTCAAGTGAAAAAACAAGTCAGTTCTTCTCCAAGCCGCAACCTCCGCAGGTCCATAGCTGGTGACCCTTGTTCTCGGCCGAAGCAAGTCCGAAAGCCATCGCCCAGCGAAGTCGTCCGTCAAGCACTGCCGCGAAGCTTCTCTTCTCCACCTAGAGGTTTCGGTTTATGACCAAATCAGCAGACCCGTTTTCGTCAGATGCTCCCTTATAAGAAAGTCACTTGTGCAAGACTGTTTTATAGAGGTCAGCTTATTGCTTCTGTTTTCTTTGATTCCATATATTTCGATAATAGAAGGATGAGATGACTTCATTTTTTCTCCGTAGAATTTGTGAAATAATGAGCAAGCTAGGAGAATTTTAGGGTAAGGCCGAGGGTTGATCTTAATCTTAAATTTGCAGTTATTTAAGTTTGATTTCTTTTAAGTTTTTCGATGTTTATGCTTAAACTCTCTTTGAAATTTTAATTCCAGAATTTATATTTTGCAGTTTCATATAATTTCAGTCATCTATATGTAATTTATGTTGAAATTATAGCTTTTAGTTTAATATATTTATAAATTGATTTTCGACTGTAATATTATTAGTTTAATATATTATCGTTTTTAGATAATTTATAAAATAGATCTGATTTTATTTTTAATTAGAAAAAGTTTTTGCAAATATCACTTTTAATTTATTTGACTTTCAAATGCATATTTTTTAATTGGTTGTTTGGGTCGTAAAATATACGATTGGGTAATAATTATAGAAATCAAGCTTGGTAATAATAAAATAAAAAATTAAGTAACCCTCAAAGTTTTGTTATTCTCTCTATTGGTTGCTATTTTTTTTTTTTTAATTTGTTCCATTCATTTTCTATTTAAAATTCTCAAGTAATTCTTCAAAGGTAATATTCTGGGCTTAAACAGAATACACTTAGATTTTAATTGATTCCAAACAAATCTAGATTAAATATATATAGATTTAATTGAAATTCATTCAAATCCTGATTGAATACACTTAAATTTTTTAAATCCTTTAAATTCTAATGAAATCTTAAATTGAATACACCCCCTTAATTTTTGCCCACCAAATTTCTTTATGAGAAAGTCATGTCATGTTAATGTAAAACCATTTCGTTATTGGAAGATTGAAAGGGCTTCATAGACATTCACATAAGAAATCTTTGGTTAATCGTGTCTTATGTCAAGGCCTGTGGCAGTTTGGGCAGATTTTTACGTATAACAAGTTTAAACCATTAGCAGAATTCAATCGTGTTCAAGTGTTGTATGTTATCTATCAAATTAGAGTATTCAAATGAGAAATATGATGGGCAAAATTTGATATTAGCTAGCATGTTGTTCCTCAATTTCAAGAAATGTCAACAAAGGACAAGATTTAGTTGAAGTTGACGATTATCTTAATAGAATTATTTGAGCAATTAGAATTTTTAATCTACATTATAAAGCATTAAATTAATGGATGTTGATTAAATCTCAAGGCTGATATAGAAAATACCTCATAAATCTCTAAACTATAAAAAAGAATCAACAAAAGTACGATGATAGGTGATAAAAGAGTCCAGAAATTTAATTGCTATTTAAGATCTTCAACTCAAAAGCATCAGATCAGGACTGAAAATACTATTTAAAATCTTTTATAACGGGCTTCTAACAGTGAGATGGTAATATCATTGAATGAAGGTAACTCAGGCTTGTTTGAAGAGTCTTGTTCAAGCATTTTGCTATCCGTTAGGAAACCAGGCTGTTTAGGCTGAGGCAATGCAATCTCACATCCCAGCATAAGGACCACAGATGACATGGTTGGTCTGTTGTCCGGTTGACGTTCCATACACAAGAGACTAATGTGGATGGACCGTAAGACTTCTGATGCATTGCATGATTCTTTAATAATTGGATCAATCAGTTCCAAAGGCTTGCCTTCTTTCCACAATTTCCATGCCTAAAGTACAAAGAAATATGTTATTCATTCATGTTTTGCCATTTTAATACAGTTAAAAAAAAAGACACGTTTACTGAAATTTTGTTGAAAAAGACGTAATAGTGTTCACTTACATGTCCTATAAGACTGAGATTGTGGTTTGGGTGACAAAATCCTCTCCTTTTTTTTCCACTTAATAACTCCAACAATAAAATACCAAAACTAAAAATATCAGATTTTGTTGAGAATATACCATCGATAGCATATTCCGGTGCCATATAACCACTGTAGAAACATATTTAAAAATTAATTATGTTAAAAAATTGAAAGCAATTACAAGAATTACAAGTCAATACTTACTACGTTCCAACTACTCTGTTCGTGTTTTTTGCTGCTTGATCTCCATTAAAAATCCTAGCTAAGCCAAAATCTGAAATTTTTGGGTTCAACTCATGATCAAGCAATATATTACTTGTTTTCAAATCTCCGTGTATAATGCGTAATCTAGAATCTTGATGGAGATAGATAAGGCCTCTAGCAATCTTGCAAATAATTTGGAAACGCTTGGACCAGTCTAGCAACTTGCTTCTTGTTTGATCTGTGGATTTAATAATAAGGTTAATTAAGGATGCTGCTTGAATTGGGGAAAAAAAAAAAAATCGAGTTTATTTGACAGAATAGAAATGTCATTAGTAGAGATTTCTAAATAGAGAACTTCTGAGAGATTCAGACCAAAAATAAAGTGATCTACACTTTTGTTGGGCATAAATTCATATATCAAAATTTTCTCCTCTCCTTGAATGCAACAACCAAGAAGCTTTACAAGATTTCGATGCTGCAATTTAGCAATTAGTATAACTTCATTTTTGAACTCATTTAATCCTTGTCCCGAAATCTTTGAAAGCCTCTTTACAGCGATTTCCTATCCATCTTCCAATATACCCTGAGAAATATTTATGTGAAATAAATTGTAATATCGAGTAAGATAAGCAAGTGAATAATATTCTAATGTCATATTAGTAGTTACTACACCTAAAAACTTAATTGTCAAATAAGGGCCTAAATATTAATGGAAAACTCTAACACTAGCATGTTGCAAGTTTACCTTGTATACAGGTCCATAGCCACCTTCTCCAAGCTTGTTGTCAAAAGAAAAGTTATTGGTGGCACGAGCAATTGTAACAAACTCAAATAATGGTAGTTCCAAGTCTTCAATCTCTTGAAGAGTTTTCTCTGAAATAAGAAATATATGTGTTAATTGTAAGAGTAATGTTGTTTTATGTTACGATCATATTTGTATAATAAATGGGATTAGATTGGATGTAAATCTATCTTTTTATCTATTAGTTTTTATCTTGAATCATTAATTATATGTTGAAGTTGCTGCATAAATTAGAGACTTGTGATTAATAAAAGTGAAGTTGCTTTGATCTTAAAAAATATGTTAGTATTTGTTAGCATTTGGGAGGTTCTGGTTTCCCTGAAGCAAGCCAGATTTTATTTTTGGTGTCATCAAAATGTGCACGTAACACTTTATGTAGTAGAATCATAATATCATCTAAAATGGACACATTTAAATTGAAATAATTTGGAGAAGTGAAAGGCATTTACAAGCAATCAAGTGAGGATAGATTTTTGTGACAGAGAGAAAGATGTTACCTAAATTTGCCCTGCTTTTGTAAATGTAGTAGCCTACTATAAGAACCCCAGCAACCGTGGCAATGGTAATAACGACTATTACCACTATCTTCATCTTAAGCGCATCTTTAGTCCCTTGATAGGCAATATTGATGTAGCAATGCAATATAGTTAAAATCAAAACAATTAAGTCAAATTACAGGTAAAATATACGTGCAGAAGCTATAGCAAGAACCTGGTTTATGTGCCGATCACATAAGCCTACCTCTATGCCTACCTCTATCTATAGATACATATGTTAACAAATTTAAGAAAAAAAACAGAACAACACATGCAAAACAATAGATATGGTGAGCTTAATTCACTTGAACACCCAAATGCTCATTTGGGAGAAACATAAGATATGAAAGTCTACCTAGTTCTGAAGCAGACATTCGTATAAATAGTTTCATCCCGCCTTCTGAATACTGTCTGATATCAATCAGATCACCGAACCACATAGCACAGCCGCTGCCTCCTCCTCTAATATCTGAGTTTGTGTATGCCATACAAGAAGAGTTCTCTAAGCATTTCTCCTTGCATTGCCAGAGATTCATACTTGCGTTCACCAAAGAATGTGTTGCATCTGGCCATTTCAACCCATCTAATTCGATAAACCCATCTAGTTTTGAGTAGTTCAATGGCTTGTTGCGCACGCAACCTTGAGACCAGTCCTGATATCCTGCTGATTTAGGCTTGAAGCCTTCGAGACACTGGCAGATCGGAAACTGAGTGGTGATACAATTCCCATAGGCACCACAAAGACCATAATTGTCACAGTAATCTCTTGGCTTGTATGAATACAATGTCCAACTTTGAGTTGCTTCACTCCATATGAATCGTTCTCGTACATATCTGGTTTGGTTCATAACAAGCCTTGAGATTATTGATTTATCTTTCACATTGAAAGTGTAATACACTTCATCCTCATTAGACACAAAATTGAACTCAAAAACAGTATTAGACCTAAATTGAGGCAAACTAAATCTAACGCCATTCCATGGACCGTTCCTGTAATACTTGTTTGATCCCTTCCACATAAATCCCTCAGGGTTCTCTTGCAGTTGGAACCCATAAGTGAAGTCTCCAGGAGATGGATCATCCCAGCTCTTCCATGCTGTTAAACGCCGTTCAAGACCACTCTTTAAGTCCCATCCAAGCTTCATTTCCGGTAGCAAGGTATCAGATGGATAGTCAAAACTCTGCCACAAATAACTTCCCAATTGTTCATCTCTTAGAACAAGATTTCCTGAATTTAAAAGTTGCAATAAAACCGAACCCTTTGCTTCTTTTCTTGTCGTGTTTGCTGACCAGACTACACTCTTGTTCTGGCTCATCAGACCAAGATAGCCTGTACTGTTTATCATCAACATCCCAGAAGAATCATTGATGGGGTTGATTCTGTTCGCAACCCAAACAACAGTTCTAACTGGGATATTCTTGTACCATATCCCCACATAACGGTTCTTCGAACTACCAGGACTGAAGAAACCGAACTCAAAGATTCCATTTTTGGAAACCAACGTTCTGCCATCATCACTAATAAAGTTAGATGAACTGATAGTGTCAGATGCGTTAGAGAATTCATAGAACAACAACAATAACTTAAAACTGATAAATAAGAAACAAAGACTATTCATATTGGTGGCTATACTTTGAGGTCTCTCCTGGAGTAAAGTTACAAATAAGCACCATAAAAGATGATCCCTTGGAATATAATAATATTTTATTCACAGAACGTTGACCAAATAGCTGAAATTCGTTAAATGTGAAAGAAAAAAACCAGTAAACCCTAGTCCACACATCCCATTAAAATTATCAGTATTTGAGAATAGAAAAGAGAAAATTAGAAAATATGAATATAATATTTATTGATAGCAAAGTGGAGGGAAATTACTTATAGCACTTATAGAAATAAGAATGGAAGAATGATTTGGTATCAAAATAGTTTGGAATTGAAAGATATATTGGAATCAGAATAAATTGTTTACTTTAATTATAAAAATCAAAATCGGAATCAATATTATTCCCATTGAACTATTTACTTTACTTTGAAATCAGAATTAATTAATTATTAGTTACAAAAATGCTCTTGAAAAAATTATGAATTAATTATAATACGCAAAATTGTGTTTAAGATAAAATGTTATCTTTTTGTCATGTAATTCATCATAATGGGTTAAAATTTTTTTTCTTAATAATATTATTGTAAGCATATTGTGTATCATTTTTTTTTTCCTGAAAGAACATATTGTGTATCTATATTGTATTTATATTATATATCAAGTCATGATTTTTTTATTTTTTGATATAAAATGTTACCCAATGATATGCTTATAATAATATTGTTAAAAAAACTGTCTTAACAATATTATTGTAAACATATATACATATTTTTATATATAAAAAGTTGTGATTTAATATATATTGTGTTTCTATATTGTTATTATTATTATTTTTTAAAGAAATGTATAAAAGACTTTTTACGTTATAAAAGAAAATGAAAATGAGATTCCCAAATAGGGTGGAGGCAATAGATTCTCATTCTACAATTCCAAATTCTTATAAGACTCACAATTTCATTCACATTATGAATGATTTTAGAGCAAATAAACACTATTAATCATTCTCATTCTCATCCCTCATTTTCATTTCCAAATCTATCAAGTAAACACACCATAAATCAATTCGGGTTTAAAATTTTGGTCAAAGGGACAAAATTGATGAATTTTCATAAACTTTATAGATGATGGGTCCATAAACCAATTTGAGAAGTGATATTCGTTTTAAATTTCTTTGTGACTTAAATTCCTACACATGAAAATGATATGTTTGACATAAGTGTATTGAAACATCCGCAGTGCTACAATATTCTACCCGAAATATGCGCAGTGTACAGGTTTCCATTTTTCGAAATCAAGGTCCTGCCATCATCACTAATAAAGTTAGATGAACTGATAGTGCCAGATGCTTAAGAGAATTCATAGAACAACAACAATAACTTAAAACTGATCAACAGGACAGAAACAATATGCATTGTGGCTATACATAAAGATTTTTCCTGTAAAAAAGTTATAAATAAACATAGCAAAAATATGATACATCTGAAATAATATTGACCGGTAAATGAGATGATTATGAATCTATGCCAATCATAATTGGTTGCCAGGATTAGTCATCAAAGTAAGGGATTCTCTATGAGGTTATTGTTTTTGTTAAGAGTTTTTATGAGAGGAGTCTAAGTTTGAATAATGCATAAAAGGAAAAAAAAAAGTAACAATTTTAGTTATCCACTACTTTTTATGTTGACGTGTCCCTAAATTATTATCAAAAGTCTAACATAACAAAGAATTCCTACTCTAGTCATTAATGAACTTATATTTTCCAAGGTAGGTTCACAAATGTGACATTGCTTTAAAATTTCATTGTGACACAAATTTCCACTCATGGAAATTATATGTTTGACATAAGTGTATTGAAATATGCGCAAGCTACAATAATTCTCCCCACATGCATTTCCTCAAAGAAGAAACCACTTTGTCTCATTAAACACACGAAATTAAATCGACCGGCATTGTGATGGGAAGAAAAGAGTTGGAGTATAAAGAATAATTAGTCTGATAATAAAGGCTGATTGAATAATCCACTTGTAAATTATTTTCTTTTCTTTTATCTTTTTGTTCTTTTGTTTTGTTTTTTTGTTTTGTTTTGTTTTGTTTTGTTTTGTTTCTTTTTTTTTGTTGACATTTCAGCTTGTAGTTTTGTGTTGTGGGTATAATTTGGACTATGTAAATGGGTTGGTAAAAGCCCAATGAACTGACCTAGAGAGTTGATTCAATAGATAAAACCTAAGATCCAAAGAATGAACCCAACTTTTAGGTCTTAGCTTGTTGATGAGCTCTCAGCTCTCAGGTCTCAGCTTGCTGATCAGCTCTCAGCTCTCAGATCTCAGCATCTAGCTCGCAATATCCAGCTCGCAGGATTGAGCTCTTAGCTCACTATGTATCCAGCTTGTTACTCAAAGCAGGGTCTAACTCGAGGTTATCCAAGACAGGCTCTAGCTCGTATAATGAACAGTTAGATAAGGAAGTTTTCTAGAAAAGGTAGTGACCTGATTTGATCATGATTCTTCTACTAGAATTGAAAATAAATTCAAATTTGAATTCAGTCAACGTGATCTTTGATTTTACGGAATAGTTTCCTGATTCAGTGCTAACTGATTAGGAAGGGTAATGTTATACCTATTTTTGGGACTACAAAAATGGGCTGGTAAAAGCCCAAATAACCAATCCAATAAACTGGCCCAGCTTAACAGGCCTCAGGTCGCAGGTCCTAGCTCCTCAACTTTCAGCTAGCTCAGCTCCTCAGCTTTCAGCTAGCTCAGCTCCTCAGCATCCAGGTCACAGGTCGCGAGCTCGCCAGCTTCTCAGCATTCAGCTCGCAGCTAGCTCAGCTCCTCAGCATCCAGGTCGCAGGTCGCGAGCTCGCCAGCTTCTCATCATTCAGCTCGCAGCTAGCTCAACTCTCAGCTCCAGCTCGAGCTCGCAGCTCAGCTCGCAGCTAGCTCAGCTTTCAGCTCTCAGCATTCAGCTCGCAGCTAGCTCAGCCTCTAGCTCCAGCTCTCAGCTAGCTCAGCATCTAGCTCGCAGCTCTCAGCTCTCGTACTAGCGAGCTTCATGTTATTCCAGATCCCGAGGAGCAATTAATGCAGTATGACTATGACAGAGTTGTTAGTCAATGCAATAAATGTTATGTCAGAGTAGTTGATTTCTTTACGTATACTACACTCTTTTATATCTCCCCACCTCTATAAATATGAGAGATTTTCTATTGTAAAAAGGAAGGAGAGAACTCTGAGACTTTTAGTATTACAGTTACTCTGAAAAGATATATGGAGAGTGATCCGTGGATGTAGGCACCATTGTCGAACCACGTAAAAATCTGTGTGCAAATTTCTTGTTCTTCCTCTCTCTTCTCTTTGGTGTGCTCTTTGATTGTAGGTATTGGGCTTAGGATCTTTCATCGACCGTTTCCCTCCGTCGACATTTTGGCACTAGAGGAAGGGCCCAGACTGTAATCTTGAACTTTCAGCAACCATGGCGAAAGGAAGAACAACCAGAAGTTCAGACCCGGCAGCTGATCCACCTGAAAGGCAAGCAGATTAGCAGGAGCATGATTTCCAACTGAGGGAGAATGTTGTTGTGCCCATATTAGGCACATCTCATACCCCCATGACAGGTGTTGCTATAGGTATGCCTCCACCGACTTCTCACCAGCCAGCACCAGCAGACTCTATGGCTGGGGGGCTGCATGCATGGCACCAACGGCAAGAAATGTTAGAGGATACAGTGCAGCAGCTCGCTGAGGCAATAAGAGCGTTGGTACAGGCCTAAGAGCCAGCTCCTGAAAGACCACTCGGAGATCAACCACGACCTGTTGACTCAGTTCATTCCTCCAGCTCGCATTCAAGAACTGAAGGTAACCGAGCTCGTGGAGCTAGGAGCTCACAAAGATCTCGTTTGGAAGGTACCTCAGATCGCAGCTCTCAAGGTCACGAGCTCGAGGGAGGCTATAACCCTCAAAACCCAGCAATAGAAGAGCTCCTTCAGAGGATTCAGCAGATGGAGAAGCAACCTGGACCCCAGGATCTGAAAGAGCAGTATGAGGAAAGAACCCCTCTCACTAGGGAGATCGAGATACAGCCTCTCCCCCTCAGGTTCAAACTCCCCAACATTCCGCCTTATAATGGGGACAGTGACCCTTACGATCATCTGGACGCATTCAATATCCAAATGGATCTTTAAACGTCCAGCCCTTTAGTGAAATGTCGTGTTTTTCCAGCCACCTTGGGCGACATTCCGCGAGCTTGGTTCAAGCGTCTCCCAGCTCGCAGCATAAACAGTTGGGGGGAATGTCAGCAAAGATTCATTAGCCAATACCAGGCGCTGAAAAAGCAGCTCGCACCACCTTGCCACCTCGCTACAGTTTTTCAGCGGCAAGGTGAGTCTTTGAGAAACTACATTTCCAGGTTCAGACATGAGGTCGCTAACGTGGAGAGTCCCTCAGATGACAGCATCCTAACTGCGATCTCAGCTGGACTTCGCAAGGATGGGAAACTCTATGAGAGCATATACAAATCCCCAGTAAGGGACCTGGGTGAATTCTATGAACGAGCTGCAAAGGAGGTTAGATGGGAAGAAATATTCGACCCCAAAAAATCTGACCAAGCTGATGGATCAAGCAGTCCTAACCAGCTGAAGAAAAGAAGTAATGGTGAGGACGAAAGTGAGGGCCAGAATAGGAGCTTAAGCCACCAGGTCGCCAAAAAGGCCAGAAACGAGCTCAGGAGCGAGCGACCTTAGCATCAAGGGCGTCATGAAAGCTACAGTGTCTTGTCAGATACACAAGACAATATCTTTGCAACAGAAAGGGGTAAAGAAGACTTTGGGCAGCCTAACCTTATAAAGACCCCTGCCAAGTTCAGAAACAAGAATAAGTTCTGTGCTTATCATGATGAGGTCGGGCATAATACTTCAGATTGTTGGAAGCTGAAAGATGCTATCGAGGACCTGATCAAACAAGGCCATCTAGGAGAATATGTGGTGCATAGCAGTAGCCCCAGCAGGCTCCCGAGCTAGACATAAACCCCAGTGCGTCCACATTTGTAGCTGCTCTTAACAGGTCATGTACTTAATTTGTAATTTAATTCAAGAAATCAATAGAAAATATGAACTTTCTTCAGTACTTTATATTTTCAGCTGCTTTATTGATTTTTTAAAATCATGCCATGTAAAAGCGCTTATGCGACCTGTTAGCTGAGGTCGCAGCCCTCTGGACAGCTCGCTATCTTAGCTGAGGCTTTGATTCCCTGGAGATAGCTAGCTATAACACTGTTAGCTGAGGCCGACCTACTGGATAATTCGCAAAAGCGCGTCCCTATGATAGGAGAGGTTGCGACCTAATGGACAGCTCGCTATCTTAGCTGAGGCTATAATCCACTGGAGATAGCCAGCTCTGTTAGCTGAGGTCATAGCCCCCTGCACAGTTGGACAAATTGCTATGACAGACGAGGTTCCGACCTTCTGCATAGCTCGCAGCAATGATGATATATTATGCTGGCTGAGTTCCTGAATCAAACTATGGTCTGGAACCACAGCTCGTAATGGTCAAAACGACCTCCCAAAACTCTCATAAGGTGTTCTTACCTATGAGCGATACAATGATTAACATATTCATCATCTAGATGTTTCTGTTCGCAGGAAAAGCTAAGGGAACAAAGCACAATAATAAAGGCCTCAGAAAAATATATCAAGTTTAGCAGCTTCAGTAGAGTCACTACAAGATGGGACGAAATCTGAAAAAATGTCAAGACAAGACGAAACATATCAGCTTTTACCAGCTAGTAGGATCGAGCTCCTAGTTCGAAAATTGCACTAGGAGCTGAAGGGCTTATGTTATACCTATTTTTGAGACTACAAAAATGGGCTAGTAAAAGCCCAAATAACCAATCCAATAAACTGGCCCAGCTCAATAGGCCTCAGGTCGTAGGTCCTAGCTCCTCAGCTTTCAGCTAGCTCAGCTCCTCAGCTTTCAGCTAGCTCAGCTCCTCAGTATCTAGGTCGCAGGTCACGAGCTCGCCAGCTTCTCAGCATTCAGCTCGCAGCTAGCTCAGCTCCTCAGCATCTCAGCTCCTCAGCTTTCAACTAGCTCAGCTCCTCAGCATCCAGGTCGCAGGTCGCGAGCTCGCAGCTCTCAACATTCAGCTCGCAGCTAGCTCAGCTCCAGCTCCAGCAGCCAGCTCGAGCTCGCAGCTAGCTCAGCCTCCAACTCCAACTCTCAGTTAGCTCAGCATTTAGCTCGCAGCTCTCAGCTCTCGTACCAGCGAGCTTCATATTATTCCAGATCCCGAGGAGCAATTAATGCAGTATAACTATGACAGAGTTGTTAGTCAATGCAATAAATGTTATGTCAGAGTAGTTGATTTCTTTACGTATACTACACTCTTTTATATCTCCCCACCTCTATAAATAGGGGAGATTTTCTATTGTACAAAAGGAAGGAGAGAACTCTGAGACTTTTAGTATTACAGTCACTCTGAAAAGATATATGGAGAGTGATCCGTGGATGTAGGCACCATTGCCGAACCATGTAAAAATCTATGTGCAAATTTCTTGTTCTTCCTCTCTCTTCTCTTTGGTGTGCTCTTTGATTGCAGGTATTGGGCTTAGGATCTTCCGTCGACCGTTTCCCCCCGTCGACAGGTAATTAATTCAAAATTCTTTTCCTGCTTTATTTCAACCTATATTGTAACGTCTCTTTCCTTATAAATAGAGACTAAATTCATTATAAACAGGGATACACAAGAAATACTATACTGTCACTCTACTGAAATATTGAGAAACAGTCGTGGACGTAGGCACACTTGCTGAACCACGTTAAAAATCTGTTTGTGTTGTTCTTATTCTCTACCTTTTTTCTCTTGTTTTCTATTTTATTTCACATTGATTACAGGTATTGGGATGTGAACTCTTGTCGATCAGAAATCAACGTCGACATTCTATAAGTGTAAGAATTATTGGTTAAGGAAGAAAAAATATCAACCCAAAAACAAGTACTTGACTTGGAGGAATGGTAACCGAGTTCAGATTCTTAGAATCAAGTACAATTAATCTTAGGATTTGAATTAAGCCTTCGATCTTGAGATTTTATTTAGACAATAAAGCCATGATATTTTCTTTCCTTATTCACAAACTTACTTGTACATAGCTTTCTTGAGCTATAAGGCCATGTTTATTACATGGGCTTGGACTGGGTTTGGATAAAATCCAATCCAAATCCATGTTTAGTAATAGTATAAGATTAGGTTTTACTAATCTCATTTCTATTTTTCATCCTACTGTGGTGGGTTAAAAGAAACTCACCATCCAGATGTAATAAAATAAATCCAATAATATGATATATACATACATATATATATATATATAAACTAACCTCCCACTAGTCAACGATGGGATTCGATGGCCAAAGCACCACATTGAACTCGACGTCAAAAGGGCCACGGTCACCGAAAAGCAGATGGGTTGAGTGAAAAAGTCGACGCATTGAAGAAACAGTGTCGATGTGAGAAGAGAACGATGAGAGAGAAGATTGGATAGGCATCAACAGTGAGGGAGGCAACGATGGCAAAAGTGGAGGATAAAGGAGATAGGCGAGACTGGAGGATAAAGGAGGGTGAAAGAGAAAGGAGATTGATGAGAGTGGACATCAGACGGAAACAACAGCGGGGTCCGGTGGATTAGATGACAGGTTAGCGAGAGTAATGAGTTTGGTGGTTAGTGGGTCTGGGTGTTTATATATGTGTAATTTAATTATTTAAAATTGATTTTTTTTTTGAAATAAAAATTGATTTTTTAAAAAGATTTAAAATTGATTTTATCCAATCCCATATTGTACCAAATACATCATAATAATAATTTATCCAATCACATGCTGCACTAAATATATCACAACATTAATTTATCCAATCCAATCCTATTTTATCCAATCTCATCCAATCTCGTGAAAATAATTCAATTCAATTCCGCGTGCCAAACAAGGCCTAAGTGTGTACCTGTAAAGAGATTTTTTTTTTCCAAATCTGTCTTCTCTTTTTAGATGGTATCATACATTTGTTCCGGGGCATGTTCTTCTTTGTTGAATCAAGATGACAGATGACAAATGATTCATCTATGAAAGGAGCTGAAAGTATCAAGTCTTCAGATTCTTATTTCCTCCATTCCTTAGAACATCCGGGGATTGTTTTGGTTACAAAACAATTGAATGGAGATAATTAGCACCAGGAATCATGCCATCAGAATAGCTCTCAGCGCCAAGAACAAACTCAGATTTGTTGACAGTTAGATCGAAAAGCCTGCAGAAGCCAATGAAACTTTTTCACAATCGAAAAGGTGCAATGACATGGTGCTGTCTTGGGTTCTTAATTCTGCGGAACCAGATCTTGCAAATAATGTTATGGTTCGCATTTGAAGTTCGGTAAGATCATAGGAAGCAATTTCTCAAAACAATGCTCCAAGAATATTCCAACTACAAAGAGATATTGCATTACTTCAACAAGGAATGATGTCAGTTGCTGCATATTTCACTAAATTGAAGGCCCTTTGAGATGAGTTAGCATCCTTTAATGATCTGCCTACCAGTGCTTGTGGTGCTATAAAGAAACTTGGTGAACGTGAGTAAAGGAAAAAGGTAATGAAATTTCTCATGAATTTAAATGATACTTGTTCTGCCATTCGTGGTCAAATACTTTTGATGTAGCCACTTCCTACAATTGGCAAAGCATATTCTCTTGTGCTTCAAAAAGAAAAGCACAGAGAATTGGTGGTTTCTAAGGAAGTTTTATTCGCTGAAAATACAACCAGTCAGTTTAATGAATCCATCAATGCTGGCAACAGTTCATCAAATAAGTGAAAAGGAAAACTTCTTTGCACCCATTGCAATGGAAATAATAATACAGTTGATAGGTGCTATCATTTACATAGATTCCCACCTGGTCACAAACTTCATGAGAAAAATAAAAGGCTAGGCAGCAAGAAACAATCGTATACTTGCAGTACTCAGGGTGAGGTTCCAAGTTTTACAATTGAGCAATATCATAAAACTCTAGCTCTCTCTTACATGATGGTAATTCTTAGCCAAAAGCAAATGTTGCAGATCTGTTCACTCCTACTTGTTATTCCTCATGCCTTTCTCGAAACAAATCAATTGAATGGGCCATCAACAGTAGTGCCACTGATCATATTACATCTTCTCCAAATCTGTTACATAAATTTTCATCATCTTCTCTCTCTACTTTTGAACTACCAAATGGTGAAAAATCTGTTAAGGCAGTGATGTTTTTGTTGTCAGTTTAGGTAACCAAATTTTGTTTCATTTTTTTGGTTGTATAACGTGTAGCCCATATGCTATAGGATTTGGTGGAGAATATAATGATATTTTGTAATTATGTTTACTAATTTGTGAGTCTCCTTAAAGTTAGGGAGACAAATTGATGGAGCAGGTAGGATAATTACCTGCCTTGTACTTTACATGTATATATATGAATATGAATGAAAAATCTCTGTTCTGCTCTGCTCTCTCTCGTTCTTCTTAGTTTTTCTTTTAAAAACCAACAAATGGTATCAGAGCTTCTCTAATCTCAGAGGGCCTGTGTTTGTGACTTACCAAGAGAGAAAACCAGGATGTGTTAGGTTTATTTCTTGAAGCAAAAATCAGAGGTAGCTGATTTGTTTTATAAGTTCAAGGCTTTGGTGGAAAACCAAGCAAATTGCAGCATTAAGGTGATAAGATCAGATAACGGGTCTGAATATACATCAAACAAGTTTGATAGATTTTGTGCTGAAGTTGGAATAGAACATCAGCTGACAGTCACTTTCTCTCCTCAACAAAATGGAGTAAGTGAGGAAAAACAGAACAGTCATGGAGATGGCAAGGTGTTTGCTTTATGAGAAGGGATTGCCTAAAAGATTTTGGGTAGTAGCAGTTAACACATCAGTGTATTTGCTCAACAAACTTCCAACTAAAGTTGCAAAAGATAAAACTCGATTTGAGGCTAGATATGGTGTTAAACCAGCTGTAGAGCATCTCAGGATATTTCGGAGCCTATGTTACATACATGTACCTGATGTCAAAAGAGATAAGCTTGACAAGAAAGCTGAAGTTAGGATCTTTGTGGGGTACAACACCATTTCAAAAGGTTATAGAATCTTTAATGTTGAGATGGGAAAAGTGTTGGTGAGTAGGAATATGAAATTTGATGAGAGTGCAATGTGGAACTGGGATAAGAATCAAGTCAAATCTGTTGAGAGAAGTCAACAAGGAATTGGCATTTCTTATGATCAAGTTGAGGTTGAAGAAAATTCAGGCTAGGATATGAAAGTTTCTGTGAGAGGCACTAGATTCTTGGCTGAAATTTATGACAGATGTAATACAGCTATGTTAGAGCCTTCAGATTATATTGAAGCCTCAAAATCTGATGAATGGAGAGCAGCAACGCAGGAGGAGCTGAATATGATTGAAAAGAATGAGACTTGGAGTTTGGTTGATAGACCTGAAAACAAAAAAGTAATTGATTTAAAATGGGTTTTTAGAATCAAGCACAATTCAGATGGTTCTATTAACAAACTCAAGGCAAGATTGGTTGTCAAGGGTTATTCATAAGAGTATGGTGTTGATTTTACGGACACATTTGCTTCAGTTGCAAGACATGACACAATAAGGCTGCTAATAGCCTTAGCAGCTCAAAATGGTTGGAAAATTTTCCAACTTGATGTGAAGTCAGCCTTCTTGAATGGTTTGCTTGAAGAAGACATTTATGTTGAACAACTTGAAGGGTTTCAAATTCTAAATGATGAAGACAAAGTTTACAAGCTTCACAAGGCTTCATATGGTTTGAAATAGGCTCCTAGAGCTTGGTATAGTAGGATTGATGATTATTTAAGGAGTCTTGGATTTATTAGGAGTATGAATGAGCATACTCTTTATGTCAACTAGGTTGATGGTGATCTGTTGATTGTTTCTCTATACGTTGATGACTTGCTTATGACAAGAAACAATTCAACTTTAATAGAGAGCTTCAAAAATGAAATGAAAAAGGTGTTTGAGATAAGTGATCTAGAGGAGATGATATTTTTTCTTGGTATGGAGGTTTACCAAACTTAGCATGGGATCTTCATATGCCAAAGAAAATATGCACATGAAATATTAAAAAACTCAAAATGCAAAATTGCAAGCCTGTAAGCACTCCCCTAGTGCAAAATGAAAGATTGTGCAAGGAAGATGGAGCAAGCAAAGTGGATGGAGGAGTTTATAGAAGCTTAAGTGGTTGTTTGTTATACTTAACAGCAACAAGACTAGATCTCATGTTTGCAACTAGTTTGTTATCAAGATTCATGCAAAATCCTAGTGACCTACATATTAAAGTTGCAAAAAGATTGCTTAGATACATTAAGGGAATTGAAGATATTGATACAAGAAATCAAGTGATTTGAAGGTGATAGGCTATATTGATAGTGATTGGGCTTGTTCTATTGAGGACATGAAGAGCACTTCTCGATATGTATTCTTTTTGAATTCTGGTGCATTCAGTTGGAATTCAAAAAAATAAGAATCTGTTGCACAATCAACAGCTGAGGCTGAGTACATAGTTGCTGCAGCTGCTGTTAACCAAGCTTTTTGGTTGAGAAAAGTATTAAATGATTTGAAGCAATAACAAAAGAAAGCTACAGAGTTGTTCTGTGACAATCAATCAGCAGTGGCTATGGCAAAAAATCCTATATTCCATGGTAGAACTAAACACATCAAAATTAAATATCATGCTATAAGAGAGGTTGAAAGGGAGAAAGAAATAAGCTTGAACCATTGGAAGTTAGAATTTCAAATTGTAGATATTTTGACAAAAGCATTACCAAAGCAAAAGTTTGAAACACTGAGGCTCAAGCTTGGTGTTTTCAGCAAAAACATCAAGGAGGAGTGTTAAGGCAATGATGTTTTTGTTGTCAATTTAGGTAACTAAATTTTGTTTCATCTTTTCGTTGTATAACGTGTAGCCCATATGTTGTAGGATTTGGTGGAGAATGTAATGATATTTTGTAATTATGTTTACTAATTTGTGAATCTCCTTAAAGTTAGGGAGACAAATTGATGGAGTAGGTACGATAATTACCTACCTTGTACTTTGCATGTATATATATGAATATGAATGAAAAACCTCTGTGTGTGTGCCTTTCTGTAACAAAAAAGCTTCTCTGTTCTGCCCTGCTTTCTCTCATTCTTCTTAGTTTTTCTTTTAAAAACCAACGAAATCAACCATAAATTCTATTGGATCAATAGAAATTGATGCCAATCTTTTTCTTGATAATGTTCTTTATGTTCCTTGTATCCTGTTGATTTAGGCTTGAAGCCTTCTAAACACTAGCAGATCGAAGATTGAGTGCCGATGCAATTCCCATAGGCACCACAAAGGCTATAATTGTCATAGTAATCTCTTGGCACATATGAATACAATATCCAACTTTGAGTTGCTTCACTCCATGTGAATCATTCTTGTATATATCTGATTTGCTTTATAACAATTCTTGAGAACACAGATTTATCTTTCAAGTTAAAGTGTAGTACAACTCATCCTCATTAGACACAAAATTGACTAAAAAACCGGATTAGGCCTTAATTCGGGTGAACTAAATCAATGGCCATACCATGGACTGCTCCTGTAAAACTTGTTTGATCCCTTCCATATAACTCCCTCGGGAAAATCTTGTTATTGCACCCCCCAAGTAAAGTCTCCAAGAGATGGATCATCCTAGCTCTTCCAAGCTGTAAAATGTTGTTCAAGACCAATCTTTAAGTCCCATTCATTTCCAATAGCAACGTATCAGATGGATAGTCAAAACTCTGCCACAAATAACTTGTCAATTGTTCATCTCTTAGAACAAGATTTCCTGAATTTAAAAGTTGTAATAAAACTAAATCCTTTGCTTCTTTTCTTGTTGAGTTTGCTAACTAGAATACACTCTTGTTTTGGCTCATCAAAGCAAGATAGCTTGTGTTGTTTATCATCAACATCCCAAAAGAATTCATTGAGGACCTAACTATAGATCCAACAATAGGCCCTAAACATTCCAATCCTCACCATGTAACAAGATAAATTTTGAATCAATCGGCCTATAGAATTAGGCAAATTGATCCTCTTGAATCAAATTACATAATTGACTTGAATCTAGCCCAAACAATTCCTAGTATTGCTACCCAGAAAAGCCAAAAAACACAAGATAATTGCCTCTTGAAGAAGGTGAGATTTTATTAATAATTGCAAAGTTCAAAAGCCTAATCAACCCTTACATGAATATTTATATTCTTACAACTCCAAATCTGTTTAGAAAAGATAAACTAATTCTAAATCATCTAAAAGATTTAAGGGAGAACTTCATCTGGGTCCCTATGTTTTTGAAAAATTTCTCATTTTTAAATACGAATCCATTTATAGCCTTTATGATCCCTTAGTTTTCAAAAATTCATCAAATTAGTCATTCTGTCATCATTTTTAATAGAAACATAAGGATCAAAATGAAGTTATCTTCTATTAAAAATGATGACAAAAAGACTAATTTGATGAGTTTTTGAAAAGTAAAGGACCATAAAGGCTATAAATGGATTCGTATTTAAAAATGAGAAATTTTTCAAAAATATAGAGACCTAGATGAAGTTCTCCCTTAAAATAGAGATAATACAAATTTGAAATTATCAAAACTAATTCTAAATTATCTAGAAGATTAAATAGAGATAATAATAATTCTAAATTATCAAAACGATTTAATAAGAGATAACATAAGATAATCTTAAATTAATATGAGCAACCTATGTCAATTGAAACTCTAATGCCATTGAAGTTGATATGCACGTAACAGCCTTCATCACAACCTGCGATTGAGAGTTGCGACTAGTGATCGAATCTTGTAATGGCCTCTGATCACACGTTGCGACCTATAGTTATGGGTCTTCATTTGCTACACTCCCGCACGATCCACTCTGTCTAAGCATCATGATTTGCAATTGCTAGTCAATGCTTGAGACATAGACTCACGATACACTATGCTTGAACATTGTGACTTGAGGTACTCCTTACGGTTTTTGCTTTTGAAACGATTTCACAAGCTGCAAGATGCACACTTCTCCTCCTTTCCCTCTTTGATCAATGAAGCTTCTCATCAGAATCATTGATGGTGTTGATTATGTTTGCAACCCAACAACTGTCGTAACAGGGATATTCTTGTACCGAATACCCAGATAGTGACTATTCAAACTACCACAACTGAAGAAACCAATCTCAAAGCTTCCGTCATTGGAAACCAAGGTCCTGCCATCATCTCTAATATAGTTAGATGAACTAATAGAGTCAGATGCATAAGAGAATTCATAGAACAACAACAATATCTTAAAATTGATAAAAGAGAAACAAACAATATGCATCGGTGGCTATATTTTGAGATCTCTCTTGGAACAGAATTATAAATAAGCACCATAAAAAACCATCCCTCAAAAAGTAATATTGATCCGTGAACAAAATGATTATTAACTACTACTTTATTCACAAACATTGAATAAATAGCTGAAATTCGTGAAATGTAAAGAAAAGAACACTAGTAAACCCCAGTCCGTGCGTCCCATTAAAATAAAATTGTGCTGATTGGAAATCTGTTCAAAAGAACACCAATAAACCTCAATTACAACCAAGCCCTAAATCCACTATTGGGAGCCTTGAACTCATAATTAAGCAGACATGCTTTATCTCTGTTGGTGTCTAACTACATTTTGGTTTACATTGTAAACAAAGAATATCATCCTTATTTATTTATAGTGAAAATGGTGCGAACTAGTACCAAATAACTGACATTATGTTTTACTAATACCAAAGAATTGACTTGTGTTTTACTAACACCTCCTTAGGTAAAAAGTCAATACTGCCCTTCATTAAGAGTCTTCAAATCTCTTACATATTAATAAAACTTTGTTCTATCTTAACTTCACTCAATTTTCTTGTACACTCTTGCATCTTACTAACACTTTTGTCAGACATCTAAGTTTATTTACTTCATCTTGGAATGTTGTTGAAGTTAGGACTCCAAGGTTTGAGGTAAAAAAAAAAAAAAAAAAGACCTTTTATATGTGATAGCTTAAATTTGATAAAGGTTTGCATATTCATATGTATATAATGGTTAAGGAAAGGGTTTCTACTTATATTTTGGCTTGGGATTGGGTTGAGTTTGGCATAAAAAAAGGGTTTGAGTAATGCAATAGTTGGCGAGCAAACCAATGTGCTTTAGATTTAGTTCGCAAACTAGGCAAGTGTTCACGAACTAAGCTAGTGTTCCATGTTCATGAACAAATCATGTTTTCATGAACTAATGTCTATGCTCGTGAACGAATGTGTGTTTTGTGAACAATAATCTATACACATGAACAAATGTGTGTTTACATGAACTATTGGTTTGAGAGTGAGTAATTAACTGTATTATCTTCTTTATTGTAGGAAAATGAATTTAATAAGAATGATGATATGTTATAATGGCCGATGGGAGAACATATGAGAAGGTGGCCAATAATATGTTGGATTTTCAACTAAATGTGTATGAGTATCGGGAAATTTGACATACAAGCAACTATTGATGATTTTGAATTCGAAGTTGCAATTTGATTCGAATAAATATAACCTAGATATAAAAGGACTTGTCATTAATCATGGAAAATAATTTAAGTAAGACATAAACGACGATGATGATTTAGACTTCATCATGTTAGATGAGAAAAACATGCTTCAAATATGTGTTTCTTTCATTGAAAGAGATGTGAAAAATGATCAACATAATTTATACAATGATGGCAACCAACCATTCACATCTTCACCTATTGTTTCAGATGTTAGAAGACATTCTTCGCAGCACATTTCTTGCCAACGAATGGTTTATGTTAATGATGTTCGTGTAGATGATGAAAACCTTCCATATACATAATTTGAACCACCAGTGAGACAAAGTGAAAATTTGAAAAAAGAATTTGCCCACATATTTGAAACTAAAGAACATCCTTTTGAGGTTAAAGAAAAAGGAGTTGGAGGAAGGCCTCCTAAAAAGAATCGAATAAAAAATCCTAGCTCATCTGTTCTAACAGAATGAGTGATTCTTGGATCAGAGTCTCACATGTTTGTGGAGACATTGTCATGTCTAACCATGACACCAACAACACTACTATATAAAGGTCCAACAAGTTCCTATTTCATGCTATTCGCAAATAGGATAATTGTATATGGAAGAGTTGGCTTGTTTATCGAAAGGAGAGAACTTCCTTCAAAGTTAGAAGATTCATTGATGAGCACACTTGTGCCCTTGAAGAGTTTCATCATCGTCATCGTCAAGCTGGTTATGTAATTATAAGGGAAATTATTGCTTTACAACTCTAACATGTTGATGGACAGATCATGTGTCCAAATGACACTATCGCTAATATGAATGAGATGTTTGGCATTCAGATTATTTACAACAAAGCTCACAAGGCGTTGTAGTATGCATTGAATTTAACATATAGGGATGTTGTGAACTTTTACAGACAACTACTTGACTATTGTTATTTGCTTAAATAACATAATCCTGGAATGATCACGCGATATGAAGTTGACTTCCTTAACAAGTTTAATTATTTCTTTATGACCTTAAGCCAATCAATGAAGGGATTCAGAAATAGTATGTGATTAGTCATTGTTATCGACGGTACACACCTAAAAGGTAAGTTTAAGAGAACCATGTTTGTGGCGGTTGCCAAAGACAAAAATGAACAAATATATCATTTGGCTTTTAGTTATAGTGACTCCAAGAATAATCTATCATGAGAGTGGTTCCTGACTTTGTTAAATATTGCAATTGGTCGTTGTTGATGACTTGGTTATCATATTAAATCGCTATTGAAGGATAGAGATGACAGTTAAACAGGTGTTCCCATCGACTGTTCATGACTTATATACTTGGCATTTGGGATAGAATGTGAAGAAAACCTTTGAACAAGAGGACATGAAATAGATCTTCAATTGGGCCGCAATAGCATACATTCAATTGTAGTTTGACCATCACATGAGAGTTGGCATAACTTTACCATAGATGTTATGATGAGTTGATGGAAATAGGACACAATAAGTAGTTGTACATGTTTTGTACACATTGAAGATATGAAATGATAACCACTAACATTGCTTAGTGCCTTAACTCATGTCTACTCTTCACACATCAATTATTGGTCACAACATTAGCAGAATTTATTCCCAACATGTTGCAATGATGGTTCTTTGATCATCATTGAAAGGCCGAGTCGATTAGGTCACAAATAAGTAATGCTATCCATGAGAAAATATAGAAATGGGTGGCTGAACTGAATTCGTTAATTGCTTTACTTTTAGATTGGCACATATTTCTTGTGAAGTATCATGGGGACTAGTGGATAGTGAACTTCGGCGATAAGACTTGTAATGTGTTTCAAGACTTACTCTTATCATGTGCCCATGCACTTGCTGCAATAAGGTCATTCTACGTTATTTACTATTATTTATACTTTCATGTCTTGCTAACTGATTGCTAATGTCAATTATATTTGTCATAAGTAGGGAGCAAAATATGAATTTAATAGTGTTCTATGTAGACTATTACAAGAAAATTATTTAGGGTATTTTGGGTCATTAAAAGCCAAAAAAAAAAAAAAAAAAAGAGGAATCACCCTCCATGATTCACACTAACGTAATGTGAATGCTGCATTTTGATTTTTTTTGCTTTTAAGGGACCCAAATATTTTTATCTTTTGTATTAAGTAGAATTACTTAATAACAAACCAAGAAACTTGATCAAATGGATTTAGAGGTACAAGCCAAGAAACTTGACTAGGAAGTGACTAGGCAATCTAAGAAGTGGCAGTCTCAATTGAATGCCTTTACCTCCCCATGGTAGGAACTTGCTGAATTGATATGGAAATGCACCTCAAAGTATGTGGATCACGATTCACATTTTCTCTAGGATTTCCCCTCTTTTTTTGGCTTTTAATGACCCAAAAAACGATCCTCAATGCTTCAAAATGATCTTCATACTTGAATCCTCCTTACACTCAGTCTAATGTCTCTAGATTGAGAGACTAACCAAGAATTTCATAGCATAACTCATTTCAGGAGCAAGAATTTCGGAGCAAGAGTCCCTGGATTGAGAGACTAATAATGTAAAATTTGAATGAGAGGCTAACACACTGAAAGACAATATATATAGCATCCAAAATAGGTCACCCGTGAACAAATAGTGAACAAACCCATTAACAAACGCTGAACATGTGAATCAACATGTGAACAACCCTGAACTTTCCAGTAGTTCGCAAAGTCTAGGAATAGTTCGTGAAGGCTACAATTAGTTTGCGAAGGCTAGAAATAGTTCGTTAATGATTTGTGTTGGTTTGTGAAGACAATGACTTAGTTTGCAAAGGCTTTGTGTTAGTTTGTGAGGCGTTGAGTTACTTCGAGAAGGCATTGAGATAGTTCCAATTGCAAACTGTATAATCATAAACCTTATTTCCAATTGCAAACCAAACTTTATTTGCAATTATATAAACAATGTAAACAAGTCAATATAAAAAAAAAAAAAAAAAAAAAACCTGTATTTTCAGTTACAAACTAATGGTCAACTGTCTTTAAAAAATATGAAGTGCATCAACCTTATTCATCAAATTATATGTGCTGTACATAAAAAATATAATCATCCTTATTCATCACAATATAATCATCCCAATCTAATGATCAACTGTACATAAAAAATATGAAGTGCATAAGTATATATACATATATATGTGTAATCCAATACATGGGAAAAATATAAAATGAATCATGAAATAGATGAATGTGCAAAAATATGCATCACCATGTGTCTCGGATACATGGGCATCCCATCCATATTGAACATCAAATTTTGCCCAATATCATGCGCTCCACAATGTCACACTAAATGCATCACAATTCCCACTGCAACGTATAACATTATTAGTCATTAGATGTAAAGTACTAATAGTGTGTAAAATACAATAACAACTACATTTTTTACTTACTCTTCTGATTGTTCTAGAACTGATGATTTGCCAATGAGTTTCAATGAAATGGGCTTCGTCAATATGGTCGTATTGGTTGTGCATTATATCCCGTAATAAGTATCGAAGGCAGGCCGCCTGTTATCTTTGGATGCTTGTGGGAATGTCTTTCTGCCATGGGTCGTACAACTGAATCATGTAAATAGGCAAGTTGACCTAAGCCATTACCAAGTGCTGTACCTCAAGATTGCATGGTGTCAACAACTGTATAAATAACAACATATTATCAGCATTAAGCAGAAACAGTCAATGAACAACTAATAAGGATTATGGATTCACTTACCGAATTGACCTCCTGCCAAGGTCTTATGCCTACCAGAGTGTGGCCATGTGATTTATCCATTATAAAATCCAACCACACCTGATGATTCAGCCAAGGGAAATTGGTCGGAGGCGTTTTGTATCAATATTCAGCTAGTGTCTCTTCCATACCTCAAATATGTTCATCTGCAAGACAGTTGTGTCATGTAACAATAATATCACAAGTAACATAGTCCTAGACATGAGAAAGAGTATTCACTCACATATAACATTGGATCCATGAGTTTTATGACCTGTGCATGAACCGTCGGATGTTGTATTTGACAAATCCATAGCACCCTCAAGTAAGCCTCCAATTGTTGTATGATTATGAACTTTAATATTTAACGATGTATTAAAATTCATTTCCAACACGTAAGGATGCAAGTCTTACTGTGTCCTCACATTATTCATTATTCAGCTCCACGACCATGAACTAGGATCCTATAACAACGTGTGATATACCTGTATCATGTTTGAAACATATAGCAAAATGTAATTCATAAGCAAAGCAATATAATGAATGAAAATTCATAAGTCAATAAATAAAATGAATATAATCACTCAATCTTATCATTTGCAATGCAAATGTCATACTCCGCCACCGAAGCAGAAACAGTCAATGAACAACTAATAAGGATTATG
This sequence comes from Litchi chinensis, assembly GCA_019925255.1. NCBI lineage: Eukaryota > Viridiplantae > Streptophyta > Magnoliopsida > Sapindales > Sapindaceae > Litchi > Litchi chinensis. The sequence continues at coordinate 28,253,782 of CM034462.1, read as the reverse complement.
GATTCACTTACCGAATTGACCTCCTGCCAAGGTCTTATGCCTACCAGAGTGTGGCCATGTGATTTATCCATTATAAAATCCAACCACACCTGATGATTCAGCCAAGGGAAATTGGTCGGAGGCGTCTTTGTATCAATATTCAGCTAGTGTCTCTTCCATACCTCAAATATGTTCATCTGCAAGACAGTTGTGTCATGTAACAATAATATCACAAGTAACATAGTCCTAGACATGAGAAAGAGTATTCACTCACATATAACATTGGATCCATGAGTTTTATGACCTGTGCATGAACCGTCGGATGTTGTATTTGACAAATCCATAGCACCCTCAAGTAAGCCTCCAATTGTTGTATGATTATGAACTTTAATTTTTAACGATGTATTAAAATTCATTTCCAACACGTAAGGATGCAAGTCTGATTGTGTCTTCACATTATTCATTATTCAGCTCCACGACCATGAACTAGGATCCTATAACAACGTGTGATATACCTGTATCATGTTTGAAACATATAGCAAAATGTAATTCATAAGTAAAGCAATACAATGAATGAAAATTCATAAGTCAATAAATAAAATGAATATACTCACTCAATCTTATCATTTGCAATGCAAATGTCATACTCCGCCACCGAAGCAGGTACAAACTCTAGATCCTAAGGGGTCTATGGTTCTGAAGGTCCAACTGTCTGTGCTTATGCCTGAGCTGGTAAAGGTGTTTGCTTATTCGAAGGTTCCTATTAGACCCTCAAAGCTTGGTATAGGCAGATTGCTAAGCATGGCTTGGTGAAATGGTGTCAAGCTAAGAGAAGGCATGTTGGTGCATGCCTATGATGCTAGAGGACTAGCAAAACAGTGAGCAACAAGCAAGCAGCACAAGAAGCATGCATGGGTGTCAACACGCAATACAAGCAATAGTTTACTAAGGCCAGACAGCGCATATAAGCATTAGCATGTAGCATAGGTAATAGATTGCCAAGACAAGGACATGCAAGGCAGTAGGCGTATAGTACAAGCAGCAATGCAGCATGCTTGCGTACAAGGGTATATACGTAACAGCATGAGCAACAAACCAAGTAAGAAAAGCCAAGGCTAGGCAGACAGTGCCAAGGCAAAGTAAGGCAAAGCAAATTGTTAATAAAGCCAAACAAGATAGTGCATTCATCAAATATGGGGCAAGACCAAGCATAGCAAATGCTAGCTGGGAGCTATACTAGGGGTATTGCAAGCAGGCTGAATTGGTGGCAGCAAAGGACATATGTAGTTGGCACATATGAGACATAAGACAAACACACTCTCACACATATGAGGTAGTGACCAAGCTGTTATAGCAAATTTCCACTTGAGTTGGGAAGTTGGTAGAAACTTGTAGGGTAGTTTTTCCAAAATAACTGCCGTTGCTGAGGTGTTAAGGCTAACTAATGCCAGCAAAGTTATATAGTTGGGCTTATCAATTGTTATTGTATAAAAGCTGGTTGTATTGTGTCTATGGCAGAGATGACATAGGCTATTGCTATAAATCTGTGAGCAAATTTTGTATTGAATCCTGCTTTTAAGTAATAAAATTGAATTAGGTTGGGGAATGACCCCTGTAACCTTTGTTGCCCTTCTTTAATTATGTTATGCTGATGATGTATAGCCTAGATTGTGCATTGTGTGCATGAGTTGCTTGGCAAGTCGCAAGCATTATACAAGACAGGGATAGCAGGCTGCATTGGTGCATGGCAGACTATGTTAGTGCATAGTAGGCAGTATGGGTAGCAACAATGTGTTGTACACTTGGTTGGTAGTGTGTGGGGACGAGATTGGCTGGCTAAGAGAGCATTCCTAGAGCCAGCACGTGAAAAATTTCTAGACGGAATATTTGTGTGTGATAGTTTCTATGGTTGATCTACCTGTGTCTGGGTGAAGGTGCATCTAGCTTAGTTGGTAGAGCTATATATGGCTTTACTAGCGGAGCTACCTGTTTCTATTGTTTCTTTGGAGGATATATAGTAAACAAAGTGGAGACAAACTTGTTTTTGATAACGTCATTGATAAACTTCATCCATGATAACAATGGTCACAACCGAAGGCTGAGTGGGACCCTCTGCTAGCTCTTCCATCGTCTGCTCCTATAGGCTAGGTCTCCACAATGGTCACCATTGGGGCTACACAATAGTGACATCCAGCTCTTTAGTCTAAACCGTGGCTATGTTTGGATGGCAAGTCTACACAGTTGTCATAACAAGTGTCTTGATTGGCATAACTCGCTAGTCTATTGAGTTAGGCACTTACATGCAAGGTCATCGATTAGTTATGATAAGAATTAGAATTCAAGTTTATGTCAAAAATGGGAATAACACAAGTGAAGGCAAATTTTAAAATACCTCAGTAATGTCAGCTGAGGCATCCATGTTTGGAGTTTTGAATGAACGTGATAAAGCGTCAACGGCCCATCTAATCCCTATGAATTGTGCATCAATGGCCACTTTCATCCTTATTAATTTTGCATCTCTTCACTCTTCCGAAGTTGAACAACACATCTAACCTACGATCATCAGTGGATACGCTACACTATGGATCCTAGTTACATATGATTATAAGGTTTAAGCACGTCATAGTCATGTTATAAATAAATGTATAAACAAAGCACCTTGTAGCTAAGATTATGAAATACTTGTGCTTGTCCTTTATCACCAACCTTTGGTGTTGTATCTCTAAGTGGTTTTATCTCCGGTATTATTGGATCTACAGGATATGCTCCATGCCAACGTTCGAACCACCAAGGCCACTAGAAACAAATGGTGAGTCTAGTATCTAATTGTCATCATTGTTTTCATCAATAGGTACATTAAATGCATTAGGACTTGATGAATGGACACCAAGTGCCCGCGGTGGTGTAATTGGTCATGGTGGTGCAAATACTTGTACTAGATGAATTGCCTCTATTAGGGCATTCACACTTGCCACCTCCACTACCTGAAGCGATATCTGTGTCAGTGAGCATCAAAGCCTATGCCTAGCCTAAATGGAATTCTTCATCAATATTCTGATAGTATGGTTTGTTCTTCTCCTCTTTCTCATGTTTTACTTTTTCACTACTGCCATCTGAAATATCAAACGACTAAGGATAGCATTAGGAAATAATGATATATGTAATATGCAACTGAAGGATGCGAGTCTTACCGCTTCAGTCCAGAATTCTCTAATGTCCTTCACTTTTGTTCTCCGGTTAAACACCCATATTAGAATATGAGGATATGGATCAGCACCTATATGCCTCCTCGTAGCCTATTACCGCCTAACCAAGTAACAACCTCAAAAACATATATCTACAAACAAATAAACATAAACAAATTAACTATGAAACTAAGACATAATATTTAACATAAAGATAAAGTTGTCACAAACAAATAAACCACGTAACTTACCTGCAACATCGAAGCAAACCCATATAGGTTGTACTTCCCCTTACTGTGTTTTCTCTTCCTTTATTGCCTCTACACAAGCCTTTATAGCATATGGAAAGCATATTCTACTAATGGTGTATGGAAAAAGAATAGATCAACGTGCCCTATAGGAATCTATTTAATGTATCCAAGTCCTCTACCAAATGAAGGTCCCACAACAACACCTGGGACCACTCATTTGCACCATACAAGAATCGATGTAGCATCAACAACAAGCATAACTTCACTTCATCTTCATTATTCTCAAATCATTTTCCCTCCATCATAGCCCTCATGTGTTCAACCCAAACAATTTTGTCCTCATTGAAGTACATATAATGAATAACCCCTCTTCCATATTTGCATAGACACTTGTATCCTAGAGTGCCCCAAACTTCAACCTTATTATTAGACAGAATTCTTTCTTTAACAGCCTACACTCAATTCTATCCATGGCAAAATGCATCTCGTTTGGTGGTCTATTATGATGGACCACTTTTAAAAGCATCTCATGAACAATCACACTAGAAGAGTACATGTCTCGCTGCATATGGAGGAAGTGACCGAAGCAGGAAAACACGAACCGCTACTTTTGAGCCTCATTGTCGCCTAATGAATCTAATGTTACCTTAATGTTATCCAACATTCAGATGTAGTTTCACTTTGTTACAACTGCCCCGTACCATTGAGCCTAAGGTGTTTCCAATCTCTTTTATAAACCCTTCATCTGTAAAGAAATAGAGAACAAAATCAAAAAGCAAAATTAGAATCAGATATAGAAAACAGAATCAAAAAATAGAAATCTAGTGGTTCATAAAGCCATGATTTAGTTCGCGAATGCATTATTCAGTTCATGAAAGCATGACTTAGTTCACAAAATACTCATAATTGTTATACCTAGTCTAAATAGTTCACGAAGGCATCGATTACTTTTTGAACTAATAGTCACATCACGAATAGATCGTTGACCTAATCGATGATTGAACTACCTATCGTGAACTAAATCATTCAAAAATGGTTTTCTTCCAACTAAAATGTATACAATCCAAATTCACAAACAATAAAAATCAACCACGATTAATAAAACCCAACCCAATCTAAGTTCACAAATAATGAAAATCAATCACCATTCACAAAACCTACCAAATCCAAGTAATCCAAGTTCACACCCATGAAAATAAATCACCATGCACAAAAACCCAACCTAAAATGGGGAAAGAGAAGGGTTTACTCATATTTAAATAGTCAAAAGTCGCAAGTCCTTGCCCTTGTTATCTTCTCTCCACCTGTTGTCCATTCATATTCTCTTTTCAACCATAGCCTTGTGCTCTAGAGACTTTTGCTATGTTTTATTTTAATGTTTTGGTGTGTGTGTGGTGTGTATGGGAGAGTTGTTGTTTTTGGTGTGTGTTTTGCTAGGTAATGATTTTTGATTGCTTGAATTCATCCTTTTTAATGTTTTGATTGAATTCATCCTCTTGAATGTTTTAGTTTCAATTTGCTTTGGTTTCAAACTTTTTAAAGTTAATCTTTTTTTTTAAAAAAAAAAAAACTATTTAAATTACATTTAAGGTTATTTTTTTCATTCAAAAAAATGAACAATGAAATAGTGCTATTAAAACTCACTTCAATTCTTTAGTGCTGGTAAAACATAGTGTCGGTTATTTAGTGCCATTTAAAAAGAACTATTTTTTTATATAATTGCAAAGTAATCTAAAACCCTTTAGGCAATAGTTTTCCTTGCTTGAAATATCTTTCCTAGCTCCCAAAACAATTAGAATCTTGTTAGAATACTAAATCCCATAATAAGCCTATTTTCACTCAAACTTGAACCCATTAGTTTCTTGGGACATGTACAGGTGCATCTGCCTTTGTTTTTTGGTGCTATTTACATTGTTGCATCCCTCTTAGTCTAAGCTCTGCAATGGTATCTTACTCCTTTGAAACGAACATTGTTTAGACTACTTTTGTATCAAATAAAATTTAGCTTAGGAATTTTTATCACAATCTTAATAGTTGGGATGTATGTTACTATTCTTTAAATGGCAAAAGGTTGTATCCTAGTCATTATGCCAAAGAATAAGAAATAGTTAAAAGAAAGCAATAATCTCATCAGGGTTTCCACTCCAATGTCTAATTTGACATTAAGATTTTGAATGACAAAAATACTAGAAGATGACAACCTTAAAAAAGTGATAGCCTAAGGGTAGCACTAAGGTTCATGTCTCATACCTAGGTGAATATTCTCTATTTATAAAGGAGATGACAAATGTTATGGTGGATTCGGTCTCTTAGATTAGGATAGGTGCCCCATATGCTAGGTCTAGCTTTACAAGGTATAGGTTCTCAATACAAGGTTTTCCCTAGGCAATAGGAGTGGGGATCCTATTCTAATCTTATTTTTTAATTAGACTTTTATAAGAGTAGTTTGAATTTAACTAATGCATAAAAGAGAAAAAATGTAATAATTTTAACCATCCAGTATGCCTTATGTTGATGTGTCATGAGATTATAAAAAAGTAAGAAAAAAAACGAAAGGAGAGAATCCTAGCTCTGCCAATTAAGGATGTACATTTCCATGTTATGCACAAATGTGTTGCCATGTGGCTTTGATATTGCAAGGTATGCCTTGGTGTGTCATTTTTTGGCGGTCCTTTATTTGGTTGCCACACATCTTTTGTCAATGGTCATGAAGACTTTTTAGTCTTCCACTAATGGAGATTTATGGTGGTGTATTCAATCTAGAGTTCATTGGAGTTTGGTGGATTTCTTTTTAATAGATTTTGGTGGAATTCACATATTCCATAGACTCTATAATTATTTTATTAGAATTAGTTAAGAAATCCAATGAAATCTTGAAAATAATGGTAATATTTGTTATAAACTTTTTTCTTCATTAAAATCACATTAAAATTCATCCATTCAAATTCATCACCTAAATGAAACCTATAAAGTCAATGAACTTTTTAAATATACTTAGATTTTATCAGATTCCATGCAAATTTGAATTGAATATACCCAAATTTTACCAAACAAATCTAATACTATCTAGCACGTTGTTCCTCAATTTCAAGGAATGTCAACAAAGGAATAGGTTTTGTCAAAGTTGATGATCATCTTAATAGAATTATTGGAGCCATTAGAATTTCAATCTACATTATAAAACTATAAACTGATGGATGTTAACTTATAATCTCAAGGCTGATATAGAAAATCCCTTATAAATCTTGAAACTATAAAAAACAATCGACACAGAAAATGTATGATGATAGGTGATAAAAGATTCAAGAACTTTAATTGCTATTTAATGTTTTCAAATCAAAAGACTAAATTAGGATTGAAAATATTGTTTAAAATCTTTTCTAACGAGCCTCTAACATTGAGACTGTAATTTCATTGGATGAAGAACACAAAGGCTGGTTTGAAGAATTTGGTTCAAGCATTTTGCTATCGATCAGGAAACCAGGCCATTTAGGCTGAGGCAATGTAGTCTCACATCCCAGCATAAGAACCACAGATGACATGGTTGGTCTATTGTCTGGTTGACATTCCATACACAAGAGACTAATGTGGATGGATCGTATGGCTTCTCATGCATTGCATGATTCTCCAATGATTGGATCAATCAATTCTAAGGCTTGCCTTCTTTCCATAAATTCCATGCCTAAGGTATGAAGAAATTTGTTACTTATTCATGTTTTGCCATTTTAATACAGTAAAAAAAAAAAAAAAGGGCATGTTTATTGGAATTTTGTTGGAAAAGATGTAATAGTGTTCACTTACATGTCTTATAAGACTAAGGTTGTGGTCTGGATGACAAAATCCTCTCCTTTTCTTTCCACATACTAACTCCAACAATAAAATGCCAAAGCTAAAAACATCAAATTTTGTTGAGAATATGCCATTGATAGCATATTTCGGTGCCATATAACCACTTTAGAAATATATTTAAAAAGTAATTATGTTAACAAATTGAAAGCAATTACAAGAATTACAAGTCAAAAATTACTACGTTCCAACCACTTTGCTTGTGTTTTCTGTTGCTGATCTCCATTAAAAATCCTAGCTAAGCCAAAATCTACAATTTTTGGGTTCAACTCATGATCAAGCAATATGTTACTTGTCTTCAGATCTCTTTGTATAATACGTAATCCAGAATCTTAATAGAGATAGACAAGACCCCTAGCAATTCCACAAATAATTTGGAAATGTTTGGACCAGTCTAGTAGCTTGCTTCTTGTTTGATCTATGCATTTAATACTAAGGTTAGTTAAGGATCCTGCTTGAATTGGGGGAAAAAAAACTATAAATGGAGTTTATTTGATAGAATAGAAATGTCATTAGTAGAGATCTCTAAGTAGAGAACTTCTGAGAGATTCGGACCAAAAATAAAGTGATCCAGACTTTTGTTGGGCATAAATTCATATATCAAAATTTTCTCCTCTCCTTGAATGCAACAACAAAGAAGCTTCACAAGATTTTGATGTTGTAATTTGGCAAATAGTATAACTTCATTTTTGAACTCATTTAATCCTTGCTTCGAAATCTTTGAAAGCCTCTTTACAATGATTTCTTGTCCATCTTCCAATATACCTTGAAAAATATTAATGTGAAATAAATTGTAATATTGAGTAAGATAAGTGAATAAGATTCTAATATCATATGAGTAATTACCAAACCTAAGTGAATAAGATTCTAATGTCATATTACTAAATACCTGACCTAAAAACTTAATTGTCAAATGAAGACCTAAATATTAATAAAACCTCTAACACTAACATGTTGCAAGTTTACCTTGTATACAGGTCCATAGCCACCTTCTCCAAGCTTGTTGTCAAAAGAAAAGTTATTGGTGGCACGAGCAATTGTAACGAACTCAAATAATGGTAGTTCTAGGTCTTCAATCTCTTCAAGAGTTTTCTCTGAAATAAGAAATAAATGTGTTAATTGCAAGAGTAATATTGCTTTATGTTACTATCATATTTTTATGATAAATAGGATTAGATTGGATGTAAATCTATCTTTCTTTCTGTTAGATTTTATCTTGAATTATTAATTATATGTTCAAGTTGTTGTATAAATTAGAGACTTATGATTAATAAAAGTTAAATTGCTTTGATCTTGAAAAATCTGTTTGTATTTGCTAGCATTTGGGAGGTTTTGGTTACCCTCAAAGCTAGCCAGATTTTATTTTTGGTGTTATTAAAATGTGCACGTAATTCTTTATGTAGTAGAATCATAATATCATCTAAATGAACACATTTAAATTGAAATAATTTGGAGAAGCAAAAGGCAATTACAAGCAATCAAGTGAGGATAGATTTTTATGGTAGAAAGAAAGATGTTACCTAAAGTTGCTCTGCTTTTGTAAATGTAGTAGCCTACCATAAACCATAACAACCGTGGCAGTGGTAATAATAACTATCACCTCTATCTTCATCTTAGGCCCATCTTTACTCCCTAGGCAATATTGATGTGGCAGTGCAATATAGTTAAAATCAAAGCAAATGAAGTCAAATTACAAGTAAAATATATGGGCAAAAGTTATAGCAAGAACTTGGTTTATGTGCCGATCACATAAGCCTACTTCACAAAAATTCTACTATCAGTATCTTCTAATTTTAAAAAAGTTAAGACCAAACAATTTCAACCGTAAATTAAATTTAATGGATAAAAATAGAGAAAACAGAAATGAAAATAAATAATTATATTATATTAGAATAATAAAATTGTACCCTTACGTTAACAAATTAGGATATAATGATGGAAAGTTGGTTAAGTTGACTTTTATTTCCATTTTTGTTTTCTCTGTCTCTATTCATTAGATCTAATATGTGGTTAAGATTATTTGGTTCTAACTTTTTTAATATTAGAAGGTAATGAAAGTTGAATTACTATATATATAGTGATTTTATAATCCGTGCCTCTTAACTTTAAAAAGTTAGGGTAAACCAATTAAATTTATTTATTATATTTTATCTTCTAAAATAAATTCTTTTTCCTACTTAATTTAGATGTAATGGATGAATTTAATTAGTTCGTACTAACTTTTTAAAATTAAAATATACCAATAATAAAATCACTATATATATTAACAAATTTAGGAAAAAAAAAAAAACAGAACAACACATGCAAAACAATGGATATAGTGATCTTAATGCACTTGAACACCCAAATGCTTATTAGGGAGAAACATAAGATATGAAAGCCTACCTAGTTCCGAAGCAGACATTCGTATAAATAATTCCCGCCTTCTGAATATTGTCCGATATCAATAAGATCATTGAACTACATAGCACAGCCGCTGCCTCCTCTAATTTTTGAGTTTGTGTATGCCATACAAGAAGAGTTCTCTAAGCATTTCTCCCTGCATTACTTGAGATTCATACATGCATTCACTGAAGAATTTGTTGCATTTGGCATTTCAACCCATCAAATTTGATAAATCTGTCTAGTTTTGAGTAGTTCAATAGCTTGTTATGTGCGCAACCTTGAGACCAGTCCTTGTATCCAGTTAATTTAGGCTTAAAGCCTTCTAAACACTAGTAGATCAGTGATTTGAGTGGTGATACAATTCCCATAGGCACCATAAAGACCATAATTGTCGTAGTAATCTCTTGGCACATAGGAATATTGTAAAACCTTAAATTTTTCTTAAGGTAAAATTGAAAAATTTTATGAAAATTGTGCAAACGTGTAAGGGTTAAAAAGTTAGATTTTTAAAGTCTTAGTTTAAAATCGTAATTTATAAATAGTTGAGGGGCCAAATTATAATTTTTTGAGATTATATAATCTGTTTTCTTCTTCCTTCCATCGTCAGAAGCACTCTCTCTCTCTCTCTCTCTCTCTCTCTCCAATTTTTATTTTTTCAATTTTTCCATTTTTGCGATCCCTGCTTTGAGTTCTCATTCCGATCATATCCAACCTCCATTTCGGCCAAACCTGGTATCGTTGGAAAGCTCGTGTGACGTAGATTCCATAAGTGCCAATTTCATAAATTTTTATCATCGTTTGGGTCTTCGATTTTGTAGAGGAAGTTCTTCGACTAACCAACTTCGATTTTTTTAGATCCTGGCGAAACCAAGCAATTTCAACTCCGGTCAACCCCATTTTCGTGACAAGCGTGTTGAGGACAACAAAACTCACCTAGCCGCACCTTCCACCACCGTGGTTAGGGGTGGGCATTTGGGTGTTCGGTTCGGTTCCTATCGGAACCGACCCGAACCGATAAATTCATCGGTTTTCAAAATGGAAACCGAACATGGATATTTGAAACATGGAAACCGACCTAAACCGAACAGGATCGGATTGGTTCGGTTCGGGTCGGTTCCCTGTTTAACACCAAAGCCACGTTCTCCCATATTCATCCTCCTCCACATTCAACCTAAAGAGATCTCAAACTTCATCAATACTCAATCAGATCAAAACTCAATCAAACCAAATAATAAAAAAACCCCACCACATAATAAATCCCAAACCAAAAAGTAAAAAAACCCACCACACAAAGGGCTCAAACCAAAAATAAAAAAACCAAGCAAGATTGACAAAATATTTGGTGAAAGAGGCAAAGAACGACCATATCGTTCGGCAAAAGAGGCATAGACGGACAAGATCTGTGACAGGGACGAGATCGATGAGGTCAACGGCGACATGAGAGGCGACTTGGGGCTTCGATCAGCGACGGGACAAGGAAGAAGTAAAAAAAAGAAGATCGGCGGGACAAGAAAGATGAGATCGACGACAGCGACGAGATCGGTGACAGCGACGAGATCGGCGACATGATCGGTGACGTGAACGACGACATAGGGTTTCGATCAGTGATGGAATGAGGAAGAAGAAGGAAGCAAAAGAAGATTAAAGAAAAAGAAAGAACAAAAAGAAACAGAGAAACGAGGAGGAAGACAATGCAAGAAGACCGGCGATAGATTATGAGATATGAGGATTCTGACTTCTGAATGTGGTAGGTGATGGGTTGTGGTTATATAGGGGCACAACAAATTATGCATGTGTCCCTCATAATTGCACAAATTGCCAATGGACCCTTAAACTGGGTGTTTCACGGATCAGTTCGGTTCTGGATACCCAGAACCGACCCGATCCGTGAAACATAATGTTTTGTAAGCAAGAGATCCGAACACTTGAAATTGAACATGAAAACCGACCCGAACACCCGCGGATCGGTTCGGATCGGGTCGTTCGGGTCGGTTCTATGTTTTGATGCCCACCCCTAACCGTGGTCGTCGGAATCCGTCGTCGGCCATCGCGTACTGCATTTTAATGTTGACGATTGGAATCGGTCAACACCCGGGGGGTTAGAACCTCGCCTACGGAACGATTTATACAGGACCGACGGTGAAGACCATGTCGAGCCGGGGGTGAAGACCATCCCATGCAACCCTTTTTGACCTCTTAAGGTCGCGTCCGGAGTTGAACTCTCAACCTTATAGGTTTTTTGGATGCACAACTCCTACCACCAAGCTGAGTCAGCTTGGTGGTAGGAGTTGTGCATCCAAAAAACCTATAAGGTTGAGAGTTTACCTCCGAACGCGACCTCAAGAGGTCAAAAGGGATTGCTCGGGATGGTCTTCACCCCTGGCTCGGCATGGTCTTCACTGTCGGCCCCGTAGAAATCGACGTGTCTACAAACTCATTTTTAAGTGTAGAATCCATCTTTAGGGTTATTTTCCTCTTAGGATAGCCGTATTAAAAATTCTTTATATTTCGTTACTTTGTAGATTCAATTTGGGATGACGATAATTATCTTGAGAATCAAGACTTCAGAGTAGTTAATAGCCCATATTGAGGTAGGGGTTCAATCCTGATCTTTTAGAAATTTTTATGTTAAAGTTGGAGTTATTTGAATTTTGATAATTTTGGAGGTGTGGTAATTATTTGTGGAAATATATTGTGGATTGCTTTGGAAGTATATTGTGGTTTATTACAGGTTTGAAAAAGGTTTGGTTTATCGAATTAGTAGTTATGCTATCGAAGTTTTTTAAAATAAAAAGGGGTTTTCAAAATATCGATTTATATATATATATATATATATATTGTATTAATTGCATGGTGAATTTGTCTAAATTGTTTTGTAACCTGAATGAGATAAAGGTCCATCTTCCTAGTCATTATGTGAGGTTATCACGAGCTATATATATTATACGACTTTATGTCGGGATCATTGCGCAGGGTATTTTCTGGTATGGTTACCAGGGTCACGGTGTGTTAAACGTTGTTTTCTTATTCAAAATAATTTATTAAAATTATAGGCCACCAGGTATATGACTAGGGGACGGGATCTACCTTGATTTGGAAAATGCTATGACTTGACTTAAAAATTTTAAATGTTTTATTTCTATCTTAGAAGCATGTATATATATATATATATATTTTTTTATGAAATGGTTTGTGGGATTTGTTTAGACAGTCGACCATGCAGGTTTTTTAGTCATGATTTTAAAAAGTGGTTTTCGAAACCATATTAGGATTGAAATCCTACTGAGCATTAGCTCACCTTTCCTTTATTTTCCCCCCTCCAGGGAATGTACAAGGTGATTTAGGTGGCCACCCGACGGAGTAGGTAGATGATCAAAGAAATCAAGAGCTTGGCTTGTGGTGTATTTCTTTAGTTTATTTCATTTCACATTTGGATATTTAGGGATGAATGTTTTGAAACCAATTTAGAGGACTCTTATTTGATGTATTTAAAGCTTTGTATTTTAAACACCAGAGTTTGAGGATTTTTATTTGAAAATCTAAGTGGATGTGAAAACTTAAATGCGATAAACTGATTGCATGGCTAAGTGTTCATAATTTTATTTGTGGTTATGAATCCATGATTTCTAGCAGGTGTTCACATATCTGTGAAGATGGTTTTCACCGAATTATTTTGGATTGTTTGAAGTTTTTCATTGTATTTTTCTCAATATTTTAATTTGGTACTCAGAAGTATCTAAACAGAGGAAATTTTATATATTTTTTTTTAAAAAATAAAGATTTCATGGACTTTATAGCGTTAATTGAAATTTTTTTTTATAAATTAATATTCACGATTATGCCACAGCCTAGGCCCGGGTTGTGACAAATATAATGTCCAACTTTGCATTGCTTCACTCCATGTGAATCATTCTTGTACATATCAGGTTTGGTTCATAACAATCCTTCAGATTACTGATTTATCTTTTAGGTTGAAAGTGTAATGCAATTCATCTTCATTAGATGCAAAATTGGACTCAAAAACCGGATTAGACATTAATTCAGGAGAAACAAATCTTAGGAGATTCCATGGACTGCTCTTGTAAAACTTGTTTGATCCCTTCCAAATAATTGCCTCAGGATTCTCTTGCACTTGCAACCCAAAAGTGAAGTCTCCAGGAGATGGATCATCCCAGCTCCTCCATTAAGTCCCATCCAAGCTTCATTTCAGGTGGCAATGTATCAGATGGATAGCCAAAACTCTGCCACAAACAACTTCCCGATTGTTCATCTCTTAGAACAAGATTTCCTGAATTTAAAAGTTGTCATAAAACTGAACCCTTCGCTTCTTTTCTTGTTGAGTTTGCTGCCCAGACCACACTCTTGTTCTGGCTCATCAAAACAAGATAGCCCGTGCTGTTTACCATCAACATCCCAGAAGAATCATTGATGGGGTTGATTCTATTCGCAACCCAAACAACAGTTCTAACCGGGATATTCTTGTACCAAATCCCCACATAGATATTCTTCGAACTACCAGGACTGAAGAAACCAAGCTCAAAGCTTCCGTCACTTGAAACCAAGGTCCTGCCATCATCTCTAATATAGTTAGATGAACTAATGGAGTCAGATAAACGCATAAGAGAATTCATAGAACAGCAACAATAACTTAAAACTGATCAACAGGACAGAAACAATATGCATTGGTGGCTATACTTAAGAGATTCTTCCTGTAAGAAAGTTGTAAATAAACATTAAAAAAAAAAAAGATTCATTGGTGGTTATACTTTCAGAATAAGAAAGTCGTAACTGAGATGATTACGGTTATATATCAGTCGGAATGGGATTAGTCATTAATCAACTTGTATTTTCCAAGGTTGCCTTAGAGACGTGACATTGTTTTCAAATTTCATTTAGATACAATTTCCTACACATGAAAATGATATGTTTGAAATCTGCGCAGTGCTACAATAATTCTCCCTGCATTTCCTCAAAGAAGAAAAAGACTTATCTCATCAGACACATGCAATTAAATTGGCCGGCATTTAATTGCATAGAGAATAACTCACTTCTAATTTTTTTTTTTTTTTTTGGTGTGTTGATATTTCAGCTTGTAGTTAATAGGAGTTGGTAACGAAATCCATGGTGGAAATACGTCTAAATAGCAGTTTAACAAGTGGAAATTCGCCCACAATTAAGAAAAGCATCACCAAAATATTCATATGTCATGTCATCAAATTATTTGGATTTTTTTTTTTTTTTAGTATAAGAATTATATCAAGGACGAGTTCAAAAACCTATCAGAATTAATTGAGATAAAATATTAGTAGTACGATCTGGACAACTACTCTCAATTAGAAGAGATTCACCACACGAAAATGAGAGGAGACCTACATAAAGATGGGAGATCAACCCACATAAATCATGAATTATCATAAATAGTATAAGTATTATTATAATATATAAATTTAAATTTCATAGGGATGAGGTGTCAAACACATACCTTTTATAAAAAACAGACATGGTGGTTGCTGGGCCGCCAATGACAACTACTTGGGAAATTCAATTAAAAGCCACAAGCGTAGACAGCATTGTTGAGCTATAAAATAAGGCTCTAGGACCGAGGGAATCGGCTGGGACACTTGCAACTTGACAGTACCACTTCGCCAATTATAGACTGACAAGTAACTGGAAGTGCTGTCAGGGACACACTTGGTCCAATAAATTCATGCCACCCAGCGTCAGCAAGTTCGATAAAAAATTTGGTGGGATATAAACTAGTTGGCAGCTCACAATTGGATAAAAGTATATGCCAAGGGAATGAAACATTTCCTTTGCTAGTGACTTCTTCAAAAGAACGGCAAATGATTAAAGAACACGTGTTCTCTTCTCAGAAGGTCATTTATAAATGGGATATTTAAAATTTCCCCAACTTTTACTCCTAATATGAAAATACTCCCCATAGTTTCATAATTAGCATTTTTCCTTCCCATAGTTTAATTAAATAAGGAATCAACTCTCTATTATTACCAATTCTGTCCATTGCTTTTAGGGGTGGAAGGGTAAATGGTAAATGAAGCTAATAAATAAATATCAATTAATAAAAAGTAATAAAAAAAACCAAAAAATAAATAAAAATGTAATTTTTCTCTATTTTTTGAAAAATCAAAACCAATTAAAATGAATGTCAACAAAGGACAAGGTTTAGTCGAAGTTGATGATTATCTCAATATAATTATTGGAGCCATTAGAATTTTCAATATGCATTATAAAACAATAAATTGGTGGATGTTGACTTAAAATCTTAAGGTTGATATAGAAAATGCCTTACAAAAAATAATCAACACATAAAATGTATGATGATAGGTGATAAAAGATTCTAGAAATTTAATTGCTATTTAAGATCTTCAAATCAAAAGCACCAAATTAGGATTGAAAATACTGTTTAAAATATTAAAATTTTTCTAACGGACCTCTAACATTAAGATGGTAATTTGATTGGATGAAGAAATCTCAAGCTTGTTTGAAGGATCTAGTTTGAGCATTCTACTATCCATCAGGAAACCAGGTTTTTTAGGCCGAGGCAATGCAGTCTCGCATCCCAGCATAAGGACCACAAATGACATGGTTGGTTTGTCGTTTGGTTGATGTTCCATACACGAGACTAACGTGGATGGACTGTATAGCTTCTGATGCATCACATGATTCTACAACGATTGGATCAATCAATTCCAAAGGCTTGCCTTTTTTCCACAATTTTCATGCCTAAAGTACAAAGAAATTTGTTACTCATTTATGTTTTGCCATTTTAATATAGTAAAAAATTGATATGTTTACTGAAATTTTGTTGAAAAAGATGTAATAGTATTCACTTACATGTCCTATAAGACTAAGATTGTGGTCTGAATGACAAAATCCTTTACTTTTCTTTCTACTTACTAACTACAGCAATAAAATGCCAAAGCTAAAAACATCATATTTTGTTGAGAACATGCCACTAATAGCATATTCCGGTGTCATATGACAACCGTAGAAGTATATAAAGAGTAATTATGTTAAAGAATTGAAAGCAATTACAAGAATTACAAGTCAATACTTACTACGTTCCTACTACTCTGTTTATGTTTTCTATTGCTTGATCTCTATTAAAAATTCTAGCTAAGCCAAAATCTGAAATTTTTGGGTTCGACTCGTGATCAGGCAATTCATTACTTGTTTTCAAATCTCTGTGTATAATGCGCAATCTAGAATCTTGATAGAGATAAAGAAGGCTTTTAGCAATTCCACAAATAATTTGAAAATGCTTGGACTAGTCTAGTAGCTTGCTTCTTGTTTGATTTGTGCATTTAATACTAAAGTTATTGAGGATCCTGCTTGAATTGGGGAAAAACAACTAAAAATCAAGTTTGTTTGACAGAATAGAAATGTCATTAGTAGAGATCTCTAAATAGAGAACTTTTAAGAGATTCAGACCAAAAATAAAGTGATTTAGACTTTTGTTGAGCATAAATTCATATATCAAAATTTTCTCCTCTCCTTGTGTAAAATCCAAAAATTTCGTTTTATGATAAATAATTATTTTTATGATGAATAGTATTTTCGGATGAATAACATTTTTGAGTGAATAGTGATTTTCAGATTTGTAAAACCCAGAATTTCCTCTTCATAGGAGAAATAAATTTTTTTCGATGAATAGTGTTTCCTTATGAATAGTATTCGTATGAATAGTGATTTTTTGAAAGTGGACCTCGAAAATCAAAAGTTCTGGAATTAGTACTATAGTTAAATGAAATTGAGATGGATCAAAGATGACCCATTTGAAGAGATTATAAGTGATTCGAAGTTATTGAACGAAAATATTCCACTTGATTTTAGTACCGTATATAGTATTTATGGAAAAATAAAATAAATTAAAGTGCTCAGATGAAAAATTAAATTTTTAGTAAAATTCCCGAATAGATCCAGAAGAGTAAATTGAGTTCCGATAAAATCCCTGGATAGTCCGGTGATGATTAATAAATTCTCGAGAAAGTTCGGATGAGTAAGTTGAGTTCTGACAAAATTCCCGAGTGGACCGGAGATGGTTCGAATGATAAATTGAATTCTAGTATATTTCCCAAAAAGTTCGAGGATGATTTTTATTTGCAAAATAATAGAATAATTTAAAATGGCCAAATCCGGAGGTGTAATCAAATTCTAATAAAATTTTCGGATGTGAAATTGAATTATAATAAAATTTTCAGATGGATCGGAAATGATTTTGAATACGAAAATCGAAAAGTGTGAATGGATGCATGAAGTGGGACACTTGGCATGAAAAGAAAGGAAGAGACAATGCATGAAGGACATGTGTCACAAAGAATGGAGAGATGATTGACAAGTGTATGGTGATTAAAGGTAAGGCTTGACAAGTGGTAACAAAGTATAGATTATATATATATATATATATATATATATATATATAAATAAGTGAAATAGAAGTGAAATGCAAGAAAAGAAGAGAGAGACACCATTTGGTTAAAAACAAAAGCAAGAGAGAAAACAAGTGAAGAATGCATTTCAGTTAAGACACAAAGTCTCTCTCTCTCTCTCTCTCTCTCACGGCCACAAGCGCTCTCACTCACGGTCACAAGCTCCCTCTCTTGGCCAAGAAACCAGAACTAAAGACAACTACATGTTGGTGGTTTTGAGCTGATTTTAGATTGACTTTCAAGTTAAACAAGCTTACATGCAAGATAAAGAAGCAAGAGAAGTCATTTGGAAACAAGAAGAAAGTTGTTCTGCTATGAAGAAAACATAAGACATCATGCAACTCATGGTGGTTTGAGGTGATTTTTGAAGGTTTTCACACGTACAAAAGGTGTACACAAGCTTAGAAGGGAAACCTATCCATTTGAGGTTAATTTGAAAGGTAAGAGTTGAGTTTCCATGAATTACTTGTGAAAATTCTTGAAACTTTATGGTTTTGATGAATAGGTTGTGAATTGATGTTTGAGTGTTATTTTGCATGTAACTTTGGTGTGAAGTTTGAAGAAAAATTGTGATTTTGAGTTTTTGAAGATTTGATAAGGGGATTGTATTGCATGTGGTTTAATGTAAATCTAAGTCGAAGAAACTTGATGAAATTTGGTGTTGTGCTAGAGTGAAGTCATGGCCAAATAGCTTTCAATTTGAGTTGGTTGTTGTCTTGAAATGAGATGTGACTTTTATGTGTATGTAAGTGTAGATGTGAAGAAAAATTGGTGTTATGAGTTGTTTGTTATTCGGCCAAGTAGTCTAGAAATGGTCCAAATGGAATTCCTTTTTATTTGAGTGATTTTATGCCTGTAATAATGTTAGAATAAGGAGATTTGGTATTGAAATAAAAAGCAAAATATTTTGATATACAAGCTGTCGTGGTTCAACTAGGAAGGTATTAGAGTGTTAGATAATCATTTTTGAATGATTTGAATAATCTTATAAGTTATTTGAATGATGGAATTAAAATAAATTTGAAGAAAATCCATTAGAATGTAAAAAAAAAAAATCATTTTGCAACTAAACTTTTCATAATTACGAAATTGTGATATTTTATGAATTTGATAACAATTTACACCATATTATGTATGTTTGAGTGTAATTCAATGAGAAATATTGAATAATATGGATGATGTAAAAGTTGGTAAGAATTCGACCAACATAGGTAAAAATGATTCAAAAATGTGTTTCATGCATTGATATGAAATTTAGAATTAAATTGTGGTGTTTTACATGCTTAAAGGTTAAGAAATTCGAATGGAAATCATATGCGAATAATTAAGGTGCATACAGTTAGGAAAGGGATGTTTCAAAATCCTTATATAATTAGACATTTATGTGTCTTGATGCGTGTTAGTAAAAATGTATGCACGAATAAGTTTGATTGTGATGTTACCTAAAATAGAATGTGAAAATACGTAGGTAACGTGGGGGCGAGGGAACCCGAAATTTTGAATTATCGTGAGTTAGGAAACGGTGAGTGTCCTTCCAAAATATTTTCGATACGAGTATATTTCTATTTGTAATGATTCTATATGTTAAATTTAAATTCATGTTTCTAATGCTTGAAAGTTGATTTTTATTGTAAATGAGTTTTTGTATGAAAATCTTCTGTATGAATTTCGTAAATGTTGCATGAAATATGGATTTGTGAATTTTGCATGAAGTATGCATTGTGTGATGAAAAGCAGTCTGTTTGGAAATATTTTTGTAAGCCTATGGTACGTCTTATAGGTATCTCAGATATTGTCGATAATCCTAGAATACCCTAAGCGATGCAGGGTTTCGCTTGTAGTGATGTAGGATTCCGCTACCATATAGGGTATATTCTGCTACCGTAGTGATGTTGGATTCTATTACTTAGTTACCAAACATATGGCCTAAGCGATGTGGGATTCCGCTTGAGAGCAATGTTGGATTTTGCTCTGCCATATACCTAGGGTACCATATGGTGTTTAGGCTACGGTGGTTGACTTATTTTATTTCACAAAGAGATTGTTTAGAAAACTCATAATTGTCACCACCATTTATGGTTTACAGCAAAAATGAGATAATATAGGCTACTATGTTATAATTTAGTTTCGTTAAGTGCTTTAGAATAATTTTTTTGAAATCAAGGAATTGACTTTTCAATATGTTATTGAATTCCTGTTTTATTGCATATGAATTATGTTAGTATTGAATGTTTATACATGCATTTGATTTGGATGAGGTTTTCAGAAAATGTCTTTCAATTTTACAGTATTGAAACAGTTGTGAAATGTTTTTGGGTTTTGTTGAAATCTAACCTTTTTTGACTGACCCTGTTGAAAAATAACCTTTCAGTTGTGAGGTTATTCAGATGGGTATAATTTTGGACAAAAATGCCCTTAACAGTACAACTAATTACACTGACCCACCCCTTTCACTAAATCTCTCCCTTTCAAACTTTTCCCTCTCATTCTCTCACTAAAATTCCCTAACCCATTTGAAATCCCGCCTCCCTCTCTTCTTCTTCTTCTTCTTCTTCTTCTTCTTCTTCTTTCCTTTTTTTTTTTTTGTTGAGTTGAATCTGGGTCGCGAACCCAGAAGATTTGGTTCTGGGTTAGTGACCCAGAACCATATGGTTTTGGGTTCGGCGACGAGCCCAGAACCATCTGGTTTTGGGTCGCGAACCCAGAACCAGATTTTTTTTTTTTTTTTTTTGTTTATTAATGTTGATGTTGATGAATTGTGGATGTTGATGAATTGTATTGATGATGTTGATGAATTGTGGATGTTGATGAATTGTGGGAGATTATGGATTTTGATATTTAAGGAATGGGAGGGGTAATTTTGTTTAAAAATAATAATAATGTCAGTTTTGATAATTCAGAAAATTAAGGTGTAATTCTGTAATTTTAGAAAATATCTTTAATTACAAAACAACCCCAAAAATTACAAAACAACCCCAAGAAACGCCCTTTATGTTAAATATTATAATTATAAAATAACCCTAAAACTTTATTTAATTACGAAATATATGTAATTAAATATTCAGGTTGGAATCAAAACCTTGAGGTAGGAATCCCAACTTCGAGGTTGGGATCAAACCTCAAGATGGATTCCAACATCAAGGGATGATCCCAACCTTAAAGTAAGGATCTTAACCTCTAGGTTTTGATTCCAACCTAGAGGTAGGGATCCCAACCTCAAGGTTGGGATCAAACTTGGACGGATCCCAACCTTAAAGTGGGGATCCCAACCTCCAGGTTGGGATCAAAACCTGGAGGTGGGGATCCCAACTTTCAAGTTGGGATCAAACTGGAGGTATGGATCCCAACATCAAAGGATGATCCCAACCTTAAAGTAGGGATCCCAACCTCCAGGTTAGGATCCAAACTTGGAGATAGGGATCTCAATCTCTAAGTTGGGATCAAATCTGGACGGATCCCAACCTGAAAATAGGGATCCCAATCTCCAGGTTGGGAAACCTGGACGAATCCCAACCTGAAAATAGGGATCCCAACCTCCAGGTTGGGATCAAACTGACGCCCTTTGTTATCATTAAAGGTATTTTTGTCCATTTGAGATTTTTTTTAAGAATAAAAAATTAAAAGGTTAGTTTTGAGGTTGACCATTTCAAATGGGTTATTTCATACATTTTCTCAATGTTTTTAAGCTTTAGGGAGGCTTATTTAGAAAGTGTAGTTTGAATAGAAAAGCATGACATCACTGAGCTCGTATAGCTTACTTTATTTTTATGTTTTATAAATAAAACCTCCTTGGGACAGATATAGGTATAGACACTTCAGTGGCAAGGACTTCAGCCCTAGAGTAGTTGGATGCTATCGTGTGCTACTTTGAAACTGTGTTTATACATGTATGACAATTATGTTTTGAAAACTTATGAAACAATTTTGTATATAATTGTATGAAATTTTTAGAAAGTATGTTTATGTATGGCTTGTTTATGATTTTCAAATTATCCTTTAAATTAAAGCATGTTTGTAGTTGTTTGTGAAAAGTGAAAAGAGGGCCAAAAATCTGATAGTTGAGAATCGAGTTGCTTTTGAAGTGTACAGGTTTTTAATGAAATTTTTGTATGGTGAAATTTTTAGAAAAACAGTCGTTGTGTTGCCAAAATTTTTCTAAATTCTGCTTTGAAAATGTAATTTGAAAAGAAAAAAAAAAAAAATTCCCACCAATTTCCACTAGAGAAAAGATTTCTAAAAAAAGTTATAAAAGATTTTCAGTAAATATAAAGATTTAGCTTCATGAAAACCTTTCAGCTAGAGTAGATCTCGACTAGAAGGCTATCATAAGATTGTCGGGTGGACTGCCTTGAGTATAGGAATCGGGGTCCGTCACCTTGAATGCAACAATCAAAAAGCTTTACAAGATTTCGATGTTGTAATTTGTCAATCATTGTAACTTCATTTTTAAACTCATTTAATCCTTGTCCCGAAATATTTGAAAGCCTCTTTACAGCATTTCTTGTCCATTTTCTAATGTACCCTGAAAAATATTTATGTGAAATAAATTGTAATATTGAGTAAGATAAGCAAGTGGTTAAGATTTTAGTATCATATTAGTAATTACTAGACCTAAAAACTTAATTGCCAAATAATGATCTAAATATTAATAGAAAACTTTAACACTAGCATGTTGCAAGTTTACCTTGTATACAGGACCATAGCCACCTTCTCCAAGCTTGTTATTGAATGAAAAGTTATTGATGGCACACGTAATTGTAACAAACTCAAATAATAGTAGTTCCAAGTCTTCAATCTTGTGAAGAGTTTTCTCTGATATAAAAAATAAATTTGTTAATTGTCAGAGCAGTGTTGCATTATGTTACAATCATATTTTTATTTCGATAATATTAGTTAGTTTTTAGTTCTGAATTTGAATAAAGATAGATATTAGGTTCAAAAATAGGGGTAGATTGGATTTAAATCTATCTTTTTATCTTTTAGCTTTTATCTTGAATTATTATTTCTATGTTGAAGTTGCTGTATAAGTTAGAGACTAGTGGTTAAAAAATGTTAAGTTTCTTTGATCTTGAAAAATGTGTTAGTATTTGTTAGCATTTGAGAAGTTCTATTTTCCGTCAAAGCAAGCTAGATTTTATTTTTGGTGTTATTAAAACGTGCACGTGACACTTTATGTAGTGGAATCATAATATCATCTAAAATGGACACATTTAAATTGAAATAATTTGGAGAAGCATTTACTGGCAAAAAAACTGAACCCTTTGCTTCTTTTCTTGTCGAGTTTGCTGACCAGACTACATTCTTGTTCTGGGTCATCAAAACAAGATAGCCTGTACTATTTATCATTAACATCCCAAAAGAATCATTGATTGGGTTGATTCTGTTCGCAACCCAAACAACAGTTCTAACTGGGATATTCTTGTACCAAATCCCCACATAGGGATTCTTCGAACTACCAGGACTGAAGTAACCAAACTCAAAGATTCCATTTTTCGAAACTAAGTCCTGCCACCATCACTAATAAAGTCAGATGAACTGATAGTGTCAGATGCGTAAGAAAATTCATAGAACAACAACAATAACTTAAAACTGATCAACAGAACAGAAATAATATGCATTGGTGGCTATACTTAGAGATTTTTGCTGTAAGAAAGTTATAAATAAACATAAAAAAAAAATCTGAGTCATCTCTAATAATATTGACCGTAACTGAAATGATTGCGACTATATTAATATCAGAGTTGGATTGCCGGGATTAGATATTAATGAAGTTGTATTTTTCAAAGTTGGTTTTTAGATGCGACATTCTTTTCAATTTTTATTGCGCCACAGATTTCTACATATGAAAACGATCTGTTTGACCCCAAGTGTGTTGAAATATGTGCAGTGCAATTAACTTGGCCGGCATTGTGATGGGGAAGAAAGACTTGGTGGATAAAGAATAGTTAGTTTGATTAAATAAAAGCTGCTTGAATAATCAACTAATCTTTTTTTTGGTTGACATTTCAGCTTGTAGTTAATAGGAGTTGGTGACGAAATCAGTGGTGGAAATACGTCTACGTGGGAAAATCATCACCAAAATATTCATATGTCATGTCATCAAACAGTTGGGACACTTGCAACTAACTTGACAGTTCCACTTCGCCAATTATGACTGACAATTAACAGGTAGTGCTGTCAGTGACACATTTGGTCCTATGATTTCGTGCCACCTGGTGTCGGCAAGTTTTAGAGAACCATTTAGTGGGATATAAATTAATTGGCAGCTCACGGTTGGATAAAAGCACGTGCCAAGGGGATGAAGCATTGCCTTTGCTAGCAGGAGTGGACCCACCGCTGGGCTGGGGTACATGTGCCTCTGAAATTTTTTGAAAATTAATTAAGTTTACAATATCAGCCATTAAATTTTAAATATATAAATACGATGCTATATTCTTTCAAGGTAACAAAATGACGCTAATGGTTGTAGCTTGCTTTTGTCTCTTTATGCCACCTAGCCCTGTCCAAAAGTTTATTCTTTTTCTCCTCTATATTATATAAAAAAAATCCCAAATGCATTTACAGACATAGGGCAAAATACACAAAATCTCCCTCAGGTAAGACCTTAAACGGTTGGATACGAAGTTTGAGTTTAATAACAAAATAACCCCAACTTAACGGTCAAAATGTGTTAAATTTAACGGTCAACTTTGGTTTGAAGTGCAAAGACGTAAATGCCCTCAGTTTTTAAAATTAATTTCTTTTCCTTTAAAATTTAAAAGAATAAAAATTAATTTAATAAAAGTTAATCTGTTCACCTAAAACCCAGATCTTCATCTCCCAATTCCCAAACCCAGAAACCTAACTCTTCAATGGCAGAACCAAACACAAAGCATTAATTTTGTTAAATTATCGCCACTACCTACAACAACAATCTGCAAAAACCCATTCAGACATCAATCTGCAAAAACTCAAACATACCATCAATCTGCAAAAACCCAAACATACCATCAATCATCAACAAAAACTCAAACACATCATCAATCAATCATCCACTACATCAACCTCAAACACCCAGCTACTGCAAACCCATCCAAACATCATCATCCAATACAAAAAAATCAAAACAAAAAACTAGCATCATCTGGATTCGTCGCCATGCTTATATCAACATCCAACACATATCAACACCCAACAGCAAAACATTAAAATAAAAATCAAAACATATTGGGTTCGATTCGAACCCAGAGAGATTTGGGTTTGACGAACCCATCGGGTTTGCCTGGGTTCGAAACGAACCCAAATTTCATCATCTGGTTCGTGAAAGAAGAAGAAGAAGAAGAAAACAAGAAAAAGAAGAGAAGAAAAGAGAGACGGTAGAGAGAGAGAGATTGGTCATCTGGTTCATGGAAGAAGAAGAAGAAGAAAAAGAAAACAAGAAGAAGAAGAGAAGAAAAAGAGAGACTGTAGAGAGAGAGAGAGATTGGCCAGAATGAATGAGAAGAAAATTTTTTTAATTTTTTCTATAGTTTTTTTTTTTAAATATTTTTATTTAAAAAATTTGACATATAATTAATGTGGTCTAATTTTTTCAAAAATAAAATAATAATAATGAGACATGAGAGATATTTTTTTCTAACAAATTGACGAAATTACTCTCCATCAAATAAGTAGGGACTAACTGACACTGACGGTAGGGGGCTAATATGTTGTTAAACTCAAACTTCGTATCCAACCGTTTAAGGCCTTACCTGAGGGGGTTTTGTGTATTTTGCCCACAGACATATAAAGGCTTGGATGATTACACTTGCTTTCCTATCTAGAATGAACCATGGTTCAATCCCTTGTGTCTTATAATTTTTTTTTTTTTTTTAATTCACTCATAATCATTATTCTATCTCATAAATATTTTTTTTTGGATGGCATGGATTTTTTTTTTCCTTCGATCCACCATGGGAAATGTGGGTTTCTTTTTCTCCTTTTATTCACTCATAATCATTGCTTTGTCTCATTTTTTTTATGGCATGAATCTTGTTTTTCTTGCTTTTATCCACCATGGTTCAATCTCTTTCTTTATTAAAACATGCTACCTTTTCTCAAATTTTTTCTTATTACGGTTCAATTTATTTCCCTATCAAAACATATTGTATTTGTATTTTCTTTCCCATTATTACAAACCAATCTTCAAATTTGAAATATTTTGACTTTATAAATTATTATACTTGTTATGCCCGTTTTCTTGATATGGATGAATAGGCCGCTGGAGGCTCAAGGAATAAATACAATACCAAGAAGCCTAAGAAGTCCAACTCTCAGATCATTATAGAGAGCTCGCTGGACTCACGAGCTCGCGTAATGCCAAAAACAATCCGAGTGCACTTCCAGCTCGTGATGAAGCCTGTTTCAGCATCTTTCTAACCTGCATAGTTCTACAGGTCGATGAGCTAGCGACAGGAGATACCCTGCAAAGTCGGCCACCAGATCCACCTAATCCCTTGATTTTATGCCGCTGCCACTTTAACAGTTCCCGAGAGGCATTCAATGCGGCGACTGTTCATTTAATGAAGGGAAGACTTCTCCTGACGCATTTAATACAAGCGTGTGCATGGAGAGAATAATCATTGCTACAACAATAAATGCGGTATAACTAATGTCAGATTAGTTGAAAATAATAATGATTTGTAACTTATGTAATATTCTATCGTATCTCCTCCTCTCCATAAATGATAGAGATTTTCATTGTAAAGATAGATTAAGAACACTAGTATTACCGTCATTCTGCCGAAATTAATTCAGAGTGACCCGTGAACGTAGGCGCACTCGCTGAATCACGTAAAAATCCTTATTTTTGCTTTCTTCTTTCCCCATTTTTTCCTTATTAATTGTTTCATTACTGTTGTTTATTTATCTTAACCAACATTTATTCTCTTTCATTGCCATTCACCTCTCTTAAATCACATTTATCATCATTTATTATCATATTCACAGTCTAGGCCTTTGAATCTCTCAGTCGACCGTTTCCGGACGTCGACAATGCTCATTTCAAATTATTTTTTTTATCACAAGTTATATCATGTTTATACGAATTAGAGAAGAAAACATATAGTTTTAATATGACTTAGTTTACTCACGATTGTTGGTGTGAATTATTTTTCTTTTACATAAACTATTTTATATGATAAAATTTATAAACAAAAAAACTCATATTATAATTATTTTTAATCTTTTACATTATTTTAATTTACTTTGTTATAAATCACATATATTTGTTACATAAAAGACTACAAATATAATTTGATTAGTCACTTTAATAATAAATATACGTAGTTTGATTCCATAAATTTATTTATAATCTTAATAGCAACTTCCATAATAAAAAGACATATCACTAAATTAAAGTTTTATTTATTTTTTTAGTAATATGAAATTTGAACTTCTTTTATTAAGAAAAATAGAGCTAGTGCATAATTAGCTCACAATTGGTATGCTTTTGTTTTTATACTTGTGTTAAACATGTTATTGTAAGAAATTGCATTTACAATTTTGCAAGAAGTAAAATTACATATCCCCTATTAGTTATGTATTTTAACTATTTTTGTTTCACATAATGTCATTCTAGCAATTAAAGGAAATATTATAAAAAAAAAATTTATATAGCTTAATTTCGTGATATTATAATTATTATATAAAAGTATCTCCTCTCACTTAGATTTTTGGGTTCACCAATATTTGCTAGTGACCTCTTCAAAAGTACAACAAATAATCAACAAGCATGTATGCATTCTCTTCCAAGAAGGTCATTTTATAAATGCTACATTTTTCATTATTTTACATAAGTGCGAATTACAAGAAACCCTCTTGAGGTATGCCTAAAATCATATGAAAATACATTTACTCTTTTATTATATAACGCCCCCATTTTGTTTGTCATATTCTGCTAAGGTTATTCAATCTCATTTGATTTAAGAGCAATTTCATCTTTTATATTTTTTAATCTTCTTTTACAATTTAGAAAATAAAATATTAAAAAATAATGAAAAATTACACACAAAAGAGAAATCTTCATATTCATCACATGATGGATGGTAGAGATTATTTTATTTTATTTTATTTTTTATATTTTAAGGGTGGGAAAGGAAATACTCACGTCGTGTATTTTAATATAAATGTGAGACTTGAAACTTTAACCTCTTAAAATTAAGAGAAGTATTCAACCACTCTTATTAAAAGGTGGTGTTCTCGGAACAGTGGGGATTAATTTTAAAATAAAATAAAAACATGTTGCCAAAAAAATAAAGAATGAAATTGAAGATCTTAGTTAAAAAACAAAGTTGAACCCAAATCTTCAAACAAAGACCTAAAAAAATTTAAAAAAAAATAATAAAAAAAAGATTGATTGAAGATAGGTTGAAACCTAAATCTTCAGTTGAAGATCCGGATTTGAAACCTAGATCAACCCATATCTTCAAAAAATTGTTGCAACTTGCCTATGTACCACTGATTGCTCATCATTTTCTTCATCATCAAGGTACCACTCATTGCACATCATCATCATCTTCTTCTTCATTAGTGTACCACTCATTGCTCATCATTATCTTCTTCGTCAACCTCACATTTCTTCATCATCTTCATCATCAATCAACCTTACCCAATCCATTATAACATAAAATAAAAAATAATCCATAAAAGGAGACCTAGGTGTGGTAACCAAAACCTAGGTCTCCACGATTGTAGACCCAGTTCGAGCCTCCATCATGGAGACCATCTCCATATCTCGGATGGAGACCAACTCCATCCTAGCTTTTGATTTTTGGTTTTTTGATTTTGATTTTTTTAATTGTTTTGGTTTTGTAATTACTTTGAACTTCACTATCTATCTTAGAGATAGACAGTGGAGATCCATTTGTTTTTTTATCTTCTAATAAATTTTAAAAATTATTTTTAAAAGGAAATAGAAAAATATTTTAATATTTTATTATTATGCTTTTGTTTTATTCATGGGCAATCTGGTCATTTTACAATGTTGAGGGTATTTTAGATATTTATCCAAAAATTTTGATCAATTGTTAAAATTGACGAAAGTTAATTAACGACACAAGGGCTTGGTGCAATAAAATGGTAAATATGTATTCGCATTTTTTTAGCCATACCTCAAAGGGTGTGTAATTCATTCTTTGCATAAACTTTCTCGTATTCTGACTATCTTATTCTTCTCTATCATCGAATTTTTTCTTAACTTCTCTTCTTATTTTCTCTAAAACCCCTTTGAGGTGTACTTTTTCCTTGGGCTGCTCAAACTTGAGTGTTAAGAGGGTGATCATTGACCCACCGCCACCAACAACCTTAACCTCCTTTTCTCTTGTAGGAAAGCTACTAGAGAGGGACCTTGAAATTAGCCACTTAAGGAGTCTCATTATTTGTTCCATATTTTGATATACCTATTGGTTAACTTCTACTTACTGTCAGTGAACAAGCATCTAGTGGTTAAGTTCTACTCACTAAGTTCATTAAGTAGACTAGTGGTTAAGTTTTAGAAGCACATCGTGTTTAACTTTGCACCCCGGGTTTGTTAAAAACCCACCTACTGCTTTGTTTGACTAGGTCTAGAGAGAACTCCTTGTAGAATGTTAGAAAGGATATTGGGTATGAGTCCACTATAAAAATTAGTTCAATAATGAAGGTTTACTCTCACCTTATAACAATACAAACCTACATTCTCCACTAATGTGGGACTAAATACGTGCTTCTTCACCATGAGGTAAGAATCTGCACCCATGAGCATAGGTAGACCGAGCAAACCTAATAGTAAAAAAGTCCAGCTCTGATATTATATTAGTAATCATCAGACTCATTGAAAAGGCCCAATAATGTAGGACTATTTAACATTTTTTCTCACATGCAACATGCCCACTTGGTAGGATTTACACTTATGAATAGTTTGGGTAGACAAAGCTCGACTCATTGTTAAAATCACCTAACTCTAATACATGTTGATAAGAGTGATGATATTTGCAACTCTCTAAAATTGCATGTACACCCCTTAGTTCATACAGTTATAATTTTCTAATATTAACCATAAATTAAATTAATAACACTTTAATTAAAAAATGATATTGTTATATATATATTTTTTGGAAAGGAAATTATATTGTTATTTTTATAATTAAATTCGAATAACTTTTGGTTTAAGATGGTTTGTTGTAATCTAAATTCCAACTGTTCTTCATTGTTCTTAAAGTTGACGACTAGATCAACGTCTATAATTTGATCAAGAATCTCCTGCATATGAGGCACTTGGGTTCACCAACATATGTTGAAAGCAGGATATACATGTTGTATGATCAAACAATTAGACAAGTAAAGACTTACAGCTTGAATCCTGGTACGAGGAATTTCATCAAGAATAAAACCACTCTCTCCTCTTTAGTATCATTCTCCCAGCCTCTTTGACAACAACACATAAATCACCTCCTCTGGAACAACCTCCCTTCATTTATAGCATTTGCAATCTAAACTCCACAACCAAATCACCATCTCACGTTATAGTCTCATGTACAACAAACCATTTTAATAATAATAAAAAAAAAGACTATTAAATTCTAATAACTTTTGGTTAATTAAAAGATGATATTGTGGCGTCTTTCCCTATTCTCCCTCTACCACAACCACCACCTCTATCCCTCCTATGGCCTCTCCTGCTACCTCTTCCACCTTAGTTTTTGGAATGTGGTTTAGAGATTGCAGCAATGTCAATGGCTTTGGTGCGATTGACTTCTTCGATGTCAACAGAGAATTCATCGGGATGACTTTTGTTTTCAATGTTTTAATTTAATTACTTTTATAATTATTTATCTATAATATTTAAAAAACAAATAAATGAATGGACATAATTGGTAATATATAAGGTGTACTTAAAAAATGAATTTTTAAAAATTTTAATGGGGTGTAAATACAAAAGTGGTGTACATACGGTTTTTAAGTGGTGGAAATATCGCCACTCTATTAGTAACCATCAAACTTATTAATATGCCCAATTTTGACATCATGTAAATAACCATTAGACTTAAAAGCTTAAACTAATAGGAAAAAGTTCAATTAATGTTACAAGGCTCTCTAATACACATGCCACTAGGCTGTTAAACCCCAAAGCTTGAGTTAATAGGAAAGAGTCCAACTAATGTTATTAAGCTCTCTAATATAGGTGCAACTAGCTAGTTTGATATATAAACCAAGTCCAAATACAAACATACAACAAATTCAAATATCAATGATCAAATTCATATGACATAGGTCATTTTCATGTCAAAAAGGGTCTTGAGCGTAATTTCATCATGAAAACTAGTTTAAGAGGTTTATTTTCACCTTATAAAATACAGAAACCAACCTTCTTCAAATTGTTTTTGATTTTCATCAATCTGTGCCTAGCTAATGTCCCTGCAGGTTGGCTTGTTTTTACAAATTTTATCCATGTGACCAAGCTAATTACAAGCTCTGCACCTAACACCAAACCCGTACCAACAACGATTTTCAATATGATTTCTCTTTTTGCAATATGGACATGATGGATATCTTCCGCTTCTGGCTCCACCTTTGTGGCTGTCACCCTCTTTCTTCTCTTTTTCCTTTTCTCTCTAGATTGCTTCCTTCCTCCACTACTGCTTGGTAGTTTTTCTTTCAGCTTCGCCTGAGAAGCTCTCTCTACGTTATCTTCACATTTGATTGCTCTCATTTGCTCAAAGGGTTGAAGAGCATTAATAACTTCTTTTACAGTCAACTGAGAAATATCTTTTGAGTCTTCTAAGGATGAAACTATAGACTCAAATCTTTCTGAAGCACTAACAAGAACCTTCACAACAATTTTCCTATCAGTTAACTCTTCACTTAACAATTTGATTTGATTGACAACTTTCATGAGTCATGATTGTGTAATCCTTGATAGTATCCCTCTCTTTTATCTAAAGAACTTCAAACTTCCCCCTCAAATTTAGTACTTGGATCTGTTTAGTTCTATCACTGCCTTGAAACTCCTCTTTAAGCTTCTCCCATGCGTCTTTTGTGGTTTCACAGCCTTTGTTCTTGTGAAAATCCCATCTGATAGAGTAGTGTGGATAACAGATAAGGCTTTGTATTTTCAGACATTCTTCACTACATTGCTTCATTTTTGCAATTGTTGGGTTTGCTTTTAAAGGAGGTGGATCTCTCCTTGTTTCAACTACATCCCACAAGTCAAATGCTCTTAAGTAAGCCTTCATTTTTATTGCCCAAATAGGATAGTTTTCTCCTGAAAAAACTAGAGGGAAAGAAGTGTAAAAACTACTTACAACCATGAGCTAATTCTTTGCAGTGTCAGGTTATGAGAAAGGAAAGCCTAGTTGGTTTACTCTCACACTCATAGCTCTTAAAGATCAATGAGCTCTGGAACTGTGTAGCAAAAACAACCTATTGCTGGAGTATAGTAAAAACAGAAAAAAAAAAAAAATGTAGTGTAGATCATCATATTTTCATTTATTTACAACTTTATAATACAAGCAATGGAGGCAAATATATGACAGGTACAAAGTATGGGCAGAACCTAATACAATTTTTTTTTTTTTTACTTCATCAAAACTTATCTCCTTAAAGGATCATCACTCCTTTGCTATCTAATCGCTGCCTAATCAAACTTATAAACAAAACACACAAAATACATTTTTCTTTCTAGAGTATCCATAAAAAATCTCAAAGTCTAACAAACTTTCCAATTGTT
This sequence comes from Litchi chinensis, assembly GCA_019925255.1. Lineage (NCBI taxonomy): Eukaryota > Viridiplantae > Streptophyta > Magnoliopsida > Sapindales > Sapindaceae > Litchi > Litchi chinensis. The sequence continues at coordinate 28,220,961 of CM034462.1, read as the reverse complement.
CATCTCTTAGAGTAAGATTTACTGAATTTAAAAGTTGTAATAACCAATTGCTTCTTTTCTTGTCGAGTTTGCTAACTAGAATACACTCTTGTTCTAGCTTTTCAAAAGATAGCCTGTGCTGTTTATCATCAACATTCCAGAAGAATCACGGATGGGGTTGATTCTGTTTGCAAGTATCAAATCCCCACATAGCGATTTCGAACCAGGACTGAAGAAACCAAGCTCAAAGCTTTCGTCACTTGAAACCAATGTCCTGTCATCGTCTCTAATATAGTTAGATGAACTAATATATTCTGATGCATAAGAGAATTCATAGAACAACAACAATAACTTAAAACTGATAAACAAAAAACAAAGAATATACATTGGTGGCTATATTTTGAGATCTCTCCTGCAACCAAACTATAAATAAGCATCACAAAAAGAGGATCCCTCGAAAAGAATATTTACCCGTGATTCAAACGATTCTTAACTACTATTTGATTCACAAAACATTTAACAAGTAGCTAAAATTCGTGAAATGTGCAGAAAAAAACCCCAGTATAGGACCCAGTCCACATGTCCCATTAAAATAAAAAGGATTATTATTAATTTATCTTCTGGAATTAAAAATAATGTCAAACCATCGCTGGTTTTGAAAATATTAGCTAAAAGAACCCAATCTTTAATTGGAATAGTAGAACAGTAAAGATAGTGACGGTTTCGTGAATTCAGAGGGTAAAATGGTTATTGGGTCTTGATGACAGTGATGGATATAGCTGTAAAACCATATGTAATTTTTAATTTAAAAATAAAATAAAATAAAATAAAACCACTTTAAAAACAAATTAAAAGAAAAAAACAAATACAAAACAAAAAAAAACAAAAACTCTTAGTCACTTTCTCTCTTCTCTCTACTTCATCCATCTCCTTCACTCTCTCTGTCACTCTCTCTCTCTCTATTTCTTTCCACTTCATCCATATCCTTCACTCCTTTGTAAATTACAATGAAAGCTATAGGGTTCTAAGATCGATGGCCATGAGTTGTAAGATCTCGTTAGGTGTCTGATCGGTGACCCAATCAATAGCCATAAGGTTCTCATAGAACTGGAGAATAGATTCTCTAACGACAGAGAGATGGTTAGGGTGCTTACAGGAGGTGTCGAGGTCAATTTTGGAGTTGTAATGGTTGTGAAGCATGTGAGTGAAGGTGATCATGGAAGATCTAGTTATGGGTTAGGATGGGTATGATTGGGTGGTATGAGTATGGGTATGTGGTGGTGACGATGCTCTTTGTGCATATGTGTGGTTGTGATTCCCACTCTATCTTATTTACTTGATTTTCACATGTTTCGTTTGTGGATTTTAGTGTTGCTGTCGATGCTATTCCATCGTCATTAAAGCTTTCCAGAAATCAGGTGTTGCTTGTGTAGCGACAAAAGTGGAGACAGAACAAAGGTGTTGGGTGTTCCAAGTCGATTGGTTCTTGATGGGTGCTAGAACAGAGGTGTTGTTGATGGTTTGCCGACTTTAGGTTGTTGTTGGTTTTTTATTTTTCAATTGTTGGTGAACCAGAAGTTTGGTTGTGTTTTGTGAATGACGTGTAGGCATAGTTTATTTAGGTGTATAAAAGCTGGGTGCTATGGGTTCATCTGGGCTCATTGATTTGTGTTGATTTGGGTTCATTGTGGCTTGTTGATGTGTTGTTCATCTGGTTTCACTGTGGTTCATTGATGTGTGTTCTTAGAATAAACCCAAGCAATTGGGATCATCTTCAAATGAACTTACTCCTAGGTTCGTTTGAACTTTTTTATTTTTTAATTTGTCAATTTTTTTTAATTTCTTATTTTTTGATGAAGTTTGATTTTTTTGGGGGAGGGGGTAAGAAATTTGAACTTTGATTTTGGATGATGATTTTGATTGAATATACAAATCTTTGTGGCTAGGTTTGTCCTTCAACCAGCACAGTTTGTTTTTAATTAATTTAATTTTTCAAACAGTTTTTTTTATTTAATTTATTTACATTTTTATTTTTTTTAAATTAATCTCTATTGTCCATCTTAAGATGGACGGTGGAGATTTGATGGAAATATTTTTAATTTAATTTATTTAATTTTATTTAATTTCTAAATTAATCTCCACTATATATTTTTAGATAGATGGTGGAAATTTGATGGGAATTTTTTTATTTAATTAATTAATTAATTTTTATAAATTTAATTAATAATTCTACAAATTTTTATTTTGGATACCAAAGGGTAGTTTCATGATTGACTAATTTTTTGTTATCATTTTTTATTTTTTAATATGATAAGGGCACTTTGGTCTTTTAATGTTTTTTTATCATAAAACCACTAAAATTTAAATAAAAACCGCTTTTGGGAGACAATAGGGGGGGTTTTTTGGCTAATATTTTAAAAAGTTGAGGTAAATTGAGGTTATTTTCGTTTTCAAAGGGTTTTTTAGGATTATCTCAAATAAAAATGGGTTGATTGGAAATATGTTCAAAAGAACATCAGTAAATCCTAATAACAACCATGCCCTTAACTCACTTTGAACATTGAACTCAACCAAGCTCACCTGCTCTATCTCGCCAAATATCTTGTGACATCTTGGTTTACATTTTAAACAAAGAATAAGATCCGTAGTATAACATGAGTTTATAAAGTCACAAAGTAATCCAAAACCCATTAGAAAACACCATTCCTTGCTTGGAACATCTTTTCTTCCTCCCAAAGCAATTAGAATCTTATTAGAATATTAAATCCCATCTATTTCCACTCAAACTTGAACCCATTAGCTTCTTGGACAAATGAAAATGTGTTACCCTCATTTTCCTGTGCTGTTTACGACATTTGATCCCTCTTGGTCTAAGCCTTTTAATGGTATCTTGTATCAATTAAAGTTTAGCTTAGGAATTTTTATCATAATCCTAATAGTGGGGATATATGTTGCTATTATTTAAATGGCAAAAGGTGGTATCCCCTAGTCATGTATACCAAAGATCAAGAAATAATTGAAGAGGACAACAATAATCTCATCAAGGTTTCCACTTTAACGTGTAATTTGATATTAAGATTTTAAAGGAGAGAAATACTAAAACGAGACAACCTAAAGAAGGCGATAGCGTAAGGGTAGACCTAACTTTCATATCTCATGCCTAGATGAACATTCTCTATTCATAAAAAAGATGACAAATGTCCACGTGGATTCAATCTCTTTTAAGATGTATGCTTCACACACCAGGTTTGGCTTTACAGGATATAGGTTTTCAATACATGGTTTTCCCTAGCGAATTAGAGTTGGGATCCTAAACTTGTTTTTTTACCTACATTTTGTAAAAGGAGTTCAGACTTAAATAATGCATGAGAGAGAAGAAATATAACAATTTTGACTATCTGTAATTTGTTATACTGACGTATCATAAAATTATAAAAAAATCTAAGAAAAAATATGAAAGGAAAGAATCCTAGCTTGGCCAATCAAGGATGTACATTTCTATGTCATGCACGGATTTGTTGCCATATGGCTTTGATTTTGCAAGGTACGACTTGGTGCGTCATTCTTTGATAGTCTTTTATTTGGTTGCCACAAGTCTTTTGTCAACATTTGTGAAGACATTAGGACTTCCACTAATGCAACATTATGAAGGTGTATTCAATTTAGAATTTATTAGAGTTTGATAGATATATATGTTTTTTAATAATAGATTTTAGTGGAATTCATAAATTCTATAGACTCTATGTTGATTTTGTTAGAATTATTTAAAAAATCTAATGAACTCTTGAGGAGAACAATAAGATTTGTTATAAATGTTTTTCTTTATAAAAATTACTTTAAAATTCACTCAAATTGATTCAAATTTATCGCTTAAATGAAATATGTTAAATCAATAACTTTTTGAATATATCTAAATTTTATTAGATTCCATGTAAATCTGAATTGAATACAGTTAAAGTTGATTGGAATCCATACAAATCCGAATGAATATGATTAGTGCATAAAAATACATTTTTAATATTAGAAATTTAATTGCATTTGTCGAAATATATTATTCGATGAAGCATATTTATTTAATTATTTTTAAGAATATAATTAGTTTGATCATTTGATTTATGTATTTTTATGCTTATAAAATTGATATTTTGGACATGATTTATAAGTATTTATTTTGGGTTTCTGGTGATTTTCAGAAAACATTTTCAAGAGGCCCAATTTAAGAATACACCAGCCCATACCATGCACTAGGCCCAAGTTGCCTAGCCCATCACTTAAACACAACCCAAGTCAAGTGAAAAAACAAGAGAAAATGTATGAAATGACCCATTGGAAAGAGTATTCTCAAAACTGACCTTATAATTTTATATTATTAAAAAAAGACATAGAATGGACAAAAATGCCCCTAAGGAAAATGGGTGCCATAAGTTGGATCATAACCCGCCAGCTGCTGCTGAAATAAATTGATAAGTCATTTGTCTCTGCATCCAATTTGCCCAGCTACTAAAATACATGCATAACCCATATTTCTCTTCTTCCATTTGCCTGTTCTTAGTGTGTTAGGAGCCTCCGTGCCTGCTAACCCGCGAGCTGCTGAAATGCATGCAGTTAACTTGGCTCTTCTTCCATTTTCATCTTGTTAGTCTGTTGTGAGCTTCCATGCATGCAAACCCGGCAACTTCTCAAATGCATGGACAACCCATTTACTTCATTTTCCATTTGCGTCTAGTTAGTGTGCTGTTACCCTCCCGCCGAATGTAGGCTTCCATTTTGTCTCTTCCCACACCTCAATCGGACTTCTTAGTTTTCACATGTTAGTGTCTTCTCAGTTCGACAGCCAAAGTGTTGTCTCTCTTTCGACGGCGGGCATCGGAGTGAGTGAGGTTTTGGATGACATTATACTACGCCATTGCTGTCCGACATCTTATTTTCTATAGCGACTTCTTCTCTACGAGTGATAAGTTTAGTAGACCAGTTTCAATTGCTATGGATATCCGAATGTGGTAAGTTTATTTGAGTTGATCTTCTATGGGTATGTTTGGTGTAATTTGTGTGTGGTGTTGTGGGTATTAATAGAATGAGTAAGTTAGATTGAAAAGTTAGTCTTTAATGTTGAATGTTTAGTTGGAATGTTGTAAACAAATTCATTTGTGGTGTTTGATATTGTAATGTAAGCAGTGGGTTGCATGAAAAACAATGGTTGGTAATCCTAACCTTCAGGTTGGGACGGCATTTCGGCTGGGAGATATCATTGGAGATTGAGCATTTAACGTGAAAAAAATTCTCAACCTAAAAGCGAAAAGAAATTCAGCTGAGAATCTATATACATGTTTGTTTTGTTGACATAAATGCAATTTGTTTGTAGGAAAAAAAAATATACAACTTGCACTTATTTGGGAGATTGTGAGAGTTGCGGAGCTTGTTTGGGACAAACCAGGAGGAAGCAATGTTTGGATATAAGTACTAACCACAATATTGCCTTCATTTGACAAGTTGAAGGTCATGGATAAAGTTCGAGTTGCATTGCAATACAATGGTACATGGCTGAATAAGGGAGGAAACGTTATGTACGAAGGTGGGAAGACAAAAGGAATTTTGTTGTCGAGGATAGCAGCGTATCAAGATTTACACGATGCAGTATGTGATGCCTTTGATATAAGTGCAGCTGAATTTGCAATTATGATGAAGTTCAAATATAAAATGTGTGATGCCACCCCACCAATTGATATGTTGAATGATAGTGATGTTGAGTTCTTTATTGCTGAAGTGAGTGATGTCATGACGAGGAATCCATTATGCATTACAATGGAACGTAAGGGTGACTCCACAGCAGCGGCATTTGTAGGTGCGGAAGAATAGGGCACAAATGATGGAGTAAAAGATGGCGCAGTAAGCTGTTTGGGCAGTGAAGTACCGGATACTGTAGAACTGATAATGAGCGATGAAGATGTGATAGAGGTTGATAACAATGGAGACCTTAGATTTGTTGATTTAGGAACCGAAGCTGTAGATGTGTGTACATCTCTATTGACACCTATGGAACCATCACCAATTGATAGGGCTGATAGTGCAAAAGAGAAGAAGCTGAAATCAGAACAAGTTGAATAGGATGGTCATGTTGCAACGACATCTTCGATTCTTGAGGCAATAAATGATGGTCGTATTGATAGTATGTCCAACAGTGTTAAGAAAGTTCGGGTGGGTGATATTTTCTCCAATAAGGAGGAGCTACAACTGAATATAAGAATGTTAGTCGTGGGTAGACAGTTTAATATAAGAGTGAAGAAATCCACGAAAGAGTTATTGGTTATGGGGTGTGTGGAGAAAAGTTGCAAGTGGTGGCTGCGTGCAACAAAACTTGCGGGGTCAGAAGCTTTTCGGGTGCGAAAGTACAATCGGGACCACAGTTGTTCTCTTGATGCGCTCGTTTTTCACCGTTTGCAAGCAACAAGTAAGTTGATTGGGTATTGTATAAAATGGAAGTATGAGGGTGCTTCTCAGTGTTATCGTCCGAACGACATAGTCGAGGACATGAAGAAAAGATATGGGCTGAGTTATAATTATAATAAAGCATTGAGGGTTAGAGAGGTTGCAATAACATTAGCAAGGGGATCACCGGAGCAGTCTTATAGTGTGCTTCCGTTATATTGTGCGATGTTGGAAATGAAAAATCCAAGGACTGTCACCCACATTGAATGTGATGATTTCAATCGATTCAAGTACTTTTTCATGGCATTAGGAGGTTCGATTGGTGGATTTAAAACTTCAATTCGGCCCGTTATAGCAGTTGATGGAACATTCCTAAAAGCCAAGTATAAAGGTACCCTATTTATTACGACTTGCATGGATGGAAATAACCAAGTGTACCCATTAGCTTTTGGCATTGGAGATTCAGAAAATGATAATGCATGGATTTAGTTTATGACAAAGTTGCATGGGTGTATTGGAGAAGTTGCGGATCTTGTGTTCATTTCGGATCGAAACATAAGCATAGCAATCGACATTGAACATGTGTTTCCAAGGGCATTGCACGAAATATGTATGTATCACTTGGGACAAAACATGAAGGCCAATTGTAAAGGTAGTGATGTGCAGCAATTGTTTTACAAGGCTGCGAAAGCATACCGGGTTGCAGTGTTTAATGCGCGTATGTCCCAAATCGCAGGAGTTAATAACAATGCAGCCTAGTATTTGTGGTGTGCGGAACCTACCAAATGGGCTAGATGTGAGTTTGATGATAGAAGATATTCCATAATGACAACAAACATTGCAGAGTGTTTGAATGCCATTTTGAAGGAGGCACGAGAGCTACCAATCACGAAGTTAATCGAGCAGCAAAAATGCCTACGCCAATGACTAGATGGGTTGAAGCGAAGCTGCAATAGAGGATGAAGAAAGCATGTACTTATCATGTGTGACCTATTGATTCGGAAAAGTATCTTGTCATAGATGAATATCTAAACCTAGTTGTGAACTTGCAGAATAGAACGTGTGACTGCAAAAAATTTCAGCTAGACCAACTGCCATGTGCACATGCACTAACAGCCTGTAGTAGTCACCACAGATCTTGTTATGACTACTGTGCTTTGTACTATAGCGTGGAAACTTTAGTAGATGTGTATGCAGCTTCAATTCATCCGGTTGGGCATGAAGATGACTGGATTTGGCCTGAACATGTTGAAGTTCCTATTGTCCTACCACCTGAAGGTCGTAAGCCACGTGGACGACCTACCTAAAAAAGAAAACCTTCGAAAGGTGAAGCAAAGAAGCAAACAAAGTGCAGTAGATGTGGTGGCTTAGGACACAACAGACAAAAGTGTAGGACACCTATTCCAGTATGATCAGTAACTGCACAGAAATGGGCTACAGAAATGACAGCGTAAGACAGCAACTCCTTATGTTCTGATGTTGTCAAGTGTATTGCAATTGATTTAAAGTAGTTGTTTTGTCTATAATGTACTTGGTTTGTATAATGTCCTTAACCTGAAATGCTGCAGTTTGATGTCATCATTTCAGCCTCATTGCTGTAGGTTGGCATTTTTAACACAGGCTGAAAGTTGTGATCTTGTACGGTTACAAAGGCCGAATCTATCCCAATATTGTTAAAGTGAGGGTCAAGAATGCAGTCACGAGGAAGCAAAGGGTTGCACCAGTAACAGGTCAATTTCCTGACATGGAGCACACTACAGCAGTATGATGCATCTTCATAACAAGTTGTGCATTGCATCAATGATATTTGCAAGTTAACAGCTGTAAATTTCCATCACCTGAGCAGTCAGTGTCATGTTAATGGAGGTTTTTGATTGGTGGTGGGAGGTTTATATATCATGGGGTGGGGCCGGGGGAAGTGAGATTGAGTGTGGTGGGCAAAGGTGGGTTTAGAGTGCGCTTAGAAATTAGCGAGAAGAGATAAAGAGAATAGAGAGATGATGCATATGGTGGAGATAAGTCAGTGTGATGATGTGGAGGTCTATTTAGATCCTGGGGTGTTGATGTTTTGTGAAGACATGAAAAGGAGGTTGCTTGGTGAGAATCTTGACAAGGTATTGACTCTTTTGAAGGTATATATATTTATGTATAAATATATGCACAGCATCACATGTTTCTGTTTTTCATGTTTTTGTATAATGAGTGCTTATATGTTGTTAAATGTGTTTGATTGATCTTAGTAAAGTCAATGGACTAAGAAATTTTGTCTTTCTATGTGAGGTTTATTGAATTAGGTGTTTTGGGTATTGGTATATGTTGTTTTGGCTCATGAGTGTTGATGAGTATGTTTTGTTTTCTTTGATTTTGGAGTCTGTGATGGTAAGTGAGTTGTTGTGAATGCTTGGAAAGAAAATGGGATGGTTGAGGATTCCTCAAAAGTCACAATGTTTAATGTTTATTTTGTTGAGATCAGTTTTTAATTTATTTGTATGCAAGTAGTTAATTTCTGTCATGGTATATTGGTTTGGTAGATCATTTGTTGTCTGAATTCTATGACTTGGATGGTAGTTGATAAATTTTATAGTTCTGTTATAAGGAATGCATCTAGTTTAAGTTATGCTTTGGAAGTTGTTATGGCTAAATGGTTTTCTTTTTTAGATAATGTGAACATGTAACGGAAATAAAATAATTGAAGAGTGAAATTGTATTTTGTCATTATATGTGGCTTGTAATTGAATACAAATGAGTCTTGTTTGGTTTCTTGGCTTAGTTAGACTTAATCGTTACATTTTGAGAACCCACTGCGACAAATTTAAACATAGTATAATTATTGTGTAAAGTAAATAATTAATTGTCAGTAAGTTATGTACTAGTTCTCAGGTATGCTGCGTATCGGAAGCTACTTCGTAGGATGAGAGCAGGTGACATAGAGGGGGTATCATGGCTGAAATAGCTCGTGAAGCTGACAATATGCAGAGGATTTTTGATATCCTAATTGACAAAAAATTGTGTGCTACAGTTGTGAAATTATGGGCAGATGAAAAGGAGCTTGCGATACTCCATTCAAAGATTGGCACCATGTATCGGCATGAAATCAGCAGAATCACTGCACAATATTTTGAAAATTTGTTGTTATGGATGTAAAAGCCTTGTAATTGTATGTGACAATAGCTATTGGGAAGTAATAACGTTAAAAGTTTTTTGTGTTTCAAAAGTTGTTTTGCATATGTTACCATGTGTTGTACAGGAGGCAAGAAAGGTTGTTAAGGACATTACTGGTGGGTTATGTGAGATAGCAGAATGAGTCTTCTTGGTAATGTTGTATTGGTAAGTATAATTTCTATGAGTTGAGTATTATGGCTATATGGCAAACTTCATATGGAAAAATTGGTTTAGAAAGTGCTATTGTTGAATCTATTTAAGAAGCCTGAATCCACAAAAGCAGTCATTTCATGTATGAAGATGTTAAAACTGCTGTCGCAGTGAACTGTCGCCTAAACTTCATTTAGTAACAAAATACTAGCCAACCGATATATATGCATATATTTATTTGTGTATATATCTATATATGCATACTTATGTACAATTGATGTAGGTTATAAACCTATCGAAGTGATGCATTATCCGTTTGATGGACTTCATGATTGGCTCTACAACTGAGAGAATGTCTTGCTCTTCTGATGCAGACACGTGTAATCACTGCCTAGTTACTGTAAACATGGAATGTACAATAGAATCATGTTTTGAAACTAAAGGTGACCTAGGAGAACAATTATTGTTGACAACATAAATGCAACACTCTTAAATAGGTGGGAGTCTATATTAAATTATCCAGTACTGCTTCCTTGAAAATAAAGTCTGCAACTGGCACTCTCACATGTCCTATTTAGTGCCAGTTGCAAGGCCACCAGCTCATTTTGTGTTGATCTCAAGTGATCAAGCAAAGGAGAAACAACATTAATAGCCTCTGAAATACTTCGTTGACCAACCGTTGGCATGGAAAATGTTGTCCAAACCAACTGTAAACCCTTCAGCAAACAAGTTTTCCATACGTAAAGGCAGTAAATAATCAAAGAATTGTAAAACCTCTTCAGGCCTCTTGTCGAAGAAAATAGAAGTTAGCAAATAAGTAATCAAGGACTGTATAATGTCCCTGTGAAAATCAACTTTAAATACTTCATTGTTACTAATAAAGTATTTGTCGCCGCAACAAGCAAAGGAAGCAGGCATAACAAGAAGTAGCATGCGGGAGGCAAGCAGTTCAATACGGGTTGCAACGGTTAGACTTCAACAAAGCGGGTTGCCTATATCCAATTGCAAAAACCATCAGGTAGTTTGAACTTAGATGGAAGCTTCATCTTTAAATAACAAGCACCATTTATCGTTTTGGCATCTACAACCGAAACTAGTGTCGAATCCCAATCATAAAGCAAAAGATTAAGAGGGAGTTCTATGGCATTGACAGCAAGTACGCATGAAATTTTTTGTTTTAGAAATAGAAGAAAAATAATAAAGAAAAAAGATATATACAACATACACAAGTAAGTAATAGCCAAACATTAGCCAAAACCAAAACATGGAATAAAAATCGCAATTCAAAAGGATCCAAACTTTACAAAAGACCCACCATCATTCTTGTTTACCATAGCTGCTTCCCAATAAATAATGTTGGTAATAAAGAGAAATCAAATTTGACAGCATGTTATAATGTAGTTGTGTTATTCCATTCAATTCGTGCATATATATTTCCAATTTCAAAATCAAAAGTTGCATTACTTTGTCATGACTAAAAGAGGACCCATCGATATTCACTAACTCATAAGATTGAAATTTTTGCAAGGACACCTATGATTAGCCACACCACATCACTTCGTTCATCATTATATCTAAGTTCCATTTAAAGTTCCATTTATCCCAAAAAACATCTTTGATTACAATAAGCCCTGCTTACAATTGTAGTTACAGTTGTTGTCACTGGTCAGGGAACATTATCTTCAATCGTAGCTGTCTGAGTACTGAAGCCACCGAACCACTAACCTGTTCAGCACAGTAATAAGGAACATATTGTTGAGTAAGTTGAACTCTTGCAACTTGATGTCACAGTAACCATTTACAACTTCTACATATCACCAGTAAGCATTCAAATATTATTATATTCATGCAATTGACGAGACCATTTCCATAAATCCAGAGCTAGCTGTAACCGAAAATTTGATATGTGGGATTTGTCGAATGAGTTCACTGGCAGACCGTGAGCCATGTGTTCGGCCAACTTGATAACGAATATCCCACAATCACCACTACTACATAAACGTGGCAGCAAGCTGAATTAGTTACCACATAACGTACATGTAGGTAGAAATTCAGTGTCGATACACAATGTTCTGGTACAGCTCTTACCCTGCTTGTTGTTGTGGCGTGTCGTCGCATCGAGACAGTGTCCATCCGTCCTTCGTATACCAGTCTGCAGTCATGCGTGTATCTGTCTTATAGTGTTCAGTCTTTTGAATGAGCAGTGGCAATAGTGTTTGTATGGGTAGCAAAAACTGTTTGTAATTGCGTACGTATGAGCCAAGTGAGTCAAACAGGGTAATAGTTCGCTCGTTGAAGTGTACTTTGACCAGGACCCAATGTACACCCCTATAATTGAATGGCATGTATAGCTACAGACAGTTCAAGCAGAACAGAACCACAAATCAGTTTGCGTATGTTACGTGACAGTAAAAGTGACACCTACAATGCAAGAAATTTAGTGTCCTACCATCGATAGTCCAGTCCAAGGACGACAGGCTACCTCCCGTGATGCATCTTTGTTGCCAGACACCTCCCCCATTACATATCTGATGCACATGTCATCGTCTTCCCATTTAAGTTTTTTCTTGGTATAACACTCCCATTTACTTAGCAAGTGTTGCTACATATATTGAAGTTGCAAATTCAATTAGTAAGGGAAAAAGGTCAGATGCATGACGCCGCAGCAGCGGACCTTGAGCGAACAATATACTTACCCCAAACATAATATCTGTTGTTGTGAATGCTTCCATCTTGGTCGTAGGACACCTCATCGACTTCCATCAAATAAAGCAGAAAGCGGCATCCATACGCTGTGAAACACGAGGAAAATGTGAATGTTCAGAATTTATATGTATGATATACGTACTTGCGATAGTCATTTGACGCACCGAATCAGCCAACCAGACATCAGGTTTGGACAAGGCCTGAAACCATTGCTGGCTGCAATCCCCAGTTGGCAAGCGAATCATAGGTCTGCAGTCAGATTCAAGTGGTTGACAACTTGTGAAGTTAGCAGCGTTTACCACATAAACATCTAGTAAGAAAAAAGATAGAAGGTGGTAAACATACAACGCAGTCGGTACATCTTCGTCCCGCCATGATTAAAAGCTTCCACTTCCGAATCGGAGAGAATGGGAAAAGGTTCGAATTTGATGCGCTTTCTAGGAACAACTTCAATTTCCTGAAATGGAGACCAAATTTGTGGACCCTTTTTGCGCTTTCTCTTAATAAATTTGGATTGTGGTATGATCTTCATACTTACGTCCGAACCGACCGATGGTGACCCTACTATATTCATATGGATATGTTTGATTTGTGGTATGATCTTCACACTTGCATCCGAACCAATGGAAGGCGACGCCTGCCATGCTTTAGCTGCCACATCAGGGTTCACTGTCATTTTCTCACCAAATGTGTCCACTTCCCCATGGTAACGTCCGTCTATACTCCTATCGGAAGGAACTGGTAGACCTGCTTCAACCCGAGTTGTGTCTTCTGGGGTTTCACCCGTTAGCTCATCGTTCTCCTGTAGAGCAAAAGTCAAACACAATGTTTAAATGACATACCACATTACTTACTTGCGGATCTTCTGGCCATGATATTATTTGTAAGTGTACCTTTCCTGCAGGTGGGTTATGTTTTTTAGGAACAACTGTGTTTGAAAATAAATAGTCCACAATCGAATTTATTTGACTTTTAAATCCATATTTTTCAATTGTTTGTTTAGGGAGTAGAACACACAATTGAGTAATAATTATAGAAATCAAACTTGGTAACAATAAAATAAACAATTAAGTGACTCTCAAAGTCTTGCCCTCTTTATTGCTTGCTATTTTTTTTTTTTAATTTGTTCCTTTCATTTTCTATTTAAAGTTGCCAAGTAATTCTCCAAAGGGAATATTTTGGGCTTAAGCAAAAGATATCTAGATTTTAATTGATTCCAAATAAATCTATATTGAATATACATAGATTTCATTAAAATTCATTCAAATCTTGATTGAATACATTCAAACTTTTAAAATCCTTTAAATTCCAATGAAATCTTAAATTGAATACACCTCCTTAATTTTTGCCCACCAAATTTTTTCTCAAAATGTAATGTCACGTTATTGTAAATACATTACGTTATTGAGGACTTCTTCTTGACATTCACATAAGAAATCTTCGGTCAATCATGTCTTATGTCAAGGCCTGTGGCAGTTTGAGCATATTTCTCCATATAACAAGTTTAAACCATTAGCAGAATTCAATTGCGTTCATGTGTTATTTGTTATCTATTAGATTAGAGTATTCAAATGAGAAATATGATGGACAAAATTTGATATTAGCTAGCATGTTGTTCCTCATTTTCAAGAAATGTCAACAAAGGACAAGGTTTAGTTGAAGTTGACGATTATCTTAATAGAATTATTTGAGCCATAAGAATTTTTAATCTACATTATAAAGCAGTAAATTGGTGGATGTTGATTAAATCTCAAGGCTGATATAGAAAATGTCTTATAAATCTCGAAACTATAAAAAAGAATCAACAAAAGTATGATAATAGATGATAAAAAGAGTTCAAAAATTTAATTGCTATTTAAGATCTTCTAGTCAAAAGCACCAGATTAGGACAGAAAATACTATTTAAAATTTTTTCTAACGGGGCTCTAACAGTGAGATGGTAATTTCATTGGATAAAGGGAACTTAGGCTTGTTTGAAGAATCTGTTTCAAGCATTCCGCTATCCATCAAGAAACCAGGTTGTTTTGGCGGAGGCAATGCTGTCTCGCATCCCAGCATAAGAACCACAGATGACATGGTTGGTCTATCCTCCGGTTGATGTTCCATACACAAGAGACTAATGTGGATGGACCGTATAGCTTCTGATGCATTACATGATTCTGCAACAATTGGATCAATCAGTTCCAAAGGCTTGCCTTCTTTCCACAATTTCCATGCCTAAAACACAAACAAATATGTTGCTCATTCATGTTTTGCCATTTTATTGTAGAAAAAAAAAATGACATGTTTACTAAAATTCTGTTGAAAGACAATGTAATGGTATTCACTTACATGTCCTATAAGACTAAGGTTATGGTCTGGATGGCAAAATCTTCTACTTTTCTTTCCACTTAATAACTCCAGCAATAAAATACCAAAGCTAAAAATATCAGATTTTGTTGAAAATGTCCCATGTATGACATATTCTGGTGCCATATAACCACTGCAAAAGTATATTGAAAAAATAATTATGTTAAAGAATTGAAAGCAATTACAGGAACTACTAGTCAATACTTACAATGTTCCAACTACTCTATTGGTGTTTTCTATTGCTTGATCTCCATTAAAAATCCTAGCTAAACCAAAATCGGAAATTTTTGGGTTCAACTCTTGATCAAGCAATACATTACTTGTTTTCAGATCTCTATGTATAATGCGTAATCTAGAATCTTGATGAAGATAGAGAAGACCCTTAGCAATTCCACAAATAATTTGAGAACGCTTGGACCAGTCTAGTAGCTTGCTTCTTGTTTGATCTGTGGATTTAATACTAAGGTTAGTTAAGGATCTTGCTTGAATTGGGGGGAAAAAAACTAAAAATTGAGTTTATTTGACAGAATAGAAATGTTATTAGTAGAGATTTCTAACTAGAGAATTTCTGAGAGATTCAAACCAAAAATAAAGTGATCTAGACTTTTGTTGGGCATAAATTCATATATCAAAATTTTCTCCTCTCCTTGAATGCAACAACCATGAAGCTTTACAAGATTTCGATGCTGTAATTTGGCAATTACTATAACTTCATTTTTGAACTCATTTAATCCTTGTCCCGAAATCTTCGAAAGCCTCTTTACAGCGATTTCTTGTCCATCTTCCAATATACCCTGAAAAATATTTATGTGAAATAAATTGTAATATCGAGTAAGATAAGTGAATAAGATTCTAATGTCATATTAGTAATTACTACACCTAAAAACTTAGTTGTCAAATAAAGACCTAAATATTAATGGAAAACTCTAACACCAGCATCTTGCAAGTTAACCTTGTATACAGGTCCATAGCCACCTTCTCCAAGCTTGTTGTCGAGAGAAAAGTTATTGGTGGCACGAGCAATTGTAACAAACTCAAATAATGGTAGTTCCAAGTCTTCAATCTCTTGAAGAGTTTTCTCTGAAATAATAAATAAATGTGTTAACTACAAGAGTAATGTTGCTTTATGTTACGATCATATTTTTATAATAAATGGGATTAGATTGGATGTAAATCTGTCTTTTTATCTATTAGTTTTTATCTTGAATCATTAATTATCTGTTGAAGTTGCTATATAAATTAGAGACGTGATTAATAAAAGTCAAGTTGCTTTGATCTTAAAAAATATATTAGTATTTGCTAGCATTTGGGAGGCTCTGGTTTCCCTTGAAGCAAGCCAGATTTTACTTTTGGTGTCATTAAAATGTGCAAGTAACACTTTATGTAGTAGAATCATAATATCATCTAAAATGGACACATTTAAATTGAAATGATTTGGAGAAGTAGAAGGCATTTACAAGCAATCAAGTGAGGATAGATTTGTATGGCAGAGAGAAAGATGTTACCTAAATTTGCTCTGCTTTTGTAAATATAGTAGCCTACTATAAGAACCCCAGCAACCATGGTAGTGGTAATAACAGCTATCACCAGTATCTTCATCTTAGGCCCATCTTTAGTCCCTTGATAGGCAATATTGATGTAGCAATGCAATACAGATACAGTTAAATCAAAGCAAATTAAATCAAATTACAGGTAAAATTTATGTTCAGAAGCTGTAGCTAGAACCTGGTTTATGTGCCAATCACATAAGCCTACCTATATATATATATTTCTATATATAAACAAATTTAAGAAAAGAAATAGAAAAACACATGCAAAACAATAGATATGGTGAACTTAATTCACTTGAACACCCAAATGCTCATTTGGGAGTAACATAAGATATGAAAGCCTACCTAGTTCTGAAACAGACATTCGTATAAATAATTCCTGCCCGCCTTCTGAATACTGTCTGATATCGACCAGATCACCAAACCACATAGCACAGCCGCTGCCTCCTCCTCTAATATCTGAGTTTGCGTATGCCATACAAGAAGAGTTCTCTAAGCATTTCTCCCTGCATTGCCTGAGATTCATACTTGCATTCACCCGAGAATGTGTTGCATCTGGCCATTTCAACCCACCAAATTTGATAAACCCGTCTAGTTTTGAGTAGTTCAAGGGCTTGTTACGCACGCAACCTTGAGATCTATCCTTGTATCCTGTTGATTTAGGCTTGAAGCCTTCTAAACACTGGCAGATCGGTAATGGAGTGGTGATACAATTCCCATAGGCCCCACAAAGACCATAACTGTCGCAGTAATCTCTTGGCACGTACGAATACAATGTCCAACTTTGAGTTGCTTCACTCCATATGAGTCGTTCTAGTGCATATCTGGTTTGGTTCATAACAACCCTTGAGATTACTGATTTATCTTTCAGGTTGAAACTGTAATACAATTCATCTTCATTAAAGACATTATTGTACGCAAAAAACGGATCAGACGGCAAACTAACGCTATTCCATGGACCAGTACTATAAAACCGGTTTGATCCGTTCCATATAATTGCCTCAGGAAAATCTTGTAGTGTCACCCTCCAAGTAAAGTATCCAAGGGATGGATCATCCCAGCTCTTCCATGCTGTTAAACGCCTTTCAAGACCAGTCTTTAAGTCCCATCCAAGCTTCATTTCCGGTAGCATCGTATCAGATGGATAGTCAAAACTCTGCCACAAATAACTTCCAGATTGTTCATCTCTTAGAACAAGATTTCCTGAATTTAAAAGTTGTAATAAAACTGAATCCTTCGCTTCTTTTCTTGTTGAGTTTGTTGACCAGACTACAATCTTGTTCTGGCTCATCAAAACAAGATAGCCTGTGCTGTTTATCATCAACATCCCAGAAGAATCATTGATGGGATTGACTCTGTTCGCAACCCAAACAACAGTTCTAACAGGGATATTCTTGTACCAAATCCCCACATAGCGATTCTTCGAACTACCAGGACTGAAGAAACCAAGCTCAAAGTATCCGTCACTTGAAACCAAGGTCCTCCCATCATCTCTAATATAGTTAGATGAACTAATAGAGTCAGATGCATAAGAGAATTCATAGAACAATAACAGTAACTTAAAACTGACAAATAAGAAAAAAAGAATATGCATTGGAGGCTATACTTTGAGATCTCTACCGGAGCGAAATTATAAATAAGCGCCCTAAAAGTTGATCCCTTGAAAAATAATGTTGACACGTGATTGAAACCGTTCTTGACTAGTATTTTATTCACAGACCAAGTTGCTGAAATTCGTGAAACGTGAAGGAAAGAAACAGCAGTAGACCCGTCCACATGTCCCATTAAAATAAAAAGGAAAATTTTCAATTTTAACCCCTATGTTTTGAAACCTTTCACTTGTTTAAAAATGAATTGGGTTATAGACCCGTCATTCCTAAAATTTTAAAAAATTCATCAATTTGATCCTTATAGAATCGGTTTGCTGAAACCTTCGCTGAGAAGATTACAACTACATATCAATCAGAATTGGTTTGCTAGGATTAGCCATTAATGAATTTGTATTTTCAAAGGTTAGTTTACAGATGTGACATTCTTTTAAAATTTTATTGTGACATAAATTTCTACACATGAAAATGATATGATTGACAGAAGAGCATTGAATCTCTTATCCTTGCTGATAAGAAGAAGGTTCCCGTCGTCATTTACAACCAATCAGAATCTCTGCCACACATTTAACACTTACCAACTTTTCTTTCTTGTTTATTTTAAACATCTTAAACTTAAAAGTATCCAAAATTTTGTGTTTGCTATTGTTATTAGCAAAATGTATCCTCAGCCAAGTTTTAAAATTCAGTGTCATTTGTCTGTGGCCCATAGACAACTACATTTTGAAGACTTTTGGCATCATAATTGTCAAATTTGTGGAATTTTGCAAAACGTGTGAGTCTTAAATTTCTTGCTGCTAATGATAAAAGTCATCACCAATTTCAAAGGTAACCATGTTGGAGAAAATGACTCCGGCTCTCTCCTCAGTAGCCATTGCCCAGAGCCTGTGATTACTATGACAGGTTGACAGATCAAGTCACTTATGCAGTCAATTGCTCAGAAACAGTGGTTACCATAACAGGCTGACAGGTCAAGTCAATTGTGCAGTCAATTGCCCTTGACTTCAGTAGCGGGGTTGTGAGGGTGCCCATAGGCCATGACACCCAAGCCCAGTCAGGTGAGGGTCTCTCTCTCTCTCTCTCTCTTATAAAATTAAATTTTAATTAATTCATCCAAATTATTATTATTGTAATAAAAGCCACGTATATTAAATTAAATTTTGTATAAAAACATAAAATACTTCCCTCTTATTATTTAATGATTTTTAAATTATTTCATATCATTCCTATCTTAAGAAGGGAAATTTAGTTTCCCATTATTAGCTTATTATGCAATATTGTTTATATAATTGCAACAATTTTTACATTGCATTTTCACTCTTAAAAAAAAAGAAAAATTACCCTGCATTTTGAATACCCATCTTGGTTATTATACATCTAAACTTCTTAAGTTTGAGCTAGTAAATTAATTCATATTTTATAGATTTTTTAAAATTTTGTGTCATTTATACTTGTTATTTTATTAGCTTATTAAAGACTAAGGTATCATGGGGTATGGCTTTTTTTTAAGAAGTAAATACACAAAACCTCCATAGGGATAAGATTTAATGCAATTGCGTTAACTTTTAGGTTTTCATATCATGAAACTCCCAAGTTAGCGGTCAAGGTTAGTCAACGTTAGTAGGATGAAGGGCAATTTGATCCATTTGTAAGAAAAATAGAAAAATATAAATGAAAAATAAATTTAAAAAATAAAATATATAAAATCGAAAAAAAAAAAAGTTGATCAATCTCCACCGTCCACCATTCTTAATAGACGATGGAGATTATTATGTTGAAAAAAAATAAAAAAATTAACATAAAAAGAAAAAAAAAAAATATTTAAGAAATTAATATAAAATAAATTTTAAAATTAAAAAAAATAAAATAAAATACAAATGTATCCATACTGTCCATCTCTAAGATGAATGGTGGAGATAAAAAAAAATTAAAAGATCAAATGAATTGAAGAAAAAAAAGAAAGAGGAGGTTGGATCACCACCCGGTCATCTTTAACATCTGCACATCAAAACCCCATCTTCAACTTCTTTAAATCAAAACCCAGTTTACTAAGTTCATCTTTCCCCATCAAAACCCAATTCACACCAAGTCTCCAACAACAACAAAACCATTATCGCCATCTTCCCCAACCCAATGTCCCTCATTCGACTTAACCTCGTTGACGATGGATACCTCTATGGTTGAAGTTGATGATAGAGAAAGAGACCAGATTTTTGATTTCTTGGCAATGGAGACTAGTTATGGTCTCCATCCTTAGCAATGGAGGCCTAGTTTTGCCATTTTCACATTTCTGCTACCAATCAAACCCTGCTAAACCCTAACTCAAAAACTCTTGACAAACCAATTGTGCAAGACAAGAAAACAAAAAAAAAAAAAAAGAAGAAGAAAAAGAAAGTCAAAGTAAAGCCAACCACACAGAACACAACAGAAAACTAGACAACAAGAACAAAAATGGACAAAATTCCACCAACTCTCCAACCAACTAATTCAACCAACGCACTACTAAAAACACCAAATCCAACACAAACACCACCCAAACCTAAATTAAAAAAACCATTTTTTGTTTGTTTGTGGTGATTCCAATTTATGTTTATATTTTGTTGACAGTTCTTGTTGATAATGATGATTCGCAATGATGATGATTCTATGGTTGATTTTTATTGTTTCATGTTTGGGTGGTTGTTAATCTAGGCTTGGGTGGTTGATTTTGTTGATGATTCTTGTTGATGTCTTGATGATTATGATTTTGGTTTGATGATTTTGGGTTCATCTAAATAATGTAGGTTGATGATGTTGTATGGATGATGATTAAAGGTTGTTTGTTGATGAAGTGGGTGATGGACACTATAGAAGATAAAGATGGATGAGGTTGATTATTATTATTATTATTATTATTATCTCTTCAAAAACATTATTTGAAATTAATCTCCGCCATCTATCATAGATGGATGACAGAGATTAATTTTTTTTTTTATCATATTTTCTTTTTTCAAAATATTTTTATTCTTTTAATTTGAATGATTTCTCTTTTTTATTTCTAATTTTAATAATTTATTATAATTAATATTCAAAATAATTATAATTTAAAAAGTTAAGGACATTTTCATCATTGCACGAAAAATCTTGGTCAACCATCAATTTTGACACCTGTTGACCATTAACTTGGGGGCATAGTGTTACAAAAACCTAAAAGTTAATATGCTTGCATTATATCTTATCCCAAGGGGTTTTGTGTATTTATTTCTTTTTATAAATTCTTTGATTATTTGATAGAGGAATACTAGATAAATTTAGTGTAGTTTAAATATTATAAATGATTTTTGAGATTCAAAAAACTGATGAGTTTGTTCTTTTGTAATAAGTATAAAATTATATTTAGTTTTCAATGACTTGATGCCTTAACATAAGCAGTTATCTTGTATTAATTAAAATAATTATTTTTGTTTCGGCCCCTCAGAGCCGAAATATTTGCTCTGCCCGGACCTAGAGAACATGTTCATGACATCACTCCAAGAAATGCTTTTGGAAAGATGAACTTATCCCCAACACGTAAGAAAGAATAGAACGAAGAGTGATTTGGGCTTTATCACCAAAACCGGAAAACTTGCCCATCAAAGCAGCCAAAAACATCATATGCTACCTCATTATCATTAAATGGCAAAACGAAAACGAATTGGAGAGGAAATATGTATAAAATGAAGATGACAGCCAGCTGTGGGAATCATCTACTTTATAGGAGTGGCCTCCTAAGAGCCATGGGTCTGGTAGGACTCTTTCAACACCAAAATGATATCTATGTATGATGCGTAACATAGTATCTTGATGAAGATAGAGAAGACTCCTAACAATTTTGCAAATAATTTGAAAACACTTGGACCAGTCTAGTAGCTTGCTCCTTGTTTGATCTATGCATTTAATGCTTAGGTTAGTTAAGGATCTTGTTTAAATTGAGAAAAAAAAAAACACAAGCAAAATTTGATGAGTTTATTTGACAAAATAGAAATGTCATTAGCACAGATATCTAAGTAGAGAACTTTGAGAGATTCATACCAAATATAAAGTCATTTGGACTTTTGTTTTTGTTAGCCACAAATTCATAAATCACAATTTTCTCCTCTCCTTGAATGCAACAACCAAGAAACTTTACAGGATTTCGATGATGTAATTTGGCAATCATTTTAACTTTACTATTCAACTCAGTTAATCCATATGCAAAAATCTTTGAAAGCCTCTTTAGAGCGATTTTTTTGTCTATCTTCCAATGTGTTGTGAAGAATATTTATGTGAAATAAATTGTAATATTCAATAAGATAAGCAAGTGAATAAGATTCTAATGTCATACTAGTAATTGTTAGATACCTAAAAACTTAAATGTCAAAAAAAGACCTAACTATTAACAGAAAACTCTAACACAAGCATGTTGCAAGTTTACCTTGTATACAGGTCCATACCACCTTCTCCAAACTTTTTGTCATTTGAAAAGTTATCAGTGGCACGAGTAATTGTAACTAACTCAGATAATGGTGGCTCCAAGTCTTCAATCTTTTGAACAGTTTCATCTGGAATAGTAAATACATGTGTTAACTGCAACAGAAAACATTACTTTATGAAGAAGAAACATAATGTCATCTAAAATGTACACATTTAACTTGAAGTAATTTGGAGAAGCGGAAGGCATTTACAAGCAATCAAGTGAGGATAGATTTGTATGGCAAAAAGTTGTTACCTAAATTTGCTACGCTTTTGTAGGTGTAGTAGCCTACTATAGGACCCTAGCCATGCAGTGATAGTAACAACCATCACCACTATCTCGATCGTAGGCCCATCTTTAGTCCCTTGATCAACAATATAGATGTAGCAACACAATATAGTTAAAATCAAAGCAAATAAAGTTAAATTACGGGTAAAATATATTGCAGATGCTATAGCAAGTACGATTTTTTGTGTGGATCACATAAGCCTACCTCAATACATATATATATATAGAGAGAGAGAGAGAGAGCATACTATATTGTACACTTAGGTATTGATAAATCTGGCAACTTAGTGATTACATTTTAAACTTATTGATTGTATTTTATTATATATAATTAATGTTAAATGAGTTAGATTATATTTAGAACAATCAACCGTGTTTAATTATAATCAGACATATTTAGTTGTAATTAAATATAATAAAATATCATAAGTAATTTAAAAATGTAAACAGTTTAGATGTATCGATATCTAATTGTATTGTAGGCGATCTCTATATGTATGTATATTAACAAATTTAAGAATAGAAAACAGAACACCTGCAAAACAATAGATGTGGTGATCTTAATGCACTTGAACACCCAAATGCTCATTAGGGAGAAACACAAGATATGAAAGCCTAACTAGTTCTGAAGCAGACATTCGTATAAATAATTCCTGCTCTCTTCTGAATACTGTCTCATATCAATCAGATCACTAAACCACATAGCACAACCGCTGCCTCCTTCTCTAATACCTGAGTTTGTGTATAACATACAAGAAGAGTTCTCCAAGCATTTCTCCCTGCATTGCCTGAGATTCGTAGTTGCATTTACCAAAGAATGTGTCGCATCTGGCCATTTCAACCCTTCAAATTTGACAAACCTGTCTAGTTTTTTGTAGTTCAATGGCTTGTTACGCACGCAACCTTTAGACGAGTCCTTGTATCCTGTTGATTTAGGCTTCAATCCTTCTAAACCCTTGTAGCTTGGTGACTGAGTGGTGATACAATTCCCATTGGTATCACAAAGACTATAACTGTCGCAGTAATCCCTTGGCACATATGAATACAATGTCCAGCTTTGAATTACTTCACTCCGTCTGCATCATTCTCGTACATATCCAGTTTGGTTCATAGCAATCCTTGAGATTATTGATTTATCTTTCAGTTTGAAAATGTTTGACAATTCATTCTCATTAGATATAATTAACACTGAAATCGGAGTAGTCCTTAATTCTGATGAACTAAATCGGAGGCCATTCCATGGACCGCTCCTGTAAAACTTGCTTGATCCATTCCACATAATTGCCTCAAGAAAAATTGTTGTAGCACCCCCCAAGTAAAGTCTCCAAGAGATGAATCATCCCAGCTCTTTGATATTGTTAAACATAGTCCAAGACCAGTCTTTAAGTCCCATCCAAGCTTCATTTCCGGTAGTAACGTATCGGATGGATAGTGAAAACTCTGCCACAAATAACTTCCTAATTGTTAATCCTTTAGAACAAGATTTCCTAAAATTAAAAGTTGTAATAAAACTGAACCCTTTGCTGCTTTTCTTGTTAAGTTTGCTGACCAGACTACACTCTTGCTCTGGCTCATCAAAACAAGATAGCCTGTGCTGTTTATAATCAAAATCCTATAAGAAGCATTGATGGGTTTGATTCTGTTTGCAATCCAAACAACAGTTCTTCGAACTACCTGGACTGAAGAAACTAAGATTAAAGCTTCCATTTTTCGAAACCAAGGTCCTGCCATCATCACTAATACAATTAGATGAACTGATATGATTAGATAGATTAAGAGAAATGTTCAACCACTCCTACTAAGAGATAATATGCAATGGATGATGAGAATTAATTTTTTTTTTTTTAAAAGTTAAAAAAATGTTGTAAAAAAAATTCTAAAAAAATGACATTGAATATCTGGGTTCAAAAACTCAGATCTTCAAGTTGAAGATCTAGATATTTGGGTTTTGAACCCATATCTTCAAAAAAAAAATAAAATAAAAAATAAAAACAAAATTAAAAAATAAAAAAGGAGAGTGATTAAAGATCTAGATTCAAAATTTAAATCTTCAATTGAAGATCTAGGTGGGGTTCGAAAATCAGGTCTTCAATATAATAAAAAAAAAAAAAAAAAAGAGATTGAAGAACTAGGTTCAAAACCAAGATCTTTAACTACTCAGATCTTCAGTTGAAGATCTTGGTTTTGAACTCAGATCTTCAAAAAATTGTTGCAACTAGCATGTGTACCACTAATTGCTCATCATCATCTTTTTTATTAATGTACTGCTCATTACGCATCATCTTCTTTTTCTCTTTCATCAGTGTAGCACTCAATGCACATCATCATCTTCTTCATCAACCTTACCCTTCTTCATCATCTTCTCATCAATCAACCTTTGCCCAATCCATAACAAGATCAAGAAAAAAAAAAACCCCCAAAAAAAAAAAACCCATAAATATGAAAACGACGAAGGTCCAAAGTTTCTGGTTAGAGACCTAGGTGGTCTCCGATTAGGTATCTATCGATGAAGACACAGAACTGGGTCTCCAATGGAGACCCGGTTCGATAGAGACCTAAGTGGTCTCCAATAGAGACCAATGGTCTCCATTGGAGACCATTTCCATATCTAGGATGGAGACCAACTCCATTCCATTTTTTAATTTTTGATTTTTTTTCTTTTTTTTTTTTTCTTCAATTGTTTTGGCTTTGTAATTACCTTCATCTCCACCATCCATCTTAGAGATAGATGGTGGAGATCATTTATTTTTTAAGAATTTGCTTTTTATCTTGTAATAAGTTTTAAAATTACTTTTACAAAGAAATAGAAAAATGTTTTAATATTTTGTTATTATGTTTTTGTCTTATTCATGGGCAATCTAGTCACTTTATAATATTGAGGGTATTTTAGACATTTACCTAAAAATTCTAATTAACTGTTAAAGTTGGCTAAAGTCAATTGACGACGTGGAGGCTTGGTGCAATAAAAGGGTAAATATGTTTCCATGTTTTTTTAGCCATACCTTGGAAGGATTTCGTATAATTCATTCTTTACATAAACTCTCTTGTATTTTGACTATTTTATTCTTCTCTTTCATGAAATTTTTTCTAAGCTTTTTTTTTTTTTTTTTTTTTTTTTTTTTTTTTTGGGGGGGGGGGGGGTCTCTAAGCCCTTTGAGGTCTACTTTTTCCTTGGATTGCCTCAAACTTAGGTGTTAAGAGGGTGATCACTAACCCACCACCGATAGCAACCCTAACCTCTTTTTCTCTTATACGAAAGCCATTAGAGATAGAAAGCTTGAAATTAACCATATAAGGAGTCTCATTATATGTTATCCATATTTTGATATGCTTAGAGGTTAACTTCTACTCACCAGGTCCGTGAACTAGCATCTAGTGGCTAAGTACTGCTCACTAAGTCCATTAAGAAGCCTAGTGGTTTATTTTTAAAAGCACGTATTGTTTAACTTATGCACCTTAGGTTTGTTAGGAACCTACGTAGTACTTTGTATTAATAGGACTAGAGAGAACATCTTGTAAAATGTTGAAAGGATATTATGTATGACTTCATCATAAAAACTAGCTCAATAATAGATATTTACTCTCATCTTGTAAACTACACAAACCCATATTCTCAACCAATATAAGACTACCTAACATGCTCTGTCACCATAAGGCAAGCATTGCACCCATAAGTGTGAGCTCGACCTATTGTTGAAAAGGCTTAGTTCTGATACCATATTAGTAACAATCAGACTAGTTGAAAAGGCTCGCGATGTGAGATTATTTAACACTTTTCCTTACATGCAACATGCTCACTTGATAACACTTACGCTTATGGGTCTAGGTAGACAAAGCCTCACCTATTGTTAAATACACCTAACTCTAATACATATTTGTTGACGTTGGAATCTAGTCGACCAAAAGTTGAAAGCCCAATACCTGTAATCAAAGAGAAACAATGCAAAGAAAAGAGAAAGGAAGAGGAAGAACGGTATATACGTAATGGTTTTTACGTGGTTCGACCAGAATGGTGCTTACGTCCATGACTATTTCTCTGATAATTTTTGCAGAGTAACAGTATATTATTGTTTCTATATATGTTACAATGAATTTCAACCTCTATTTATAGGGAGGGACGTTACAATTTGAGTAAAAATAAAACAAAAAAGAATCATGTATTAATTGCATTCCAAAATTAGTTAGCACCAAATCAGAAATCGGTTCCGCTAAATTAGGGATTAAATTTATCAACATTCGAATTTGAATTTATTTCTAATTCTGGTGGCAGAATCACGATCAATTTGGGTTGTTGCTTTTCCGAAAAATTTCCTTTTCAAACTGTTCATTGTGCGAGCTAGAGACTGCCTTGGATGACCTCAAGTTAGATCCTACTCTACGTAATGAGTTGTGCATAGAGCTAACTAAGTAACACTGTCCAGCGACTTGAGAGTAGTAGTGGCAATACGAGCTCGTTCCTACGAGCTGAAGAGCTCACTCGGGCTAGGTGCCAGTGAATCGAGTTTTCGTCTACCAGGTTACTTCATTTGATCAGCTTATTGGGCTTCTACCAAGTTTTTACCAGCCCATTATTCAATTCGAAATATACCCATAACAATATTAGAATGCAATATTCCACCCGTTTAAAATCGTATGTACACTGTATCCCAAATTTGTATATATTTTAAAAGGGAGATTTATTAGTTTTACCCAAATCAATAAAAAATTTTTGTTTTTACCCAGCTATTTAAAAAAATTTGATTTTAACCTCCCAAACAAACTATTTCCATTGTATACCCAAGATTACCAAAATACCCTTAAGTTAAAATCACTAAAATACCCAAATATGAAATTACCAAAATACCCTTAAGTTAAAATTACTAAAATGCCCAAATATGAAATTACGAAAATAACCTTCTTCCTTCTCCTACCAATAGCCTCCCTTTTCCATCTTCTTCTCCATTGCAGTTGAAAATTTCGAAAATTAGGAAGATTTTTGAGATCCATTGCAGCTGAAAAACAATTTCTTGAGGGGATTAGTCATTCGAGCTTCTTCAACCATTGAAGTTTTTGGATCCATTGAAGGTTTACACCATTGACGGTTTTGAAAATTCTTCTTACATTTGAGTTTGAAAGGTAATGTATGAGTTTTTTTGGTTGGTTTTTAGGTTGTTTTGTTTATTTTGCTAGCTAAAAGACTATAAGAATGATTTGGTTGTGAGATCTAAATGTTTATGAAATTTGCGATGAAATCTGCAAAATCTGCGACGAAATTGATTTTTCGTGACCAATAATCGGTTTTCC
This sequence comes from Litchi chinensis, assembly GCA_019925255.1. Classification (NCBI taxonomy): domain Eukaryota; kingdom Viridiplantae; phylum Streptophyta; class Magnoliopsida; order Sapindales; family Sapindaceae; genus Litchi; species Litchi chinensis. The sequence goes on along the minus strand of CM034462.1, from coordinate 28,192,990 downwards.
ACTCTGTGAGATCGATTTTTCAAAGCCCCGGTTACTGAAAAACCGATCCCGATTTTCCCAATTTTTTTGTGGACTGAAAAATCGGAATCGGTTTTTCAGTCCACTGAAAAATCAGTTTTTCAGTGGTTGAAAAACCGATCGATTTTTCATCCACTGAAAAACGCTCTACCTGAAAAACCGGGCTGAAAAACCGACCGGTTTTTCAGTCACTGAAAAATCGATCTCGATTTTCCAGTGGCTGAAAAACCGAAACCGAATTAAGGTTTTTTGAGAGAATGAAAAACCGGTCACTTTACTGGAAAACCGAATTTAACACCTTTTTAATGGTTTTTTTATATTTTTGTGTTGCTATGTATTGAATATGATTCGATATGATTATATTTTGTAATATTACCCTATTGAAATGAGATTTAATTATCATTTGATTTGAATGTTGCAGGAATGGCTCAAGAGACCGTTGTAATCAATTTTGACGGAGAGTGGAATGGATGTAATTACATTGGAGGGGAGTCGATCATGTGTGGGGTCCAGAAAAATAGTAGTTTTTCATCATTGGTGGATGTTGTATACAGAGAGGCTGCTATTGATAGAAGAAGGTGGGAAATCCGTATATATTATTTACTATAAAGTACAACAAATGGTCAGGTTAAAAAGATACGTATCATGTCCGATCTTGGTGTTGTTGGTTTGATGGCAATAAAAAATATTGATGTTAAAGAGATTTATATCGATAAGATTGCCAGAGATTTTGGAGCTGGGGTTAGTAGGCGTACTGTTCGTCCATTTGTCACTGATTCAATTCCAGGTATAAGACATGACGAGGCAAATACGGATAGACCAGTAAATCCACATATGGTTGAAAATCATTTTTATCTGACTTCAGGCATTGGGAGCAATCAAGTTGATACTTCTATCACTCCATTTACATCGGTTGAAAGTCTCATTCGTGATGTTAATGATGACTATACGAATTATGGTATTGATGATGAAGATGAAGACACAGATGATAATGATGATGGAATACAAGATAGTGATGAAGAGCAAACCGGAGATAGTGATGAAAAGGAAACTCGATTTGATGATGTCGCAGAAGAAGAAGAGTTTCCAGAAATAAGATTTTCAGGTTTACAATTTCAGAACAATCCTTCACAACCATACTGGATTGTTCCTGGTGTAGAATTGGGGGACATTGAAGTTACTTCAAGTACTACGTCAACCGTCTACCAACGTGGTACGTTGTATAAAGGAGCATTCTTTACTAGTAAAGAAGAAATTACTATAGCTATTGGCGAATATGCTCTGAAAGCTAAGTTTGAATATCGGGTTAAACGTTCGGACACGGAGCGATTTGAAGCCGGTTGTAAAGATAAAACTTGTAGCTTTAGTGTTCGTGCAAGATGCAGAAAGGATTGTTCAATGTGGTTTGTGTTGAATTATGTAGCGGAACACACGTGTCGTCAAACAGCCATGGAATCACATATGAAGAGTGTGAAGGCTATTGTGATCGAAAAATTGTATGCAGGAAAGGTGGGAAGAGATCTATATACACCTAATCATTTGGTTGGAGAAATGCTAGAGCAATATGGAGTGCAAATCTTATATAGTAAAGCTTGGAAGGCTTTACAATATGCAAAGAAACTAGCATATGGGCAAGCGGATGAATCATATCAACAGCTTCCGTCCTACTTCGAGATGTTAAAACTTTCAAACCCCGGCACAATGACAGCAATTAAGACAGATGAAAACAACCGGTTCTTGTATTCCTTCGTTGCACTTGGAGCTTCTATTGAGGGTTTTCGGTCTTACATGAGACCGATTGTTGCTATTGATGCCACTCATTTGAAAGGTGAATATAAAGGGGTGATTTTTTTTGCTGCGTGCAAAGATGGATCGGAGATGATTTATCCCATCGCCTTTGGATTTGCTGACGGAGAGTCAGACAATTCGTGGACTTGGTTCCTAAAAAGGTTGAGAAGAGCAATCGGGGTGTCAGACGAGTTGGTGATCGTATCGGATCGTCATAAGAGCATATCGAATGGGATGAAAGCAGCTTTTCCTGAAGTCCCACATGTGTTATGTTTTTTCCACTTGTGGCAAAACCTTAAGCAACAGTGTAAAAAGCGTTCGGATGTGGAAAATGCATTTTACAATACAGCATACTGTTATGTGCCCAATGAATGTAACAGAATATTGGAAGAAATGCGTGCATTGCATCCGGCCACACATGGAGCTTTGGTTAAGACTGGAGTGAGCAGGTGGTCACGAGCACATTGTCCAAGAAGAAGATATGAAATGATGACTACCAACATTGCAGAGTCGCTTAACAATTGCATGATGCAAGCACGTCGTTTGCCAATAACAACTGCACATGAATATGTAAGAAATGTATTGCAGAGATGGTTTAATAATAGAAATGTTGCTGCTGAGAAGCTCACAACGTATGTTACTACCGCAGCATACGATCGTATCATGTTGGCAAAAGATTTATCCACGGAAGGTAGCGTATATCCCATTGCAGAACCGTATCATTACAGTGTCATACATTATAGCAAAGGAGATGCGATGGTTGACATTCAACAGCACACATGTACGTGTAAGCAGTGGAACCTTGATCAGTTGCCATGTGTTCATGCATGTGCTGTGGCCAGGTATGGTAATTATACATTGTATTTTTTAGTATTTCATGTCATAACATAACACTTAAATTGTTGATTGTTGATACATGTCAGGTTCAAAGCGTCAGTTGTGATACACTTTGCAGTCAGTACTATAGCGTGGAGTGGCTAAAAGCTGCATATGCACGTCCAATTAATCCCGTCCCTAAATTGGCCAGTTGGAATGTTTCAGCGGAAGTTAGAAGTATGGTTGTATTACCACCGAAAGATAAAAGACAAGTAGGTAGGCCGAAGGAGGTTCGGATTCCCTCAGCTGGGGAAGATCCTCGTCGAAAAAAGTGTGGAAGATGTGGTCAAAGGGGACACAACCGTCTTCGTTGCCCTAACCCCCCAACTTCTATCATTGAAGGGACAAGCGCAGAAGTGGATGCGGATGTTGGAACGAGTTCAAATGCTACTGAAAATGAGCCACGTTCTCGAAGATGTCGCTTGTGTCATGAGACTGGACACAACCAACGTCGATGTGTATTACGGTTTCCTACTCCCGATCCACAAATGGCTACTGACGGAAATGATGAGTAGCAATTGATTGACATTTTGTTTATGCATGTTTTATGTAAACGTTTTTATATTAATTACTCAATTATGTATTAATACAGCTGTATAAATTATTATTCCATGTGTACTGTTTTTGACTCATTTCATATCATCTCGGAACCATCAAAATCGATTTTTCACGGAGCCTGAAAAATCGGTACCGGTTTTTCAGATATGGTGAAAAACCGATCAAGTTGCCTTTCATTTCCCCAACGTAAAGGTATGTCGATCGGTTTTTGAGTAACTTTGAAAAACCGGTATCGGTTTTCCATGCCTCCTCGAAAACCGATCCACTGCCACCACATTTTCCAGCACACCAAGTGTGGATCGGTTTTTAAGGGTTCCTCAAAAACCGGTATCGGTTTTGCATGTACTTCTAAAAACCGGTTTTTACTTGGGTTGATTTTATTTCTATTTGTATGTTCATTTTATTTCCCTTTACATGAATTATTTATATAAATCGTTATATTTAAATATATTATATAGATTAGGGAGCGTATAATTTTATTACAAACTATATCATTATTTTAATATCATTATATATTAATTTTATCATTTATTAATATTCATATAATATTAGTAATTAATATATATACCTTTACTATAATATGTGTTATCTTGATATATCATATTAATATGGTTAATATTTTTCATATCATTTTATAATTATTATAACTATAATCCTAATATGGCTTATAACTTATATGGATGTAATATTAATAATATATATAATACAAATGTAGATATTATTATATTAATATATGTTAACATTATATTAATATATTCATTAATATAACATTATATTAACATTAACCTTAATATAACATTATATTAACATTAGATTATATTAATATAATGTTAATATATTATTAAGGTTAATGTTAATATAATGTTAATCTAATGTTAATAATATACATGTTAATCTAATGTTAATATAATATTAATATAATGTTAATAATATAATGTTAATCTAATATTAATCTAATGTTAATATAATAATATAATGTTAATCTAATATTAATCTAATGTTAATAATATAATGTTAATCTATTATTAATGTAATGTTAATATAATAATATAATGTTAATAATATAATGTTAATCTAATATTAATCTAATGTTAATATATATATTAATATAATGTTAATATAATGTTAATAATATAATGTTAATCTATTCTTAATGTAATGTTAATATAATAATATATGTTAATAATCTAATGTTAATCTAATAATAATCTAACGTTAATATAATATTAATATAATGTTAATAATATAATGTTAATCTATTATTAATCTAATGTTATATTAAATTAATATAATGTTAATATAATATTAATATATATGTTAATCTAATATTAATCTAATGTTAACTAATATTAATCTAATGTTAATATAATAATATAATGTTAATCTATGTTATGTTAATATATTAATATAATATTAATATAATGTATATATTAATTTAATATTAACATTAGATTAATATTAGATTAACATATATTATTAACATTATATTATATTAATATTACTAATTAATATTATATTAACATTATATTATTATATTATATATTATGTTAACATTAGATTAACATTAGATTAACATTAATATTAGATTAACATTACATATTAACATTATATGAACATAGATTAACATTATATTATTATATTATTATATTACAGTAGATTAATAATAGATTAACATTAGATTAACATTATATATTTATTAACATTAGATAAATATAAGGTTAATTATTATTTATATTAACATTATATTATTAACATTATATTACATATTAATATTAGATTAATATTATATTATTAACATTATATTAATATATTAACATTAATATAATATAATGTTAATAATCTATGTTAATATAATGTTATATGTTAGTCTTAATATATATTCACATTATTAATATAATGTTAATGGTATGTTAATAGGTTAACAATAACATAGTATTAATATATTAACATATATAATTATGTTTATTAACATATATTAACATTATATTAATATATATTAACATTATATTAACATTGATTATTAACATATATAACATTATATTAATATTTTATTAACATTATATTAACATTAGATTAACATTATTAGATATTAACATTAGATAAAATAATGTTAATATTATATTATATCAACATTATATTAATAATTAATATTAGATTAACTTATATTAATATAGATACATTAATATAATATAATGTTAATATAATGTTATATGTTTCTTAATATATATTCACATTATTAATATAATGTTAATGTTTTGTTAATAGGTTAACAATAACATAGTATTAAATATATTAACATATATTAACATTATGTTATTAACATATATTAATATTATATTAATATAATATTAACATTATATAACTTAGATTATTATATATATTAACATATATAATATATATTAACATTATATTAACATTAGATTAACATTATATTATTATATTAACATTAGATAAATATAATGTTAATATTATATTAGATTAACATTAATATTATTAACATTATATTATATATTAATATTAGATTAACATTATTTTATTAACATTATATTAATATATTAACATTATATAATATAATGTTAATCTAATGTTAATATATGTTAATGTTAATATATTAACATAACATTATTAACATATATTAATATTAGTTAATATGTTATTAATAGGTTAACAATAACATAGTATTAATATATTAACATTATATTAACATTTTATTAACATATATTAACATTATATTAATATAATATTAATAATATATTTTAACATAAGAACATTTATTAACATATTAACATTATATTAATATTTTATTAACATTATATTAACATTAGATTAACATTATATTAATATTATATTAACATTAGATTATTAACATATATTAACATTATATTAATATTTTTATTAACAATAATAACATAGATTAACATTATATTAACATTAGATTATTAACATATATTAACATTATAATATTTTATTAACATTATTTAACACTAATATATTAATATTATGTTAACTATAATATATTAACATTATAATATATTAATATTATGTTAACTATAATATATTAATATAATATTAATATAATGTTAATCTAATGTTAACATTATATTAACATTTTATATTATATTAACATTATGTTATTAACTATAATGTTTAATTATAATGTTTTGTTGGCAATTTAAAAATATAGAATGCAATACCATCAAATAAATAATGAATACTAATAAAAGAATAATTAAATTTATTTATATACCACTTCTCCATCAGTGTCTACAAACCATTTTCCAAAATTATTAACTTTATACATAGGCTTTGAGCACATATATATGTCTCTGGCCATCTCGGACCTTAGTGCGATGACATCTGCAACGGTCTCATGTTTTCTTGATTTCCATGTACTCGTTCTCCGCTGCACAAGGTCACGTACGTACATGGCCACATATGCTCCGCAGCTGGTCCTGTATATATCATAATATATAAACTATATACATTAAGATAATAATATAAACATATATTAACATTAACATAATTAAATATCATAATATATAAACTATATATAATAATTAAGCTATAATTATATATTAATGTTAATCATAACCATATATTAACATTATATTAATTTATGTTTATGTTAATATATTAACATAAAGATAATTAAATATTAAATATCATTAATATATATAAACTTACTCACCCATCAGGTTGCTGAGGCACAGCTGCTCGTCCAAGACGCTGAACACTCCACCGGAGATCCACGGGTGGTATAGGTACCGGTGTCTGCTCATAAAATCCCAGGAACCGCAATAAAATAGGCATCAAACATATCAGCGGCTCAAGTGGCTCTTGTCGATAGGCTATGTCAACACTTGCCAAGGGATCATACATTATGATTCTTTCCTCTCTAATGCGCACATCACAAAGGACCCAGTGTTGTTGATTCAAGCTACACGGTAGCAACACCTGCATTTCAAAACGTTAGTATTATAGGACTAGAAGGGATATTCATATAATAAATATTAACATTCGAACTACACTTACACTATCAATCTTCCACCACGGGACTACTGCGTCTATAAGCCCACGACCGTACGCAAGCAACTCTGGGGGTACATCAGCTGTAATTGGATCAAATGTTCTTTGTTTGCTGGTGTAATGCACCTTATAATGTGCTGTCATCATTGCCTGCATGATAAAAATTAAACATGTTAAAACCAATCAACCGAACGTAATATGAAATTATAAATGCATAACTAACTTAAATGTAAATACTTACAAACAAAGAACTGTCATGGATAGCGTATGTACGATCTTCCATCTCATTCCACTCTTTTTTTCTTAGGCACATCAAATAAGAATCGATGTGCTCATTAGTCAACCACTCGTCCACATCCTTGAGTGTGACCAATGTGGTTGGTATCACAGACCACCCACAACGATCAATCAAACGCCTACAATTCAAAAAAAAGTATTAAACATTATTATATATTTTCTTACATTACCAATAAGGATACAAAAATTAGAAACGTTTTTTTTTTTGTTTAAATATACTTGAGATCCAATGTGGTTGCCGCTTTATATTCATTATAGACCACTTCTACAGGGTCTATAGACTCTACCACCTCCTCCTCCTGCTGTTGGACCACTTTCTTTTTCTTTTTCGCTGGCCCCGGATCCGTGTACGGTGTCCGTAGAGGTGCTGCTGGCTTTGTCTTTCGTTTGCCCCGTTCGTCCTGCAGTTGTAAGTAAATTAAAAACATGTATAAATTTAATATAACCAATTATATTTCAGAATGCAACACAATAGGGATACAAAGTCTACCTGGTCATGCTCACGATCAGTGTCTGCAGCTGATACACCTCTTAAGATCATGTGGGAGTGGTCACCCTGCTCCTCCTCCTGCTGGGGTGACTGCTGGTCACCCTGCTCCTCCTCCTGCTGGGGTGACCGATAAGGTGGCTGATGATCACCCTGCTCCTCCTCCTGCTGGGGTGACTGCTGAGGTGGCTGCTAGTCACCCTGCTCCTCCTCCTGCTGGGGTGACCGATGAGGTGGCTGCTGGTCACCCTGCTCCTCCTCCTGATGGGGTGACTGCTGAGGTGGCTGATGATCACCCTTCTCCTCCTCATGGATGGCTGACTGGCCTACATCAATAGGCGACTGACGGACACCCTCGTCCTGATATGGTGGTGGTAGTGATGGTGATGGGTAATACATGTGAAAGCTCCCACCATCATTATCATCATCGTTATCGTCGTCGTCTGGATCATGCCTAGCAACCGGAGGCCTGGGAATATGTAAATGCTCTTCCACCCGTCTCAACCTACTATCTATCTCCCTTACCATCTGAAAAGTTGCCTTTTGCCTCCTATCCATTTTACTTAACTTCTTATGGGTTATCTTCTGTAAATCCACAATAAACTCAAACAACCACTTCACCTGTTTCATAGAATCATAAATATATATCATTTTACATACTACCCTTAATTTTAAAAAAAATTTGACAGAGTCTCCCCTGTTTTTTGAGTATCCAAGAAAATACAACCTGCAAATTTAAACAAATTACACTTCGTCTATCATATTAGAGACTCCGTCTCTTTTTCACACTCCGTACTACTACATAACATGTCCACATCTTTTGCATTTACTACAATTGAAATTTATTGAATAATTTTATTATATAAATAGAATATTTGTACCTCATAATCTACGTGCTGTACATCATGTGCCTTCTTTGTCCGCAACTCTGATAAGGTATCCTCTGATTCAGATTGCATGCTTCGGACGTCTTTAAGTGGCTGATCGTCACTCTCCACCTCATCATCATCCTCTCTCTCCACCTCCTCATCATCATCCTCTCCCTCCACCTCATCATCAACCTCTATCTCAGCCTCATCCCCTACACCATCATCATGGTCATCATCATCGTCATCATCATCATCATCATCTCCCCCCGCCGCCATATTTATGTACTTCATCATGAACTATATGATTCGGATTAAACGATTTCCAATAATCCATCTCCCTCTCGGCGTCAGTAGGCTCCAAGGTTTGCCGAATGCCAACTATTTGCATTATATCAATATATTTAGTTATACTACAATTATATACTTAATATAAATAACAAACAAATAATTGACACAAATTTAGGTTATGTTTGCCACTTACGGGGGGGAAATCATCTAGGCTGTGTATATTTGTGGGTGTTCTCTTCAGTGATCGTCTCATACATCTTGGTAGATCGCTTTCCGGGTTCTTAGTCTTTTTTGATATCTTCTCTCGTAACACTAGGAACAACTCCACTAACCACCACTATAATGTAACAATGATTAAACAAAAAACATACATATAGTTAGTAATGGTCAGATAATATATAATGCAAAATTGATTAAAACATACATATAACCATATATAGTTAATGTAATAGAAGGAAGCAATAAATATTGAAAGTATTAGTTATACCTGAAATGCTAACACATAGCCATAAATATTAATGGTCTTTGGGGGATTTCTGACCCGCTCTTCATTAAGTGCCTTGTCGAGACAGTGTAACAAGACACTATAGCATAATGTGCCCCAAGGGAATGTCTTCCATCTCTCTGTACTCTCAATGAGGACCCACATAAATGGATAAATGCTAGCTCTATCATCCAGTCCCATAAATAGATGGAAAGCAATCCCTACATTCGTCAACTTTAAAAGATCTTCATCATCTATCGGATCCTGCCCTGCACGGTCTCCCTCCCCTCTATCACTTCTTGCCTCAAGAAATGTGACCAACTCCCTCACCTCCGGCGACACTCCATTAAACATTCGCCCTAGGAGACCGTTTGGATCATTTGGAGCTATTTCGAAGATTTTACGGTCGATGCCCCCAAAAGGAAGTCCGGTCACCAATAGAAACTCTTGTTTCCCAAACTTATAGCTTCTCTCCCCAATTTCAAACCACCTCTCATCACGGCGTGCATCCGCTACATTTATCTCTCTAGCAAGCACCCACAAAATCACAGAACCAGCAGCCGTATGATTAGTTATCCTCAAAATATGTCCGAACGGACATTCTGCTATGAACCGATTGTATAGCTTTCTTCTTTTAATAACGGCAATTATCCTAATAACCAATCTTTGACCAATGTGTGTGTTCCCGCTCGTATGTCTGTCAATTGTGTGTGAACTATATTTATAGTCGAAATCCATCTGTAGGAAAGAAAAACAGCAAAGAAATCATCAGTAGCAGAATCGGTTTTTGAACTGAATCGGTTTTTGAAGGCATCTGAAAAACCGGTTAATGAAATTGATCGGTTTTTGAAGGCATTTGAAAAACCGGTTAATGAAATCCATCGGTTTTTCACTAAGGTTTTCCACGATCGGTTTTTGAGATCGGTTTTCCATTTCGGTTTTCCACCATCGGTTTTCCACGATCGGTTATTCATTTCGGTTTTCCGATCGGTTTTCCACGATTTTTTTTCATTTGTTACCGAAATGAAAACCGATAATGGAAAACTGATCGTGGAAAACCGAAATGAATAACCGATTGTGGAAAACCGAGCGTGAAAAACCGAAATGAATAACCGATGGTGAAAAATCGATCGTGGAAAACCGATATCAAAAACCGATCCGATCCCGACA